>CM046861.1:19735674-20058582 GCA_025617745.1 Heliocidaris erythrogramma | reverse complement strand
CCCGATTTTTGAACAAATCGCAGTGTGCATTAAATGTGAAAGTTTAAACAAGTGAAATTATCTCATTTGAAGTTCGGAATAATGATACGAATACTAATATCGAAATTTTGGATAAAGGAGAATGAAACTCAACATTAGCAATGATTAGCTGATAATCACGTGGAAAATTGTCAGCCTGTTCAAAATATCTTGAAAACACTCTGATTTGATTACTCAGTAAGGAGAACAGTCTCTCTAAATCTTTGCAGATTTCTTGCTAGATATTGTCCCATTTTGAAATAACTGTGATGTCATTGCGGTACATGTCCATTTACCTGTACACAATGGATAGGATGTTGCATAATGAATAGCTATTGTACAACTAAAGCCACACATGCAAAATGGCAGCCATCTTGGTACCCCATTGTAGATGTGGCAGAGCCACTATAGACCCTCAGAAATTAAAAAGACACAAGTCTCGACTGGAGTTGTCCGTTTCTTTTATTTTCCATATTTTATCCTTCAACTCCGTGAAACTGTATGACAAAGACAAACAAGAACTAGAATTTAATTCGTCATGAGGACGAATTAGGTGGTCTGTCTTTCAATTTGTATGATCATGTTCGTAATCAGGACGATCATAATAATGAGGAGATACTAAACTGAAGATAGGAAGTTAAGAATGCCATGAATGGAGATGCTTCTTGAGGACAGGAATGTAGCAAAATGTGTGAAACGGTCATTGTAAAATGATTATGGTGATGATGATAATGGTGATGATTATAATGATGAAGATGATATAATGATGGTTATAATGATTATGATGATATAATGATGATGGTGATGATATAATAATAGTGATGATGATCATGACAGTGATGATAATGATGATAATGATGTAATGATGATTATGATGGTGATGATAATCATGATAATGAAGGGGATAATGATGAAGATTGATGATGTGATAATGGTGATGATTATGGTGATGGTGATTATGAAGATGATTGATGATATAATGATGATGATGGTGATAATGATGATAATGATGGGGATTATGGTGATGACCATGACTGCAATGACAGTGACCTTAACCATGCCAAATATGAAAGAGAAATCACATTTCGTTATGAACATACGACCATAAGTTGATTTGTACAAAATGGCGCCTAGATGACGTCACGATAACCTGATGACCTTGAAAAAGATGTGGGAACTTGACCTTATTAGGACCGATGACTGACGAAAATGTGAAGATAATTGAGTAAGCCAATTTTGAGAAATTGAGATATCAAATAGGACTAATGATATTGCAGAATACCCACTCAGGAGAATCGGATTTTCCATAGGGTTATACATAAACTACTGCACACTACTTTCTAATAGGCATTACACGCAAAATAAGGCATTGTATTAGTTGGTTTGTGATTGCTTATGTTATAATAGTCGAACAAGATGCTAAAATGAAAGGCAAAAAGAAGCAAAAAAAATTTTTTTGGTTCCGCAAACTGACTGTATTAGCAGGTGAAAAATTCGTTATTCCTTTGAGCATGAATAGATTGATATTATTCCTAGGGTTCATGATAGAAGAACATTTAAGGGAATAACATACGTTTAGATCGACCCAATGCACGTTTGCTTAAGCGGAAATATGTATCCTGTTGGGTAGATGTACCCCAGGTATATGAAACAATGGTAGATCCAGCGGTGGGGGTGTTTGGGGACAGGGCCCCGACTGGGACTAACTAAAATGCCAGTGGGGAATTTTGGAGGGACTTACCCTTTTCGTTGTTGACCGGCCCGTTTTAACCAAAAATATTGACCGGCCCATAGGGAAAACTCCCCAACTATACCCATGTCCAGTTCCACCCTGGTAGGGCTTGTGTCCTCCCCCGGCAAAACACAATGTGGCATATCTTTAGATAGGCCTAACATTACAAAAAGGAACATATGCCTCCCCCCCCCCCCCCCCCCCCCCACTTATTGTGCCCCGGCCCCCCCAGCAAACTTAGCCCATAAATGCTCCTAAAATATTACATTTTTTTCCTTCTTTTTGCTTGTCAGAGAATTCTAGACTTTGCCCCTGGTTCTGCAAACTGACGGTATTAGTAGGTGAAAATGAAATAACTTTTTCTTTGCCCCCTGGTTCCGCAAACTGACTGTATTAGCAGGTGAAAAATTCGTTATTCCTTTTAGCATGAATAGATTGATATTATTCCTAGGGTTCATGATAGAAGAACATTTAAGGGAATAACATACGTTTAGATCGACCTAATGCACGTTTGCTTAAGCGGAACTATATGTATCCTGTTGGCTAGATGTACCCCAGGTATATGAAACAATGGCAGATTCAGCGGTGGGGGTTTGGGGCCAGGGGCCGACTGGGACTAACTAAAATGCCAGTGCGGTATTTTGGAGGGACTTACCCTTTACGTTGTTGACCGGCCCGTTTTAACCAAAATATTGACCGGCCCATAGGGAAAACTCCCCAACTATACCCATGTCCAGTTCCACCCAGGTAGGGCTCGTGTCCTCCCCCGGCAAAACACAATGTGGCATATCTTTAGATAGGCCTAACATTACAAAAGGAATATTATTATACTTATTGTGCCCCCGGCAGCAAACTTAGCCCCAAAATGCTCCTAAAATATTACATTTTTCCCCTTCTTTTTTGCTTGTCAGAGAATTCTAGACTTTGCCCCCTGGTTCCGCAAACTGACTGTATTAGCAGGTGAAAAATTCGTTATTCCTTTTAGCATGAATAGATTGATATTATTCCTAGGGTTCCGCTTAAGCGGAAATATGTATCCTGTTGGCTAGATGTACCCCGGGTATATGAAACAATGGCAGATCCAGCGGTGGGGGTTTGGGGACAGGGGCCGACTGGGACTAACTAAAATGCCAGTGGGGAATATTGACCGGCCCTTTTTAACCAAAATATTGACCGGCCCGTGGGGAAAACTCCCCAACTGCCCATGTCGAGTTCCACCCTGGTAGGGGCTTGTGTCGTCCCCCGGCATAACACAATGTGGCATATCTTTAGATAGGCCTAACATTACAAAAAGGAATATTATGCCCCCACCTTTATTGTGCCCGGCAGCAAACCTAGCCAGCAAAGGCGCCTAAAACATTTTCTTCTCCTTTTTGCTTGTCAGAGATTTTTAGACTGGAAATAGCACACCAATGGAGCTGATGACCATTATTCCCACCCCCCCCCCCCCCCCCGACCCCGACCAGCGAATACTGGATCCGTCACTAATAAATGTGTACTGAACATCACAATCCCTCAAAATATCGATCATAACCTGATAACTGGATGAACAATAGTAATAGCCACATTACAGTTTTGGCCATATATCATAAATTTGGTACTCTGATATTTGGTCCGGCGACATTTGCATGTCCAGGGCTTTATTTCATCAAAATTAAGGCTCGGTCATTGGTTAAAATTCATCATAATTTTTTCAGGCAATATTTCTTTTCCTTTTAGCGACATAGACATATTATTTCGATTTTTTTTAAAACACGTATCAATTGTCCCCTTCTTTAATTTGTCCCAGGTTAATTCTTTAATAGAATTAGCGAAAATTTGATTATCAAAAATCCGTAGATTTAATCATTACTAACGATTGGCGGTTGACTTACCAATAGCAATTGGCAGTTAAAGTAGACGTTTTCTTGTGTCTGAAGGTCGTCTTTTATTGAATCGAAGAATCTAAATTCGAAGACACCAAATCCATGGGAAGCAAGGAGTGCAGGCCTGTCCCGAGGAAAAGTCGGCCCCAAGCGGGAGGGAAGACTGCCCGGCTGTATGAAGGTATTTATGTTTACATATTTATACTTCAGATTTCAGTATCAATATCAATATTTCACGTACCCACATGATAACTGCTAGATATATCAGTAGGTATTTAAGATATATCACACCTTTAAGAAAACTCCCCCTAAAAAACAAACAAAACTAAACTAAACGAAAAAACAAAAACAAAAAACTCTCGTCCATAAAGTTATAGTTATAAAATAATGGACATCGACATCACGCCAGGTAAACCCGATTGAGTTTTAAACAATAAATATGATAGTGACCTGTACTAAACAGCATGAATAGTGGCGTATACAAAAATTGACAGACGATGGGTGGATTGTACCCAGGTTGATTTTGTTTTCTTGGCATGCAAATGGGGCGGGGTGATGGGGTAGGTGGGGGGGGAGGGGGGGGGGGGGGGGGGGCTTTGTGAGCCAGCTGCACCCTATATTCTTAATACGCCACTGCTTTATGTCTCATTTAAGATGATTAACATTCTGAGCTCGTGTGGTAATAAAAATGTAAATCCATCAAGTAAATCTACAAGCATTATGATTTATCATTTTTTCTAAACTTTGGTCATAAAGTGTGCCTGACACAGTGGCGGATCTACATAGGGGGAAAATCGGCCCGTGCCCCCTCTTTTGAAACCCAACTGACATACCTTAAGTATACAATAAAGAAAATGCCCCCTTAATTGTGTACTTTTCCGGCTCTGTGCCCCCTCTTTTACAACATCCTGGATCCTCCCCTGCCTGACAGGGCCTGATTATTAACAACATTCACTCACCTTTCCTAGGGAGGTAAAGCGTTCCTTTCGCTGCTCCACACTTTATGTTCTCATGCTCAACATAAGGAGCAATATAGTGTCTTTCTACTGAGATCGAGTCCAACTCTTTTTGGTCTTCGCTGCTCCCGTCATCTCTACAGATGCTAAGCTTGTAGACCAAAGGAGCCGTCGGCTTGAATTTAAAGATTCTTGGGTACTTATGAGCATTATTTGGCAATGACTGTACGCTGTACAATAATCCCATGGGCTCGACTCCGGTGTATGTTCCTCCCAGGGATGGATGTGCACTGACTGATTTTTTTTTTTTTTTTTTTTTTAGGGGTGGGTGTGGGAGAGAATGAAATTAATAAATGATGATGATAACAATATCAGCAACGACAAAAACAATGATAATGATCAAACTTATAAGCACGAGTAAAATTGAAAAAAATAATGATAATGATAACAGTGATGATATTAATGATAATAATGACAAATACAGTAACACAAGACTGTCTTATGTGCGTGGAGGTCTGTGTGTAGGCTATAGGTGTAGGCCCTTGCGTTTTGCGTAATGAGTTATTTACATGTGGGGACCGACCTCTAAATGTCAGCATCTGAAAGATTAGGACCATAGCCAGGGTTTCTAAAGGGGTGGGTCGTTTTTGGCAAAAGTGGACCTTTTGTCATAATCAATACGGACCTGCTAGGGGGTCCGGGGTCACTGCAACTCACTACACCAGCTTTAATGCTGTACAACTGACAGCGTGTGGGTAATTCTGGTAACAAAAATTGAAGGTGTGTGTGTGCTTTTTTTCATGAAAAGCGGACCTCAGCCCAAGAAGGGGGGGGGGGTGGTATTTGCTTTGACCCTCTGTGGCCTATTTGTCCCTTGTGCTATTAGTCCTACGCCGCATTAGTCCTATATCCCATTAGTTCAACGTCCCATTGGCAATATATCACATCATTCCTACGTCGCGTTAGTCCTATGTCACAGTCATAATGTCTTATTATTCCTTTGTCCCATTAGTCCTGTGTCCCATCAGTTTTCTGTCCCAGTTTTATGTCCCATTAATCCAATATGTTTGAAAGGTCCTAAGTTCCATTATTTTGTCGGATTCCCCTGTCTCACGGGCCTATATAAAATACACAAAGCCTTATCCCAATCATGGCACGTATGACCAATAATAACGCTGGACTCAATGTATAGAAACAGTATTCATTTTCATAGTTGGTCTCTTAATGTCTTCCCGTTAAAAAAAAATCTCTTCAAATATATTCTTGATTATCATGTTATCGACCCCGTAATCTCCCTGCATATTACGGCCCTAGCTCACTCAACTAATCTACCCACCCCACCCACGCCTTTCTCAACGTATATTTTTCCCATCTCAGAGGTCATTTATTCGACTATAACACACAATCAATAAATGATTAAACCACATATAAATATACATTCACTTTACATCGAAAAAACAGAACCATGACAATCGGGTAAAAATCACGGAGTAAAATGTTGAAGATCATTTGATATAACAACTGAAATGTTATCCGAACCCCGATTCGTTTTAAAAAACATTCCATATCGTAAAATTATTGTACGTCTTCCCTTGGAAGTAGTTAAACATAATTATACATTTTATATTATTGCGTATTGTGCCTACGTAATGACTATATTTATATCTTTAGCATTTTAACAATTAGAATCCATACCAACAATTAAGTGTGTTTCATTCACTATCATTGTTTGTTTGAAACGGTTGAAGTCATAGCGAATTAATGCGACAGAATAATATTACTTTGGGACATTCTACATGAGCAAAGGTCTCAGTTGTCTAGCAAAAAGCAAACAAGTTTTCATTACAATTTTCCATTTTATTATATCTGAAAGGTAAGATACGATGAAGTGTATAAATAAAATTATATTTTTGTATTGCTTTTCATTGTTTATAAACTGAAATTTTAATTTTTTTCCAGTTAAAATTGATAGGAAGGTTGAAACGTTCTTCCCAATGCCTTCATACAGTTGGATCACTTTTCTTGAACTCACACAGCAAAGCTATAGAAATGTTTTGATTTCATTGTTGACAGTCTATGACATCACCTGTTTTGATTTCAATGTAAGTAATTGTCATAATTCTGCATAACACCTTTATATCGTCATCATGCCGACTGAATTCATGATTTCATTTGATCCAGACTTTAGGGATCGCCTTCTTGAGCTTCGCATACATGAAGTCAACCAACAAAGAGTTCGAACCAAGCACATTTCAATATAATATCGTGATTTGAAATGTCCATTTTCTACAATAGCATTAATATTAAAGAATCTCCAATTTGAAAACGATTCTTTAAAAAATAAGGTTTTACTACTTAGTGTTATATTTCTATTGTACCATAATATTTCTTTCGAACATTTTCGATGTGCGAAAAATCAACGTATCTAAGTTCACTCCAAGATAAAAGGCAATTGACATAGAAATCATTTTGTGTGTATGTGTGTTTGTGTGTGTGTTTTCAACATAACATCAACATATCTTTGGGAGAACAGTTTGTTTTTGATATCAAAGACAACGGACTTATTTTTTTCAATCCAGTATTTAAACATAAATTTCCACGGTGGATCATGGTTATTTTCAAATAACCTTGTTAACCATGCTAAATGCAGGAAATGAACCTTGGAATGTAAATGTACCATGTTTTGATAGTCCTGCTCTTTCAGCTGACCTTGTCTTGTTTTAAATTCCAAAGGTCATGATCAAGATTGGAGGGCGGTTTACACAACATTAGTTATGCTCAGACCCCGGGGGCCACTCAGATATATGGGTGTACACATGCGTGTCCATGGGTTTTCAAAATACTCCCTAAACAGGTTTTATACTTGGATGAAAAAAGACCCCTAAACAAGGATTTTTGCGCGGTTTTTCATCATCCAACCCCCTAAACAGGTTTGACTTAAATATTACCCCCTAAACTGGTTTGTTCAAATCCTGAATTTGACTTAAATTCAGGATAGCCTTTCATTCAGTAGTCAACAGGTTAACTGACCTATTTTCACAAAAGGCAACCAAACAGAAACAAATGACATATAGGCATGGTATTCTGTCAAATTACAAAAGTTAGTATTTAGTTCAGACATAAGTGGCATCAAATTGTGTACTCCCATGAGTTTAATACATAATCATCATGAATTCATGTGTGAATGAATAACAACTGTTGTAATTTGTTTACATAGAAATAAAACATAGAAACTGGCAATGAAATCTATGAGGTAGGATTCCTGCACAGAAATAACATATGTACAAATCTGTACTTGGATATCACAGCAGGCCAAAATATTGCGATAGTAAGCGACTTCAAAACAAGGTAATAGTTCTGGCAAGAAACAATAAAAATAGTTATGGCAATATAAATCTTCATGTATGAGTTCATAATCCGGGTTCATAATATACAACATTCACACACATAACTTAATATTTAAATTAGGCCTAAGCACACCAGCCCTTTTTTCTCATCACTCCAAAGGTACATATTTCATAACTACCTGTATATGATACTTTTGGCTAAGGGTAATAAAAATAATAATGCACTTCCATGACAAAACAGTGACATATGGGTCAGTCATATCAGAAAAAATCCCCGTGTAAATCCCCGTGAAAATCCCTGAAAATATCAGAAAATGTCCCATTTACATATTGGTGCCAAAGTGAAAAATATACCCCCTAAACGCGTTCGGCCAGATTAGTCAAAAGCACCCCTTTTTGTTGAAAATCAGCGTTTTTTGACCCCTTAACGCGCAACGCGCGTTACGCGTTTTGTTTTGAATAATATAATTTCTCTTCATAAATCAGCATAATAACATAATAACTATTCATTCAATATCGATAATACAGTCAACTAGCAAATACATGTGTTATAATACTTAATTTTAAATACACCTTGTACATATCAAAATTTACTGAACTTCAATCTTATACCAAAATGAAACGCATTCTCTGGTAAGCACATGTAAATCAATATCTAAAGACCACATCATATATATAAAAAGAAGGAGGAAAAACCCCTCCCTTACCACACACTATACACAGTAGCCTACTTACCCCTACATCACGTGAATACATACATTCAGGGGCGGATCCAGGATTGAGTAAAAAAAAAGGGGGGCACACACATGAAGGTTTGTCAACTTTTGGAAAAGGTAGACTCGTATTTTTTGGGTCTCGCCAGCTTCTCGAAAAGTCGCTCAGTGGAGGGGGGGGGGGGGGGTGGTGGGGGTTATGGGGGTCCACTTTCCCTCCATAATTCCCTGACAAGCAAAAAAAAAAAGCCTTTTTTTGGCCGGGGGGGGGGGGGCACGTGCTCCCGTGCTCCCGTGCTCCCGTGGATCCGCCACTGACAATGACATTACATTACAGCACCAGATGAAACAGACAGAATGGTAATAGAAAAAAATAGGGAAGAGGGTACATCACATGAATACGTACGTTACATTATATTATAGCACCACATGAAACAGACAGAATTATAATAGTTGCGAGTGAAGATAGCAGCGACTGCGCTCACATTACAAATAGTCACAAGCGCGGTCGGTGGTCTACCGCGAAGCATCGATGCTTTGTCGCTGGATCCTGAGATTTACTCGTGCTAAACTCGCTGCCAGAATAGTTTGGAAACCTAGCTCCATGGAACTCGCTTCTATCTCGTGACTATCTGCGTTCAGACAGCGTTTCGTCTTAAAACTATCTGGTCATCACCAAAATAGTCTCGAAACCTAGATAGCATCGATGCTATCGCTCTACGTGTGAACGTAATAAGAAGTATATAAGTAAGAGTCTTGTACTTGCTCAGAATGTACCCTGTGTTATGATACAAACTGTAAACCAGCTGAAGTCCATTAGTTACTTTTACTTTTAAGCAAATGATTACAAAATATTTTAACACTCGTACTTAAGGGAGCACTGTGGTATATTGGTGAAGACTATTGACTCTCATACGAGAGGTCCTGGGTTCGATCCTTTCCCGGTGCTTACATCATTGGACGACATGCTTTACCCACATTCCTCTTGACCCCGGTGTAAATGGGTACCTGGCAATGCTGGGTAACAATAATTGCAGGGCCCGCAGGAAGAGCACTATTTATGATGTGGTTAATCTGGGTAAATAATACCAAATTATTAATTATTATTATTATTATACTTTCTGTTTATATTCCCCGACAGCCATGTTGGTGAACTGGGAGGTGATCCAGTTCTACATCCAAAGGCACAAGTAACAGCGTGGCAGAAGACAATTAGCTTTTATCGACGACATCTACGGCCTGAGGATGGTTGGAGGCAAGATTGGCATGAAAACTAATAATCATTCGTGATCGGATTTTGGTATACTGCCTGTCAAAATGAAAAGGACATTATCAATACCATTATAAAACATTTCATCGACATTAATTACTTTTTAAGCTATTGGGGCTTGAATGGAGTTTTGTTTTATTGACTCACACTGTATACTTGTATCTTGGAAGATGTTGATATAATTTTATGCATATTGGATGTCGAAACAAATCAAGGTCGCAGAAATGGAACAGAAGTTGAAGACGTCAGACCATCATGAATTTGCCTGGAATACAATCATTGCGATAAAAAGAAGACGATATAAATCGGGATAAAAAACACAATTTTTGTATATTGTGATATTCATGACATGTTGTAAAATGTAATTTATATGTCAATGTTACTAAAGAAGGAATTTATTTCCAAAAGAGTTTTTTTTAAAGGCAATTAGATAAATCAAAACATATTGCATGTATTATACAGATAGGTTTTACTTGGTTCAAAATACAATAACATTCATGTTGATAGCGAGAAAGCGGATGGCAAAAATTTGCAAACAACCATTTTTTTTGTGTGTGTGTATAATTTTTGTATTGAACATAACATCAACGTATCTTTGCGAGAACAGTTTGATTTTGATATTAAAGACAACGGACATATTTTTTGTTTGATCCAGTATTTAAACATGAATTTCCACGGTGGATCATGGTTATTTTCAAAGAACCTTGTTAACAATGCTAAATGCAGGGACTGAACATTGGAATGTAAATGTACTATGCTTTGATAGTGCTGCTCTTTCAGCCTGTCAAATTAGAAGACATTATCATACTATTATAAAACATTTCAGCGGCATCACTTAGTTTTTAAGCTATCGGGGCTTGAATTGAGTTTCTTTTTATTGACCTACGCTGTATACTTGTATCTTGTAAGCCCGGGGGGGGGGGGGGGGCACTCGACCCAAAAAGTGTTGGTGCCGCCGGCAAGACAAAAAGGGGGCTTCGGAACGAGCGTATCATGAAAAGGATGGTCTTCGGAACTAATGTACTACCATTTTTGAAAACGGGCTCTTTGGAACTGGATTACAATATAAATATGATGCTGCTGAACTGGGCATTGTTTCACCAAACCGTCATTAGTAAAAGGCGAACTTGTACTTATAACCATTTAATGAAACGCTACCCTGTTTCCCACACACACGCTCCCATTTGCTAAATGAGCTGTGTGTCCTACAATCGTCATGGCAAATCTATGGTGTCTTCGAAACGGGTCAGAACGGCCGGAACGATGGAAATGAAAAAAAGCGGTGCTTTGGAACGGATTTCTCGCTTCTTTTTCTCAACAAGAAAAAAAATGGTATGCTTTGGAACGGAAATTTGAGTGTAAAAATGGGGATTCCTGGGCGGCACATACCCACCGCACACTATATACTGAGTGCCCCCCCCCCCCCCCCCCCCCCCCCCCCCCCCGTGCTTGTAAGATGTTGATATAATTTTATGCATATTGGATGTCAAAACAAATCATATTATATCAAGTCACGGTCGCAGAAATGGAACAGAAGTTGAAGACGTCAGACCATCATGAATTTGGCTGAAATAAAATAAAAAGATTTTATTCTTTTGAATTGTACATGGATATTATAATTGTATTATTTACTGAATATTCCTGAAAGCTTGCCAGGTTTTTTCAGACATAGCAACAAGTAATGTATGCAAACTGGATTCCAAGTATTTTAGTTCATTCATTAATAACAGGTTAATGGAATACCTCGTTACTAGGTCCCCAGGAAAGAAACATCCATAAATTTGAATCACTTAGTAAACAGGTCTATTGAAAGACCCTCAGGAAGAACAGTATTAGTCTCGTTCACACGATGGGAGCTAAACTTGAAGTTATCTTGTAGTTTAGGACCGTATGAACGGACTCGTGGCACTAGAACCGTGTTCTTTATTGGCCATGGCATTCGTTATTTTATCATTGTACTAAAGCTAGGTCGGTTGAATGTCTTTTCCTAAACCATATTGATTTAGATTTAGAAAATGAAATGTTCAAAGTTCAAAGTTCAAAGTTTATTTCCACATTTTCATAAAAACAATATATCAACATGGTAAAATACGTATGTAAATCAAAAGAAAAATTGTAAAGCACAACATTTAGGGCGAAGAAGCAAGAACAAATGAATATAGAAAGCAAGACAATAAAAGGTATATAAAAATGTGGTGGGATCAAAAGAAGTTAATCCAAAACTTAAAAGATCGATCCCATTCGAAGTTAGAACAGATTATGAATCAAAGTAAAAACAAAAGGGAAATGATATAGAAATATACATATAGAAAAAAAAGGCAAAGACAAACAAGCCTATTGAATTATATATTTGATATACTATCAAAAGATTTACAACTGTTTTAGCTTATATTTCAATGTATCTAGTGATTTTCAGTCTCTAATTTCTCGCGGTAAACTATTATACACTAAAGGAAAAAAGAAACTTATAAAAGTTCAAGAGATCACCAAATTAAATTCTCTGCATGGAAATGTACCAAATTTGGATATAATGTTGATTCAATGCATGGCTTTAAATGACAGTCAATAACAAAAAGTTTTCTTCAATGCCACAAAAGAAATGTGCACTGAAACAAAGGACTCTCTAATCCCAAAGTCACAAAGATAAACTGCAGTCTTGTACACCATATGCATGTCAATGAATGAAACAAAAGAATTTCAAAAGGGATTTGCACCCCTCGAGCAAGAGGATATTGATGTTCTGCCATGGTTCGCCCGTTCACCAGACCTTTCCCCAATTGAACATCTCTGGGAAGAGCTTGGTCGACGTGTGTCAAGGCGTGACAATCAACCCATCAATAGGGAGACGCTCATTGCAGCACTGCAAGAGGAATGGAACAATGTTCCCCAGGCTACCATCGCGAATCTGATCGGAAGCATGCGAAGACGGTGTACAGCTTGCCAGCAAGCTAGAGGTGGACATACTGGCTATTAATCTGTTTGGATATGAACTTGCAAATCCCTTTTGAAATTCTTTTGTTTCATTCATTGACATGCATATGGTGTACAAGGCTGCAGTTTGTCTTTGTGACTTGGGGATTAGAGAGTCCTTTGCTTCAGTGCACATTTCTTTTGTGGCATTGAAGAAAACTTTTTGTTATTGACTGTCATTTAAAGCCATGCATTGAATCAACATTATATCCAAATTTGGTACATTTCCATGCAGAGAATTTAATTTGGTGATCTCTTGAACTTTTATAAGTTTCTTTTTTCCTTTAGTGTATAACATGTGTCCTTTGTATTTTATCAATGAGCGTGAAAAAGAGGTGAGATCGTAATGGACTCGAAAATCAAATTTATTTCTTGTGTCGTAATGATGAACATACATATTAAGAGAAAACAGATTATTAAATGATCTTAGTAAAAGATTTTTTGAAATAAAAACATGAAAATTCCCAAATTGTATTTATATAAATCACATATAGGTAGGATATTCATTTTAAACTAATAAAGAGAGGTTTCGTATGAGCTAAGAAAGAAGCGTTTGTTATCATTCTCATTAGTCTTTTTTGCAATTTCAACATTCTAAGAGGTATTTCTTGCACGATCCCCAAATCATATTACAGTGTTATAATCCAAAATCCACAAAAGATAAGAATCAAACAAAAGATATTAACTTTAAATGATTTATGGTTTAATATGAATATTTACCAACATCAGGTATGACACGATATAACAGAATTACAAATTCTAGTTACAAATACACTACATGTATTTAAACTGGCAAAGACTTACAATTTCTCCGCTGGGAAATTCCTGTAAGTCCAGAATGTTCTTGAAGTGTAGAGTAAGTTGGCTGCTAATCCACAGTGTATAAATTCCAAATACTAAATCCAAATGGTATGTTGTCCAACTGGCAAAAGAAGATTCCAGAAGATACAGCTGAAGAAGGTCCAAGATAATTCAGGAAGTCATCGATGTCGATAATGATGTCGATGACGATGTCCAAGACGATGGCAATCACAATGTCGATAACAGTGTCAACTGCAACCTCGATTGTCAATGACGATGTTGACCACAATGTCAATAACGATGTCGAACACGACGTCAAATATGTCAAGGATGATGTCCAAGATGAAGTCCAAGATGAGGTCCAAGATGATATCCGCAGGTTGATATCAATATCAGATGGTGTTAACTGAGAACTTATGCAATATATGCTCCACGATGTATTCAGGGTAGAAATTTCTGTGCAAGCTCCCAGCTTATATACAATCTCAACCCTTAATTAGAATTTTCTACATTCTACTACAGTATTCATGAAAGTTTGGAACTCTCTTGTAAGTTCTACATAGTTCTTGTTATAACAAACAAAGGAAGGGGATTCCCATGATCTATAAATAGACTCATTGCAATATTACACTCTTACTAAGAGGTTCATGTAAAGGTCAGGATACATGTAATCAAGACATTCCAACATGCACATTATACATTGTAATTATCCTATAGAACATGATACATCACACACAATGTAAAGATCTAGAATGTTCTCTCTACTGGATGTGCATTATGATTATTTCACTGCTACACATTATATTCACTTTTCACATATGAATAATACTCTCTCTTCTAGAAATTTCTATGTTCATAAAATCATATAGAAAACTGGAAAAATAACTTCCTTCTAGAAGATTCCTTAATTATATGACAACAGTGATTTAAATGTGGTAAAATGAGAGTATTGTACAGAGTCAATAAGATATGTCTAGGTAAATGTTCTTTAAGTCTATTAATCACTCCGATATTTTTTGAAATCTTATTTATTACATGGTTAATCTGACTCTTCCATTTCATTTCTTCATCAAAATGAATTCCCAAAAATTGTATCGAAGTTTATCGTGATATCACATCCTCATTATATAATTGATCAACATTTATTTTTTATTGCTGAACAGCATAAAGTGCGTTGTTTTTTTTAGATTTAAGATGTAAAATGTATCTAAAAAGCGATATACCGCCTTTTGTAAATAATCTTTTCCAGGATTTTTGATATGCCGGGAAGAATTGATATGGGCCTGTAATTACTTATTTCATGAGGATTGTCTTATTTAAAAACGGGATTTACCTTTGCAATTTTTAGGGGCTCAGAACATTTTCCGGTGTTGATAGATTAAAAATGTGAGTTAGAGGAGAAACAAATGTATAAATTGTTTAAGGAGAAAAGCACTAATTCTATCGTGACCTTGTGATTTACTTAATTTGAGATTTTTTGTTATTTCGAGTATTTCATTAGGATTTGTGGGATTAAAAAACATTGAAGAAGTTGTAGGTTCAGGAAGAAATTTATAAAATTTTCGTTCGGTTTATTGAGTTTATTGCGATCAAAATTAGGTCCTGTATTTACAAGAGATGAATTAAAGGTATGAGCTATATTTCAGACTCTATTACTGTATTATCCATTGTAAAATTATTAGGAGGTGATTTTTTTGTTTTCTTGCAAATCAAATCATTTATAACCTCACACGTAGATTTCATATTAGATTTCACTCTGTTAAGTTTATCGGAATAGAACCCCTGATAGCAGAAAGTGTTAAAAATTACGTGATATTTACGTCGTGGTTTTCGTCTTTTTTACGTCCTGTAATTACGTCAATAAAACGACAACTTGCACCAATGCAAGACGTCAAGAGGACGTCTTATTTTGACGTCATCTGTACACTGTAAAAACTGAAGTGCTGTATATAGCACTTTTTGAGGGCATGCATAGGGACTGCACTCAGAGTGCTATTGAATGCACACAGCGTGCTATTTCAGCACTTTCAAGGGAGCTGGACCGGCTGCGAATTTTTTTTCCTGTACCTTCTGGGCTATCCAATCTGAATATTCATGAAAGAGACTACAAGTATCGGACTTGTATTTTCTTACTCAGTTTCATCTTATTTTTAAATCAGCAAAAGAAAATTTCGTAATATATTCCTCTGCCCGTCTGCCGAGATTCGAACTTGCGGTCCTTTCATCGATAGCGCACCAGATTGCGCCACACAGAACAACTGGCTCAATGGCCTTGCTCGTTTTATCATATCCCTACAGTTCGTTTCATGAATATTCATGCCGACTAGTCTTGACGGAATAAACCGTATTACTCGTCATGCGAATGCGTACTCTCATCTGTAAGACCCAAGTCATGAATATTAATATTGGATAGCCCCAAAGGTACAGGAAAAAAAAAATTCGCGGACCGGCTCCTTAAACTGCTAAACATTCATTAAAAAAATGATTTGGGCGAGCTTCGAAACAGGGTCCGCTGATCGAGAATTGCTGGCATTACCGCTAGACTAACTCACATTGTACGATTTAGAGCAGATCATATTGTTACATAGTGAATTTGCGACACCACATAGTTCATGTTATATCTACTTGACTCCAATGACTAAACTAGATTGCAAGAAGCATTCGTTAGTCCATCGGTAACGTCAGCGCCACTCAATCAGCGGAACCTGGTTCGGGGCTCGCCACGGTCACATTTTTTTTTGCTGGTAAATTAGCACACTACAAGTGCTATAAACAGCATTTCAGGTGCAGTTACTATACATGCCCCTAAAAGTAGCACTTTAGTTTTTACAGTGTACAAGACGTAGAGATGACGTCAAAATAAGACGTCCTCTTGACGTCTTGCGTTGGTGCAAGTTGTCGTCTTATTAACGTAATTACAGGACGTAAAAAAGACGAAAACCGTGACGTAAATATCACGTCATTTTTAACACTTTCTGCTATCAGGGAAGAGGAATGAAGACGTAGAGATGACGTCAAAATAAGACGTCCTCTTGACGTCTTGCGTTGGTGCAAGTTGTCGTCTTATTGACGTAATTTCAGGACGTAAAAAAGACGAAAACCACGACGTAAATATCACGTCATTTTTAACACTTTCTGCTATCAGGGACAGTATACGAGAAGTTCGAATGATATTAGTTAATTTGTTTCGGTACGTATTTTGTTTTTGTTAAGAGTAGTAGAGTTTGTTAAATAAACCGTATAAAATTATTCTTTGTGTGTATGGATCGTAGAATTGCTGTTGTTATCCATGGCATTTTACAACATTTATTGTTCTTGTTTGCAGATACCAGAGGAAAAGTTTTGTCGTAATACATCTGTAACTTTTTATTAAAATGTTCGTATGCAATATTTGCGTCTAACTCACTACAGATATGTAACCATTCTTCTGGCTCTCAACACACGATATGTTGTTGTTGTTGTTTTAAAATAGACAAACTAGTCAATTTTGACAATTGTTGCCTTGCTAAATTGCTCTTTTCACTTATACTTTATTTGTTGATCCGTGCTTCATCTTTGAGCAGCGTATACAAAACAAATTATACAGTATGATTGTACACCTTAACATTCAATGGTCACAACATAAATCATATCCGATTTACTTCGATTCCGTTCTCTTTATTTGGTTACACCTTACTGTCACGGTTGCCCTCTTGGCAACCAATTACAAATCGACGAGTCCTTTTGAAATATCTGACGAGTGTACCTTGTGTCTTGACACTGAGATTCTCCACTTTGCGTTCCGCCTCAGAGACATTGCTAACATTTAATTCCGCAAGTAACAGGGCGTTACAAAAATCACACTTTCCAGTTGTGTGTCTTCCTGTCTTAAACAGGAAGTCATTCAAACCCAAACATGATAGATCACTTTTAAAGGATTCAATATTTTGGGGTGTTTGCTTTCTGTACATGCTTGATTTCAGTGACTTTTTAATTGAAATGTTATTATTAGACATTATACAAATTGGCAAATGGTCACATATATCGCAGTAGAGTAATCCACTATCTTTGTCGAAGATATTAGAGAAAATATTATCTATAAGGGTTAAAATAATAATAATAATAATAACGTTTTATTTACCCAGGGTAGCCACTTCAATTATCAAACTGCTCTTCCAGCGGGCCCTGCATAACATAATATGTTATTATTACCTTTCTCCATTCTAATAATGCCAAGCGCCTGGCTAGAAAGCAGAAGGTCCCATTGTTTAAGTCTTTGGTATGACTCGGCCGGGGTTTGAAACCCACGACCTCTCGTTCGTGAGGCGGGCGCTCTAATCAACTGAGCCACCATGCCCGGTTGAAGATTGACCATCAATCCTGGTTGGTTTTATTTATATGTGGATAACAACTATTAGAATAAGTAATATGAAAAAGGGTATCACAACTATCATGAGTTAACAAGTCCATATCAAAATCACCCATTAGATATAATTGTTTACCTTCTCTCGTAAGAGTAGGCCTATGAAGGCATATATCAAGATCTTCACAAAATGAATTTATAGGAACATGAAGGGGTCTGTAAATTAATCGAACGATTATATTTTTGTTGTTTGAATTCATGATTTCTAAAAACAATAAGTCACTTTGTTTTAATGATACATCCTTTCGGAGTTTAAATTGTAGTTGTTCATTGACATAAAATGTTATACCCCTCCTCTCTTTTCTTCTCGATCATATCTGATCAGAGTATAATTTTAAAGTTAAATAGGTTAGGTGAAGTATTCTGAAGCCAAGCTTCCGTGACACCAATAATAGAAATTGTCCAAAGTATATTGCAATGATTCCAGAGAATCAAAATTTTTGCTTAGACTTCTAGCATTTACGTGAAGTATACTAATCTATTCCCTATTTTTCGAAAACTATTCATGAGTTGAGTAATAGTTACTATCAGAGGATAAATTGTTAGTATTAAAAATAGATAACTGGTCTAGACCATGCAGTTAGTCATAAAACATGTCTCTGATTCATACATGTACATCTTATATTTTCAACTTTGTGTTCGTTTGCCCTTTTTTTCAGGAATGAGCTACAGAGGGAGGGTGAGAGAGAGAGGGGGGGGGGGGGGGGGGTTATCGGAACGCGATGAAACCGTGTGCATTCCATCGCAACACACAGCTCCAGTCGCCTTGAACTTCTCGGCCCCATGTAATGCACGCCAGTGACTGGCGGGTGGATGGCTCAAGCTCGCAAGCGCGAGATTCACACAATTTTCCTTGTCTTGCATACATGCAAATTAAGCCATCATGAAACGATATGAATGTATCTGAACTTTCATTTGAATGTTGTTCCTATCTCCGGTGGCATACACAAGGAGCAAAGTCAGTTTTGTAGGCAGTTATTTATCCAAAACAATCCCGAAAATGATGTTTATCGCACAGCCGCGTAGCCAGGATTTCATTTTAGGGGCGTGCGGTTGATTGCTGATGAGCACGCAAAGCGTGCTCCCCAGGGGGGTGGGTGCAGGGAGGGGGAGTTTCCCCCTTCCCGCGCGAAGCGCGAAAACTTTGCCGTTTTAGCAAATTCGAGAGAAAGATAACGGCTCGTAGCACCTTTTTTTTTAGGCGGAAAGTTAGTTTGACGCTCTGACTGCTTTTCAATTATTTTGGGTGCAATACTGCACTATATGTAACAACGGGGGAGGGGGGGGGGGGGGGGGTGCACAGGGATCGAGGGGGAGTTTCTTTCTTCCCGCGCGATCAACGCGAAAGCTTTGACGTTCTGGCAAATATGAAAGAAAGATGACGGCTCCTGTTGCACCTTTTTCATGCAAAAAGTTAGTTCGATGCCCTGACTGCTTTCCAATTATTTGGACGCAATACAGCACTGTATTTAACAGCGGTGGGCGCGCATTTTTGACATTCTGGCAAATTTGAGAGAAAGATAAAGGGGAGGTTTTTTTGGCGTTTTTTTTTTTTTTGGGGGGGGGGCGACCGCCCCATCGCCCCCCCCCCCCCCCCCTAGCTACGCGCCTGCTATCCATGACTTGTATAGTTAACGTTGGTTGTCGTTAATTCACGTATGTACTGTATAACAAGTTTGCAATACGCGTTCGCAAGTGACCCTGTTTTGTAGGTACTTATTCGGCAAGTTACACGATTAGCCCTATATAGGCGCGGTTTAAGTTTTTTGGGGGGTTTAAAAACCAGCCAGTTTTATTTAAACCACCAACAACATTTTATCATCGCCTTAACGTGTCCTGTTTTACGCCTTTTGGAAAGGTTCTAGACTTCTACATAATATATTAATAGTAATGAATATCTTCAAATCAGGCAGATATATTTTTGATCTTGGAAGAAGTCAATCTTGCGAGTTACATGGTCTCGGAGGAAAATTAAAATCTCTGGTGCGATACATCAGCGGTAGTCAATTGCTTAGCTCTACTCCGAAGCTTCGTGCTACTCCAAATACTGGACTATCGGACGAGCTACTGGACATAAAGGCTACTGGTCTAAAAGTTGGGCAGCCAGTGGTACTACGTTCAGAGGTTTACACAGAATGGGGAGGTGTCAGGCAAGCGATTTTTAAATATATATTTAATGACAATATTGATGGTATTTTTTTATTTATTTATTTATTTATTTAGTCTTTTTTACCCAGGGTAGCTTCATCAGTGGTTTAACACTGTTTTACACGAAGGCCCTGCACATGAACAAAATATAACAGTGTAAAACAAACATCACAAACCAAAAGATTGAACAAAACAAAAAAAAATCAAACTTGATCACAAACGGATTCGAGTATACAAGATATAAATAACAACAATTGTGAACTCAGAAAGTCTAGATCAAGAGAAAAATTATGCATCCAAAATTTTTGAAGAGAAAAACAATCATTCAATATCTGCCTTAAAGGAAAATTATGAACATTTATGACTTTTGGAAAGATAAATTTATAAATAATTTCAAAGTAATTTGGTATTGGAACATAAAGTAAATGCATCATAAATTGTACTTTCTCAAAAACGTGCCATATATAACAGTTTTTTGAAAAATTATTCCTTTCCAGTTATATTAACTTATAGGAATATCATAAATTACATTGTATTACATTATATTATTAATATCATTATTGCTATTATCATTAATGTTATCATTATTATCATTATTATTATTATTATCATTATTATTATTATTATCATTATCATTATTATCATTATTATCATCATTAGTTTTATTATATTACTATTATTATCGTCGTCATTATTATAATTATTACCAGCATCATCGATATAATTATTATCCTTATCATATCATAATATATATTTGCTCATTACAATGGGTAGTGAAGGGCTAGCATTCAAGAGATAAAAGAGGAGAGTACCACTTGAAAAAAATATGAGTTCTCCTCGTAAATCATTCTCCACGCATCTGTACAGTTAGAAATACAACTGAAGACTGGTGTCATTGGTACATTTACAAATTATTAGTTAGGCTCCACTTATGCATAAAATTCATATTTCACACCTTTTTCAGATAACTGGTGCAAAAAGTCTGCTTGGTTTGGGCATTTCTTACTTCACTAGGAAGGTTATTCCAGATAGTTGCACCTTCAAAAGAAAAGGCCTTTTTGCCATTTACGGTTTTGACTTTCAGAATGATTAAGCCTCGCGTGTCTGAAATTCTAGTACTGTAGCGATGTGTGGTTGCAGACAAAGTAAACAGGTCTTGTAGGTATGAAGGGGCATTACCGTTCAAAATGTCGAACATGAGTTTACCTTTATGAAATTGCCAACGTTTCTCCATATTCATCCATTTGAGTCTAGTGCACATTTCTACTGTAGGGGTAAGTATGTTAACAGAACAACCCTTGCCATCTGTTTGTGCAATTTAATCAGTTATCTTTAAGACCCTGACTGCAATTTGACCATGAGATGCAGCAGTAATCGAAGTATGGTAATACAAGTGAGTATGATTTTTTAGAAAGTGATTAATGTACATTATACTGGCTGCATGGGGAAAATCATTGGATGGTCTTGATGTTTTTAGAATATAGAAGTATTAAAAAATTGATTTGTTTTATTTCGCTAAAGTCAACTTCTGTATTCATGTATACCTGGTGATAATCATCGCTCTGTGGTCCTTAACAATACTGGTCAGGCCTGTAGCCAGAGGGGGTCGGAAGGGTCGGACGACCCCCCCCCCCCCCCCCCTTTCTTGGGCTGAGGTCCACTTTGTTACCAGAATTACCCACACGCTGTCAGTTGTACAGCATCAAAGCTGGTGTAGTGAGTTGCAGTGTTGCCAACATTTTGGAAAAAGTAATAAAAGTAACACACACTTCCGGGGGGAGCATGCCCCCGGATCCCCTAGCAAGGACCTGCCTTCGGCAGGTTCGTATTGATTATGACAAAAAGGTCCACTTTGGTCAAAAACGACCCACCCCTTTTAGAAACCCTGGCTACGGGCCTGCTGGTGTCGGTGGGTCTCTAAACTAGCCAAGAATTAGACCCTGTAGGTTGCTACTTGAAGGTTATATGGTGGTTGAGGAAACCACTCGTTCGTTAGCACACAAAAATAAAGTGCAGATGCAGAGACAGGGAATAAGGAAACCAATGCGTGTAACTCGCAATGAAGCGCTTTTTTTTTTTAGCGATCGCATGTTGTTTTCATGCCGCCGATGTTTTAGACTAACCTCGCCCAAGAAGAGTTTGTTCACAAAACACTCGGTATCGCGCACGCACATCGATCTCTACGATCGCGAATCCGGAAAATCGCAGCTTTTATGTGTGCGCGATAGGGACCGAATTTTTAACGACCGAATTTTTTGGGGAAATGTCAGCGCTCGCGGTGATAAGAAATGTACACAATGACTTGTGATACCCTGTTTCGCCAAAACTGACGGTAAATAACGGATTCTATTTTTGGAATTATCTTTTCGAACATCGGTGAGTTGAATTTATTGTATTTCATGGATATGTTGGTGTCGATATTTGTAAATTAAATGCCGATTTTGATGTTGGTGACTATTGTGCAGTGGTGTTTGAAAGTGCCGAGGTGTATATTTCATTTATTCATTTCAAATCAAATCAAATTCGTGTTTATTCATTTCCAACAGACAATAAAAGTCGTGACATGGTTTACATTCAATATTATATATAATACAAGTATATGTAAATAGAGTGAACAAAAATAGATTTTCAATAGTAATTACGAAAGGTACTCTTTAAAAAGAAAATAGTGACTGGAAACTACCTGTGGAAATAGGAACAGGGACAAAAAACAGAACATGGACAAAAGGAGACAAAAAAGATGCTGAAAGGAAGGAACTGCCACGAAGTCAATAAAAAATATGAAAAATCGACAAAAATTACAAAACAGGACGAAACACTGCCGAAAAGAGAAGGTAACACAGATCGTAAAGCCGGTTGAGTGAGCGAGATTAGCTGTGAAGACCTCTATAATTTTTAAGTAGAAATGTTTTTAATTTTCTTTTAAAAGTATCTAAAGACGGACTATTTTTAATTTCATTGCTGAGAGAGTTCCAAAATCTAGGACCGTCATACAAAAAAGTATTCTTTGCGAAAAGTGTTCTAAAACGTGGTAAGTGGAATTCATTAGACTGTCTTGTTGGGTAATTATGAATTGATCGATTGAGAGGAAACATAGTATCAAATACACCAGGAAGTGTATTATTCTCAAATTTGTACATAAATTGCCCTAAGTGAAAAAAGTAAAGGTTAACAACTTTCAACAATTTATTCTCAAAGAATAAAGGGTCTGTATGAGAACGTACAGCAAAGTTGTTAATTATACGAAGAGACTTTTTTTTGTAATAACAACAATCTGTTTAAAAAGGTTTGGTGGGAGTTGCCCCAGGCAAGTATCCCATAATTCAGGTAAGGTAAAATCAAAGAGGAGTAAAGCATTAATAGAGAAGACGTCGGGAAGTGATATTTTAATTTGTTAATAATGCCAATATTTCGTGAAATGGTTTTACAAATGCTATTTATATGGTGTTTCCAAGAAAGCTTGTTGTCGACAGTTACACCAAGGAATTTAATGAATGGTACATTTTCTAAATTAGTATCATCCAATATAATATTTAAGGGAAGTGCGTTAATGGAATTACTAAATAACATATATTTCGTTTTGAGAAGGTTAAGAGACAATTTATTAGATCTAATCCATTGTGTAACTTTTAAAAGCTCGTTATTAACGATATTAACTAAAGTATAAGGATTATGGTGGGAATAAAATATATTAGAATCGTCTGCAAAAAGTATGAACGAGAGGACATCAGATGATTTACAGAAGTCGTTTATATAAATGATGAATAACAAAGGGCCCAACAAACTGCCTTGTGGAACTCCGCAATTAATATTTTGCATGTTCGAAGTTAGGTCATTTAAAAATACATATTGTTGTCTATTAGACAAGTAGCTGCTGAACCACTCCAAGGTTCAAAAATAAAAATACAATTAACAATAAAGTAAATATATTATACATAGAATGCGGAGACAGCAAGAAAGAACGAAATGTCTTATAAAGAGCTGCCACCAAATAAAATACGCATTAACATTATTACATAACATGGAAGAACAAAACACAATTTGTATAATAGAACAGAGGCATAGAAAAATTAATTTACCAGACAAGCCATACACAAACAATTACTGTGCCTTGATATAAAAAACAACGCAATTAATGCTCATATCTCTGAAGTAAAAACAACTTATATCTCCTTTTAAAAATATTCAATGATGTGCTTAGTTTTATATTCAAAGGTAAATCATTCCAAATTTTAGGACCTTTATAAAATATTGAATTAATAGTAACATTTGTTTTGACCAGAGGTAAATTATAGTCATACGGATTGCGTGTATTATACGAGTGAGTTTCACACTTTAATTTAAAACATTTTGAAAGACTATGTGAAATACGATTATTAAAACATAAATACATAAATATGGCAATATTTATATTATACAAATCAAAGACATTCAATCATTTCAATTGATAAAAAAGTGGAGTAGTATGGGCAAGAAAATTAGCATGCATTATAATTCTAACAGCCTTTTTCTGTAAACGAAATAATATTTGCATAGAATAATTAACAGTGTTAGACCATGAAGTATTACAATAATGCAAATGTGGTGAAATAATAGCGTTATAAATCATTAATAAAATATTGCGAGGAAAATATTTCAGTTTGTACAATACACCTAAACATTTAGATATTTTATTGCAAATTTCATTAATATGAATATGCCATGATAACTTACAATCAATAATGACACCTAAAATTTTAATGATTTTGTTACTTTAACATTCTTATCATTCATTTGTACTAATACTTTATCATAATCGATTTTCTTATGAGTAAAAACCATACATTGTGTTTTATTTACATTTAAAATCAATTTATTTACAATCAACCACTGACTAATCTTTTGTAACTCAATATTAAAGTTTAAAAGCAAGTTGTCAACATTACTGTCAGACATAAAAAGGCTCGTGTCATCAGCATATAAAATATATTGTAATTTTTCAGTGACCAAGGAGTTATCACAGAACTCCTTGGTATTAAAGACGGGCTAGAGTCTACGCACGAAGTATAGTAAAGTCGCTATGAGTGCATTCATACATATGCGAGGTTATTGTAGATAGTCTCGCACTTTGTACCTTGTATGGCGATGACATGCCTCAAGCTAGAGATCGATGATTGCCTCTCATAGCAAGTGTGTGATATTTTGCAAATGTGTGTGCTGGAAAGGAGCAGGTGATGGTTCCGTGAGTGCTATGAGTAGGCGCATGCTCAAAATTAAATGGTGAAAAATGCACACCTCCCCGCTCGGTCGTTTTGATTTCTTAGTAACCTATCAGACCAGTGCCTTGGCTCCTTCAGAGTGATGTGAGTGGGTCTAGTGGTACCTCAACTCCATTTTTTGCTTATAAATGGACTCGGAGGGACCCTGGTTCGAAACTCACTCGCATCTTTCAGATGCTGACGTTTAGAGGTCGGTCCCCACATGTAAATAACTCATTACGCAAACGCATAGGGCCTACACACAGACCTTATTTGTCATTAATTATTATCATTAATATCACTGTTATCATTATCATTATTTTTTCAATTTTACTCGTGCCTTTAAGTTTGATCATTATCATTGTTTTTGTCGTTGCTGATATTGTTATCATCATCATTTATTAATTTCATTCTCTCCCACACCCACCCCTAAAAAAAAAAATCAGTCAGTGCACATCCATCCCTCGGAGGAACATACACAGGAGTCGAGCCCATGGGATTATTGTACAGCGTACAGTCATTGCCAAGTAATGCTCATAAGTACCCAAGAATCTTTAAATTCAAGCCGACGGCTCCTTTGGTCTACAAGCTTAGCATCTGTAGAGATGACGGGAGCAGCGAAGACCAAAAAGAGTTGGACTCGATCTCAGTAGAAAGACACTATATTGCTCCTTATGTTGAGCATGAGAACATAAAGTGTGGAGCAGCGAAAGGAACGCTTTACCTCCCTAGGAAAGGTGAGTGAATGTTGTTAATAATCAGGCCCTGTCAGGCAGGGGAGGATCCAGGATGTTGTAAAAGAGGGGGCACAGAGCCGGAAAAGTACACAATTAAGGGGGCATTTTCTTTATTGTATACTTAAGGTATGTCAGTTGGGTTTCAAAAGAGGGGGCACGGGCCGGTTTTCCCCGCTACGTAGATCCGCCACTGTGTCAGGCACACTTAATGACCAAAGTTTATAAAAAATGATAAATCATAATGCTTGTAGATTTACTTGATGGATTTACATTTTTATTACCACACGAGCTCAGAATGTTAATCATCTTAAATGAGACATAAAGCAGTGGCGTATTAAGAATATAGGGTGCAGCTGGGCACAAAGCCACCCCCTCCCCCACCTACCCCATCACCCCGCCCCATTTGCATGCCAAGAAAACAAAATCAACCTGGGTACAATCCACCCATCGTCTGTCAATTTTTGTATACGCCACTATTCATGCTCTTTAGTACAGATCATACTTGTTGAAGACAGCATTCATACTATCATGACTTTTGTTTAAACTGAATCGGGTTTACCTGGCGGGATGTCGATGTCCATTATTTTATAAACTATAATTTTATGGACGAGAGTTTTTTTTGTTTTTGTTTTTTGTTTGTTTTTGTTTTTGTTTTTTAGGGGGTGTTTTCTTAAAGGTGTGATACATCTTAAATACCTACTGATATATAGCCCATGCCATATTGCTGCGTATAAAAATATGCTTTATAAGAATCTAGCAGTTATCATGCGGGTACATGAAATATTGATATTGATATTGAAATTTGAAGTATAAATATGTAACCATAAATACCTTCATACAGCCGGGCAGTCTTCCCTCCCTCTTGTCATTGATTTGCCTGGCTTGGGGCCGACTTTTGCTCGGGACAGGCCTGCGCTCCTTGCTTCCCATGGATTTGGTGTCTTCGAATTTAGATTCTTCGATTCAATAAAAGACGACCTTCAGACACAAGAAAACGCCTACTTTAACTGTCAATTGCTATTGGTAAGTCAACCGCCAATCGTTAGTAATGATTAAATCTACGGATTTTTGATAATCAAATTTTCGCTAATTCTATTAAAGAATTAACCTGGGACAAATTAAAGAAGGGGACAATTGATACATCTTTTTAAAAAAAATCGAAATAATATGTCTATGTCGCTAAAAGGAAAAGAAATATTGCCTGAAACAATTTATGATGAATTTTAACCAATGACCGGGCCTTAATTTTGATGAAATAAAGCCCTGGACATGCAAATGTCGCCGGACCAAATATCAGATTACCAAATTTATGATATATGGCCAAAACTGTAATGTGCCTGTTACTATTGTTCATCCAGTTATCAGGGTATGATCGATATTTTGAGGGATTGTGATGTTCAGTACACATTTCTCAGTGACGGATCCAGTATTCGCTGGCCGGGGGAGGGGGAGCAAAAAAATAATGGTCATCAGATCCCTTGGTGTGATATTTCTAGTCTAAAATTCTCTGACAAGCAAAAAAGAAGAAGAAAAATGTTTTAGGAGCCTTTGCTGGCTAAGTTTACTGCCGGGGGCACAATAAAGGTGAGGGGGGGGGGGGCATATGTCCCTTTTTGTAATGTTAGGCCTATCTAAAGATATGTCACATTGTGTTTTGCCTGGGGAGGACACGAGCCCTACCAGGGTGGAACTGGATATGGGTATAGTTGGGGAGTTTTCCCCACGGGCCGGTCAATATTTTGGTTAAAACGGGCCGGTCAACAACGAAAAGAGTAAGTCGCTCCAAAATTCCCCACTGGCATTTTAGTTAGTCCCAGTCGGCCCCTGGCCCCAAACCCCCACCGCTGGATCTGCCATTGTTTCATATACCCGGGGTACATCTAGCCAACAGGATATATACATGTAGTTCCGCTTAAGCAAACGTGCATTAGGTCGATCTAAACGTATGTTATTCCCTTAAATGTTCTTCTGTAATGAACCCTAGGAATAATATCAATCTATTCATGCTAAAAGGAATAACGAACAAAATTTTTCACCTGCTAATACAGTCAGTTTCCGGAACCAGGGGGCAAAGAAAAAGTTATTTCAAATTCTTTTATTGTGTGTGTGGTTGTGTCACTCAAAGCGGGCCGAATGACGAACAAATGTGGAGGGTGAGCTAGATGACTCGTTTCGCGATTTTGTGTTTGGGGAAGGGGGTTTACTCCTTACTCATCCCCACCCCCTCCACCACTACCACCACCACCATTACCTTGACCTCCACCACCACCACACCCATCACCATGATCACAGCTACTCTCACTTTATAACGACACTTTTTCGGTATTTCGGTAGGATATTGTGAACTTCGCTAAAGAACACCCGTTCTTAGACGAGAATCGAATAGGAATCAACGGTGCTTGCTATGGGGGAAATCTGGCCTTAAATGCAGTGACTCGAATCCCAGACCTTCCTATTCGGTGTATAGGTGTCCAAAGATGTGTAGACTTTCTTGCTGCAAATGTAGGTCTTGAAACAACTACTGGGAAACGAATTGAACCGGCGGGGTAAGTATGAACATTATCAATTACGGGTAAAGGCCCGGTCACACCGCCAGAACTTTGCTGGAGCGTTCCTGGAGCGGTGAAAACAATTCATCACCGCTCGTAACCGTTCACCACCGTTTAACAGAAGTTGGCCCCCGTTAAGGCAACGCCGTATACGCTCGGCCACCGCTGATGGTCCCTCCTACCGCTCCGAAAGTTTTGAGCTGCACAAAATATTGCGAGCGGTGAGGAGCGGGCAATTTTCCGCTCCGGCAAAGTTCACCACCGCTCGAACAACGCCCAGTCAAAGTTTGGCACCGCTAGACGCAAGTTCGTGGACGCTTGGGTCCGCTAGGCCAACGCAGAAATCTTGAACGCTGGACCACCGCTGCTTCGCCAGCTTTGTCCGGCGGTGATTAAACGTTGCACAAACTTTGGTGGAGCGGTTGTAAGCGTTTTACGAGCGGACACGGGATTGCTGGAACGGTGTCGGGCGTTGAAGCAGCGATCCATTGCGGTGATGAACTTTGGTTTGGCGTTGGTATGGAGGTGTCGGAGCGGGACCAACGCTCGCTACCGCTCGCTACCGTTAAACCAACGCTAAAGCAACGCCGGCTTCAGCGGTGCACCGCTAAGGCAACGCCCGTGTTTTCGATTTTTCCCCATTTTGTGCGCGGTGACGAGCGTTGTCGAAATTCGGCCCCCTCTCCCTACCGTTCAAGGAACGCTCCAACAAAGTTCTGGCGGTGTGACCGGGCCTTTAACTAGTGACCCCAGTGATTCGATCTTAAGCCAACAGCTTCATTTCTTAGTAACCTACTCCTCCACATTCATCTAACATGTTAAGACCCTTCTCCGAGGACTACCTTTCGAGTGGGGAATTTCCGAGCTACCTGGCCTTTTTGTTGTTGACCGGCCCTTTTAACCAAATTATTGATCAGCCCGTGGGGAAAGTTCCCTAAACTCCCGGCCACATAGACAGTTCGGTCCTGGTCATAACCATTTCTTCTCTCTTCCTTTGACAAATCACATAAGATATGAACTCAAAAGTGATATCTTCTTAATCTCGAGTGTTGGAAACGACGGGAAATAGATTCTCACATAATCAAACGAAACACTGAATGTTCAAGTCTATACACATATTATCTGCAAAACGAATTGGGTAAAAAACTGTATAATTATGAACAAAGAAAGACAGGTAAGAAATACACGGTCTCCTATAATGTACAAATGTGAGTTTTCAATAAATGTAATTTCGAGCACGTTTTGTTAGTTTGCTATTGTTTTGTTGGTCCAGACAATTAACCCATCTTCTTCAAAATAAACTGATTTGCTTTCAACAAGAAAGGCAATTCCATTACCAAAAACAAGTGAAGAATTATAATGCTAGGTTCACACGATATTATATAAGTAAATATTGAAAACAATTATGGATAATGCAATATTTAGTTTATCAATTTAACTTGAAGTAGGAATGTATCCATTTTAAAGAGACAAGCAAATATACTTTAGAATTCCAGAGAGTTTCAACAACTAAGAGAGAGGACAGCAATGAGCGGTTTGGGCATGTTGGGTTAATTTGATTCTGTAGATTTCGAGAGAGTTACACCAGGATAACTACAAAATATGATGTCAAGAAGTGGTTTGAGTTCGATTTGATTCTTTCTCTAGACCTCCAGAGAGCTACACCAGGATAACGAAGAGAGATGATGGCAATGAATGGTTTGAGTTTGATTTTGATCACAAGGTTCACCATATGGACTGCAGAGAAGACTTTGTAGCACCAGTAAGTTATCCTTTAGAAGACTGGATCGAACACATGAAACTAGTAATTGCTTAACCCGAAAAAGACCGGGTTATTTTGGCTATGCCACAGCCGGGGTGGATTCTGCCCCCCCCCCCCCCGAGATCTCGACCGTCGACAGCGCGATCGCGCCGAAAATCGGCACGTGCACCGTTCACAACGTAATCTACAAGAGTGTATAGTTAAATGCTGCAAAATAATTTCACATTAATTAAATATGCTAGGTTATGAATGAAATCAGAATTTTGCTCTAAATCATTAAATAAAGCTCAACAATGCTAATTTCTGGTCTAGACACTCTTTCCAGTATTCTTAGCAAATATACGTGGAAAAAAACTCGGTATCAAAATTGATTTCTTATGTATTTTATTGTATTTTAATTTCTAATGTGTTTCTTTGGTTTTTTTTTTATTGTGTTTTTCCATGAAATTTGTCGGGGACACTTTTGCGATCATAAACAGCATGAAATAAATTAATTTGAAGTAAAAGTAAAAAATATTTATAGATTTATAAATTTTGGCCGACGACACATTTTGTATTGAAATTATACATGAAATCACGTTTTTGAGCAATTTTTTGTTTGACGTGCAAGTACGAAATGTTGCGCAACTTCGGGACCGCGTGCCCGGACGTCGCTAATTTTGTCTCAAAAGATGCATGAGATTCAAAAGAAAAAAGTCCTGAAACGCCGTGGCGACTGCTTTGCGCGTTGCGGACATATCGCGAAAAACGTCTAGGGGTGGTGGATTCTGACCCGGCCCTTTTAGGGTTAAAATTGGAAGATAATCTACGGAAAATATCTCCTTGTATTTGTATACATACATGTGGTTGTTTTTACTATTAGCCTCAGCTTTCACCTAAGCAAAATGCTTTGATTGTGAATTATCACGGCTCTAAAAGCATCCATGATTTTAAACAAACCACTTCCACACCTTCCATGAAGTACTTGTTACTAGGTCAGGTTGTCATGGTTGCCAGATGGTACTGCTTGAGAATATACTATTGAAATCCCTAAAATCAATTCAAGTTGCAATGTTGAAAATTCTAAGAAGCAAATGTGTGTGTACCGAGGTATGTGTTCAAGTTATTTTTCTTTTATAAAAATTCCCTCTCATTTCATTGTTTTGTCAGGTAGAAAACATCTCGATACCTGTCATGTTACTGATCTGTGGGGATGACCAACAATGCGCCTCAGAAAAGTGCATGCAAAGGGTATGTAAAGTGTAAACCTATTCTATATAACATGGTATTTGCTTTGACCCTCTATGGCCTATTTGTCCCTTGTCCCATTAGTCCTACGCCGCATTAGTCCTATATCCATTATTTCAACGTCCCATTTAGACATCACATCATTCCTACGTCGCGTTAGTCCTATGTCACATTAGTCATTTGTCTTATTATTCCTCTGTCCCATTAGTCCTGTGTCCCATCAGTTTTCTGTCCCAGTCATCCTATGTCCCATTAATCCAATATGTCTGAAAGGTCCTATGTTCCATTTGTCGGATTCCCCTGTCTCACGGGCCTATATAAAATACACAAAGTATTATCCCAATCATGGCACGTATGCCTAATAATAACGCTGGACTCAATGTATAGAAACAGTATTCATGTTCATAATTGGTTTCTTAAAGTAGCTATTCAAAGAAAATCACAAATATGGCAATTAATGTATCACTAGAAACTGGGAAGCTTACAGATGGCAATCGTATAAGTTTTATGTCAACTGCGTATCTGATGATTATAAAAACAACACAAATAAAAGCTCTTCTCAGCATCTGGAATATCCGAGGATTCGCCAGAAATATAGCGATGTTTTGACGTCGTCACACTCGGGATCGATCCTGCTTAAGCAGACGACGTCCTATAATGAATGAACGTAATTGCAATGCAATTATTTATCAAATTATAAAGAGTTTGGTGTATTTAAACATGACCTTATTTCACACCATAATAAAGGGAAAGTGAAACTGATTCTGATAGCTAAAACCGTTTGATTGTAAATACACAGGAGAAGGGTCAATGATCAATGAAATAAACCCCACTTTCAAATTGAAAAGCCCTCCGAATAATAGCAGGATGGTATTCGTTCCCTCTTGAAACGCCGAACATGCCCCGGTGCAAGCAGCTGAAAATACAATGGGGTCTTATTTTGTTTACAAGTGACTGATTCCTTTATTTTTTTAACGCTGCATTTTTCATCAAAATAATACCATACACGAAGTTAAGAGTGAGGCAACAGACTAACATTAAGACTGACGCTAGTGAAGGAAGAGAAATAAGTGAAGAGGAGATGACAAAATAGGCTCTGAAAAATGTGTAAGATGTTATGGGACATCGTCTGCTTAGACAGGACTGGTCCATGGTGTGTCGTCACATATCTCAGCAGCGTTCGAGGAGCTCTTCAGCTGCTATATCGGGGGCTGTATTTTACCGTTTTATAATTGATAATAATCATTACTTCAAATGTTTCCAAGCGTTGAATTTGGAAAACCTTGTTTAATTTATGCCATCTATGCAATAATAAGTATTAAGCCAATATTTAAAATCATTAAAGTTCTACTTTCATGTCTTGCCGTTAAAAAAAAATCTCTTCAAATATATTCTTGTTATCATGTTCTCAACCCCGTAATCTCCCTAGTGTACCTACATATTACGGCCCTAGCTCACTCAACTAATCTACCCACCCCACCCCGCCTTTCTCAACGTATATTTTTACCCTTTCAGACCTTTGGACTATAACACACAATCAATAAATGATTAAACCACATATAAATATACATTCACTTTACATCGACAATATCGACAGAAAAAACATAACCATGACAATCGGGTAAAAAATCACGGAGTAAAATGTTGAAGATCATTTGATATAACAACTAAAATGTTATCCAAACGCGATTCGTTTTCAAAAACATGCCATATTGTAAAACTATTGTACGTTTCCCTTGAAAGTAGTTAAACATAATTATACATTTTATATTATTGCATTTTGTGCGTACGTAATGACTATATTTATTTTAACAACTAACATTTTAACAATTAGAATCCATACCAACAATTAAGTGTTTTTTCATTCACTATCAGTGTTTGTTTGAAACGGTTGAAGTCATAGCGAATTAATACTACATAATAATATTATTTTGGGACATTCTAACTGAACATGAACAAAGGTTTCAGTTGTTTAGCAAAAAGCAAACAAATTTTCATTAAAATTTTCCATTTTATTATATCTGAAAGGTAAGATACGATGAAGTGTTATATAAAATGAATAGACCTGTTTACTAAGTGTTCAAATTTATGGATGTTTCTTTCCTGGGGACCTAGTAACGAGGTATTCCATTAACCTGTTATTAATGAATGAACTACAATACTTGGAATCTAGTTTGCATACATTACTTGTTGCTATGTCTGACAAGCCTCTGGCAAGCTCTCAGGTTGTCAAGAACAACCTTTGTTTCAAAAGTATGCATAAAATTTGAACACTTAGTAAACAGGTCTATTGCTTTTCATTGTTTATAAACTTAAATTTTCCAGTTAAAATTGATAGGAATGTTGAAATGTTCTTCCCAATGTCTTCATACAGTTGGATCACTTTTCTTGAACTCACACAGCAAAGCTATAGAAATGTTTTGATTTCATTGTTGACAATCTATGGCATCACCTGATTTGATTTCATGTAAGTCAATATCATAATTGTGCCTGTATATCGTCGCCGACTGACTTCATGATTTCATTTGATCCAGACTTTAGAAATCGCCTTCTTGAGCTACGCATACATGAAGTCAACCAACAAAGAGTTCCAACCAAGCACATTTCAATATAATATCGTGATTTGAAATGCCCATATTCTACAATATCATTAATATTTAAGAATCTCCAATTTGAAAATGATTCTTTAAAAAATAAGGTTTTACTACATAATATTTCTTTCGAACATTTTCGATGTGCGAAAAATCAACGTATCTAAGTTCACTCCAAGATAAAAGGCAATTGACATAGAAATCATTGTGTGTGTGTGGGTGTGTACATGTATACGCATTCAAACCGATGACATCGAACAAAGAGAACAATGGGTCATCGGTAGTAATTCAATAGGTCATCGGTTGTCAACAATTGGTGAGGTTTATTCCGTCAATGAATTTTGTGACGCAATTCAATAGTGGAGTCATCGGTTGAAATTCGAACAATAGCTTTCAAACATGTGTGTTTGTGTGTGTGTATGTGTGTGTATTCAACATAACATCAACATATCTTTGCGATAACAGTTTGTTTTTTATATCAAAGACAACGGACATATTTTTTTCAGTCCAGTATTTAAACATGAATTTCCACGGTGGATCATGGTTATTTTAAAAGAACCTTGTTAACCATGCTAAATGCAGGAAATGAACCTTGGAATGTAAATCTACCATGTTTTGATAGTCCTGCTTTTTCAGCTGATGACTCCACTATTGAATTGCGTCACAAAATTCAATGACGTAATTAGGTCGGTAATAGGCCTACCCCATATCCTACGAAAGATTATATACTTCTTATTGTTGTGTAAACCGCTCTCCAATCTTCATCATGACCTTTGGAATTTAAAACAAGACGAAGATTGGAGAGCGGTTTACACAACAATAAGAAGTATATAATCTTTCGTAGGATATGGGGTAGGCCTATTACCGACCTAATGCTTCCAGGATGGAAGCCCCTGTTCCAGTGAGAGAGAGTCCTGTACTTGCTCAGAATGTACCCTGTGTCATGATACAAACTGTAAACCAGCTGAAGTCCATTAGTTACAATTTTAATAGGTAACTGTTTTCAGTAAACTATCTAATTAATAAACCAAGTAAAACAACAATTGGTGACGTTTATTACGTCATTGAATTTTGTGACGCAATTCAATAGTGGAGTCATCGGTTGAAATTCGATCAATAGCTTTCAAACATGTGTGTTTGCGTTTGTTTAGCATTATGTCCGAGGACATTTTCGGACAGAGAACAAAAAAAAAACCATGAGAACAATGGTCCTCGGAAGCCGGACAATAGTCCTCGAACGTCGAACAATGAATTTATGCCTTATTCCGTCGACTGTCCGAGGACGAGGAACAATAGAGGAACAATACCTGTCCTCGGAAGTAAAGCCATGTAAACGTGGGTGTGTGTGTGTATGTGTGTGTATTCAACATAACATCAACATATCTTTGCGATAACAGTTTGTTTTTTATATCAAAGACAACGGACATATTTTTTTCAGTCCAGTATTTAAACATGAATTTCCACGGTGGATCATGGTTATTTTAAAAGAACCTTGTTAACCATGCTAAATGCAGGGATTGAACCTTGGAATGTAAATCTACCATGTTTTGATAGTCCTGTTCTTTCAGCTGACCTTGTCTTGTTTGAAATTCCAAAGGTCATGATGAAGATTGGAGAGCGGTTTACACAACAATAAGAAGTATATAATCTTTCGTAGGATATGGGGTAGGCCTATAACCGACCTAATGCTTCCAGGATGGAAGCCCCTGCTCCAGTGAGAGAGAGTCCTGTACTTGCGCAGAATGTACCCTGTGTCATGATACAAACTGTAAACCAGCTGAAGTCCATTAGTTAAAATTTTAATAGGTAGCTGTTTTCAGTAAAATATCTAATTAATAAACCAAATAAACATAAAAATGGTAGAAAGAGAAATATGTTTGACCTCTATTCCTCCACATCTTTAATTCTCCTCCAATTAGGCAGCCTCTCGTATCAGAGAAGCAGGGAAGAGTGATCTCCTAGAACTTCATTATCTGGAAGGAGCAGGCCACATCCTGGATTCTCCCTACTTCCCGCTCTGCCGCCAATCCAAAGTCTATATGCCCTTTCATGACAAACGTAAGTTTGTGGTTATTATTGTTATTTAAACGCATAGGCTTATATAAAGGTTGACGAAGTTAAATCTGGCTTGTAGTCCACTGCTTTATAGAGCGCCTAGTGTCAGGCTCTGTACTCTGTGCACATTACTGTAATTCTGTAACATAATGAATAAACGAAATGAATCCAGACATGAAATGAAAATGAGAAATTGATGTCATGTTGACATGAGTTTTGTTTGTTCATTTAGTTACAGAATTATGATAATTTTATGGGATAAGTAGGTTGACACTTGGCGTTCCATAAATCAGTTGAATAGCTTCACCCGTGGAGGGTACCTACTTAAACTTGAACTAAAAGTTAGTACGCCTTTATAAATACCTGCCATAGATGTGGGATTTGGTTATGGTTAAACATACGGACTGACCAAATTTCAAATAGATATATTTGTATCTATATGTGACTCACAGCTCAGAGGATGTTGGGCGACAATGTGATGGATCTCGTTCAACACTAGTTCTCCATAATTATCTGTCTTCAGCTGTTCTAGTTAGCTCCTCAAAACGCATTCAGATTTGTCGAGGTTGAGTAATAAAAACAAAGTCGACTTCTACTTAGTAACGAACTTTTAAATGATTAAAAGTTTCAAGGAATATAGTAAATAAATACAGCCAGTGAGAGATAATGATATTTACAAATGTTATAAATTAGACCTTTCGCTTTTTAATAAATTCTGACCAACAGATGAATTAGTCTTTTAGTCTTACTGACTATGATGGGTGGCCTCATGAAGACATAAAATAATACTATAGGCCTGTGGCCTTTGAAAGATGGGTGCAATCGATAACAAATGATTACAAAATATTTTAACACTCGTACTTAAGGGAGCACTGTCATACGAGAGGTCCCGGGTTCGATCCTTTGCCGGTGCTTACATCCTTGGACAACATGCTTTACCCACATTTATTCCTCTTGACCCCGGTGTAAATGGGTACCTGACAATGCTGGGGTAACAATAATTGCAGGGCCCGCAGGAAGAGCACTATTTATGATGTGGTTAATCTGGGTAAATAGTACCAAATTATTAATTATTATTATTATACTTTCTGTTTATATTCCCCGACAGCCATGTTGGTGAACTGGGGAGGTGATCCAGTTCTACATCCAAAGGCACAAGTAACAGCATGGCAGAAGACAATTAGCTTTTATCGACGACATCTACGACCTGAGGATGGTTGGAGGAAAGATTGGCATGAAAACTAATAATCATTCGTGATCGGATTTTGGTATACAGCCTGTCAAAATGAAGAAGACATTATCATACCATTATAAAACATTTCAGCGACATTACTTAGTTTTTAAGCTACTGGGGCTTGAATGGAGTTTTGTTTTATTGGATGTCGAAACAAATCATATAATATCAAGTCAAGGTCGCAGAAATGGAACAGAAGTTGAAGACGTCAGACCATCATGAATTTGGCTGGAATACAATCATTGCGATGAAAAGAAGACGATATAAATCGGGGGAAATTTTTTGTTGGATATTGTGATTTCCATGACATGTTGTAAAATGTAATTTGTATATTATTGTTACTAAAGAAGGAATTTATTTCCAAAAGTTTTTTTTTAAAGTAATTAGATAAATCAAAACATATTACATGTATTATACAGATAGGTTTTACTTGGTTAAAATACAATAACATTCATGTTGATAGCGAGAAAGCGGATGGCGAAAATTTGCAAACAACCATTTTTTTGTGTGTGTGTATAATTTTTTTATTGAACATAACATCTACATATCTTTGCGAGAACAGTTTGATTTTGATATCAAAGACAACGGACATATTTTTTTGTTCGATCCAGTATTTAAACATGTATTTCCACGGTGGATCATGGTTATTTTCAAAGAACCTTGTTAACCATGCTAAATGCAGGGATTGAACCTTGGAATGTAAATCTACCATGCTTTGATAGTGCTGCTCTTCCAGCCTGTCAAATTAAAGAAGACATTATCATACCATTATAAAACATTTCAGCGGCATCATTTAGTTTTTAAGCTATTGGGGCTTGAATGGATTTTCTTTTTATTGACTTACGCTGTAAAAAAAAGATTAAAAAAGGGGCTTCGGAACGAGCGTATCATTAAAAGGATGGTCTTCGGAACTACTGTACCAGTGGCGGATCCAGGATTTAGTAAACGGGGGGGGGGGGGGGCACACACACAAAAAAAGGGTTTTTCCCTCCAAAGTTCTCTGACAAGCAAAAGAAAAAAAAGTTTTTTGGGGGCGGCCGGGGGCACGTGCCCCCTGTGCCCCCCCCCCCCGGATCCGCCACTGTGTACTAACATTTTTGAAAACGGGGCTCTTTGGAACTGGATTACAATATTAAATATGATGCTGCCTAACTGGGCATTGTTTCACCAAACCGTCATTAGTACGAAGCGAACTTGTACTTATAACCATTTGATGAAACGCTACCCTGTTTCCCACACACACGCTCCCAATCGCTAAATAAGCTGTGTGTCCTCATGGCAATTCCACATGGTGTCTTCGAAACGGGCCAGAACGGCCGGAACGATGGGAATGAAAAAAGCGGTGCTTCGGAACGGTTTTCTCTCTTCTTTTTCTCAACAAGAAAAAAATGGTATGCTTTGGAACGGAAATTTGAGTGCAAAAATGGGGATTTCTGGGCGGCACATACCCACCGCACACTATATACTGAGTGCCCCCCCCCCCCCGGGCTTCTAAGATGTTGATATCATTTTATGCATATTGGATGTCAAAAGTTTGGTTCAAAATATAATAACATTCATGTTGATAGCGAGAAAGCGGATGGCAAAAATTCGCAACTCATTCGTTTTAACGAGGAAGTCCATCAGTTATGAATTTACACATGAGAGAAACAGGACTGTGCACGTTTAAGGAAAATCTGATAGGATAAGAGGGTTATGAATGTTTAAAGTTGTAATCATTCAAAAACAGACTGGCTTCTCAATGATTTACCCTGTGGGCAGATCTCCATTTTATGTCGGAATTAGCCTAAATATCTTTCTTCTTTTGGTTGATGAAGGAGTGGCTCTATTTCATGAGTGATGTGTATTGAAAGACGTGTCCAAAATGGTGCTTCGACATAGTTGTGCTCCGGCAGCAATTGCTCCGGGCTTTATTTGTCAAAGATATAAGGTTAGGGTTAGTGTTGCAATTGGGTTTAAAGCTAAGATTTGAGTTAGGGTTAGGGTCAGGTATATGGGTGGTCAAGGGTTGAAGTTTAGTATCCAGTACGAAATTCACGTGGAGCAATTGTCGCTGCATGGAGCAGTGTCGTACAACAGTCCAAAATTTAACTCGGGATTAAAATGAAATGTAAGACCACGTTATTACCGCACTTAAACCTGGCTGTCAGAACACGGGTCATAGTGTTTAAAATACGATATTCAATTTTCTGTTGACTTATTTTTATACCAATTGTTCGTTTTGTCGCTTTTGTTTTGCCATATCATAATAATCACGTCATCGTAATTTTGTTCGACCTAATTCTATACTAGGAGGGTTTAGTAGCGCGTCTTTGACATTGAAAATTATTGGTATCAGGCTCACCCCAATATTGCAGTCTGAAAGTTCCAGATTGTGATAATTTCAGGTTTCGAAATGTTGACTGAAGATGCCAAAGTCTTGGGTTGGGCACGGTTCTAATGTCATTTGGCAAGATATTCATCTACATTTACCATTCTCCACCCAAGTGTAGCAAATTGGTACCTGGTAGGAAGGAAGTACTTGAATGCTGTGAGCATCGAAATCGATAGCTTAGTTGTTGTTATTGTTATTATTATCATTATTGTTTATTATTATCATCATTGTCATTATCATCATCATCATTAGGCCGTTTATGATTAAAATTGCATCTTTATATCTAAGTGTGTATTAGTGCGAGTAACCATGAATAGATAGAATAGTCTTCTAGATCTACATTACTTGCTTTCTGAGGAATTAAACTCTTTAAAGAAACACTGTTCCACAATCGATATTCCATCAACTATCAGGTCAACTGTGGTACACGTTCTTAATTTAACTGAAATCTTCTTTCTGTTTGCTGCCCACTACGGGTGAAACATTCAAAACCTGACCCTTTTCCGCGGCACACACGCGTACTTCGGGCCCCCATAGAAAAATGTGTTAACCTGAAGCGCATCAAAAAAATCATATATAAATTATCTCTATTATAGACAAAAATCGTTTTAACTGACAGAGTAGCAACAGCACTGATGGTACTACAAAATGAGGTACTGAAACGAGGCTAATCACGAACCAAGACTTCTCTCTGCTGGGAACAGTGGAAATGCACTGCAGATCAAATTATTCCTCTAAATATACTAGTACACAAAGACGTCCAAGCTTCCACATAGGGGTGAAATATGAAAGAATGTGACTTCCAAATATAATTTCTTTCGCACAGATTTACAGCCGACAAGCATACAATATGAAGCAAAATATAAGCATGTAAATCAAATGACATAATACAAAGAGTAATACATAATTACAGCTCAGTATAGTGAATATTTTGCAGTAGTTATATGTTGGGGAACCTATTAAAAGCTGGGCTTGTCGAGTTAGGTCCTCATTTCTTTCTTTCATCGACAGATGCTTGTACGTCCCCCGTTATTGACAATTTAATGATTAGGCATGCATTTTAAAATTGTGAATATGGTGTGGTTTACGAAGGTATAATGATTTTGTGATTTATCTGTATTGATGTGTACGGATTGATTGATTTTCAATCGTCAAGTAGAATTGAAATGTAAAAAATTGCAATTAAAATATATATCTTGAACAGGATGACCAATGACAGCTTGCAATTTTTGAATGAGGTCCTAAGAAGATATACATATTAACAAACCATATATATTATGTTTGATTCATATAATCATAAAGTTAAACAAAAATAAAACTGTTAACAACTATGACAAATAAGATATAATGTGAACAAGATTATTAACGAACAAAACTATGACAATATATACAGTAATTCCATATTATTTTAGGAACTCATTATTCTTTCAGTTCAAACTCTTCAATGTGAAAAAAAAAATGTAATATTTTTTTTTTAATGCTTTCGAAGAGAGTTCCAAAACTCTACACCATTAAAATAAAAAGAATTTCCCATTTGTCCCAGTCTTTTGGGTACAACGAAGTTAAAAAAGACTATTTCTTGTATCACGATAATGATAATGAACATTTGACACACGAGTCATATGCCCGGGGGGGGGGCACTCCATATATTGGACACCGGGATTGGACAGAGGGGTATGTGCCGCTTTGACGACCCCTTTTTCAAGGGCCGATCGCCGTTCAAAAACGTATCATCTTCAAATTAGTTCTTTATGTTTATAAATCTATCAATAACCAGGCTCCAGGGTACATATCTGAATGCTTAGCTGTATATACACCTAGTAGAAATCTCAGATCCTCAAATCACAACCTTCAGCTCAGCTACCCAATGACCCGAAATTTGTCAGGTGATAGGACTTTCACAGTTACTGCATCTAGGCTATGGAATAATCTCCCCTTGACCATTAGACAATCAGCATCCATAAAGACCTTTAAAAAAGCTGTGAAATCATATTTATTTTAAATCCGCTATCAAATTTGTAACAGGTACATTCATTACATTTTGTCTCCATAAAACCACCTGGTAGTTCCCACATGGACGATTGAAGAGTTTTCTGATTTGTGTTTATATACAAATTATAATGTGTTGTATAATTTAAATATTTTGTAAACGCTCCGAGCCTTATGGGAAGGGCGTACTATAAATGCTTATTGTATTGTATATTGTATTGTATTGTTCTCAAGATACCCGATTTCTTTTAATTGCCGTTCCGAAGACCCTCGGAAACGCAATGCCCCGTATAATACACACTCTGATCCGTTCGCTAGCCTTAAAATGTCGCTCGCTCTGGATCCTGAGTGCTTCGAGGTATACGCATACAGACCTAAAATAAAGGTTGTCAGTTCTCAAGACCTTGTTGCTGCTGTTAGATATGCAGTTTCCGATGCCATATTTTTCACTCCGCTGGTGAGTTTCGTATAGTTCCCAAGACGTTCCTTAGACACCCTTTTTGAGGCTGCGGCACACCCCCGTCTGAAAAAAAATTTGGGAGCCTTCCCCCCCCCCCCCCGTCATATTAGATAATCTTGAGGACTAGTTATGGAACTATATTTGAAATGCAGTGACTGGAACAAGTACATGTACACAATTTCAGAAAACTTGCAGCAAACCGCGTACACTGAAAACCCTCAATACAACCAAAGAGTGTGGACTACGGGTACGAGTTATTGGTCGGTACGAAAATGTTCTGACAATAAACGTGATAAAAAAAAATGGTCATCAGCGTTTCAAGGTGACTGCTTTCTCCGAAATTCAAGTAAATAAAGGGGGAAAGGCAATCACAGTTTGGGGTGTCTTTTTTTGTCAGGGGAGCCCCCCCCCCCCCCCCCCCCCCCACGGAGTAAAAATGGTCATCAATAAATTGTGACATACCCTATATATGCGTAATAATCATGATTTAATAAATGCTTGGGGGGGTTTTCAGCTATAAATATTGAAAACATATTTTGAGGACGAGGAAGAGACATTCTTGTTTCCTTGTAATATTTGCATGATCTTTTGTCTTTTCTCCATCTCGAAAATACGTCCTGTATTGTCTGTTAGAACCTGTTTGTTGTTGTTGGGGGGATATTGAGCAGAAATTTCTAGTATAATTATTGCTGCTAGTCGAGCCGGCCGCCTGCAGCGCAAACTCTTTAGTTCAGGAAAACTCACACAGAGAAACCCAACGCATTAGAGAGCTTTTCGGGTGAAAGGTCTTTCACTGAAACCGTGCAGAAATTTGAATGGCGGTGTTCACATTCTCACGAAATCAAAAACTTCTAATATGACAGGACAGATAAATATGACTAAACCTGGTTGAAAAATAACTCGTTAGTGGGCAATGTGTACCCATATTGTGATTTCAAACATGATGTTTTTCAAAATGAAGCAGCTGTGTCTTTTCTGCGTCAACTTAGGAATGGGTGAGAGGTGAGAACCCTGAATTCTGTTTCAGCTTTGTCGAGAAATTATGACTCCCAAATTGATCTTGGGCGATATTTCATCATTCTTTTGTATATCAACACAGTCTAAAAATGACAACCTTGCAATGAGCTAACGTTCCATATGGATAACTACGTATAATAAAAAAAACAATGATGTAGTATATACAGCGAATTTGTTTGTAGCTTGTGCAGAAATCCCAATGTTTTATTGTCAGAATATGATGAATCAACCAAAAATAAAAGCATAAATATTATTATTATTATTTGCCACTCTCCATGCAGGTGTTAAATGGGTACCGGCAGGAATAAATTCCTTGAATGCTGTGAGCGCAGAAATCGGTAGCCTAGCTAGAGCCGGGGTAATATTGGAGCGCCTTAAGCACCATTCATGAAGGATATGAGCGCTTTATAAATATCCAATAATATTATCATTATAATTTTTATTATTATTATTATTATTAATATTATTATTATTATAATGAATAACATTTCAAGATTAATACAGTATGCACTGTAAAGTGCAAGAGTGACTGGAGTAATGATAATATTGAAGCGCTTTGGTTGGTTACGTTGTAACTGGTAAAGAGCTCTATAAGAAAGATTATTATTTTAATTTGTGTTCTCTCTGCTATTGTTGTGTTATTACCCATGAACCCATACTAGATCTCTTATTATTTCACCGATGGCTGAACCTGAAGAAGAAAGAACAGTGGGTGTTCCATAAATTAACCTCGTGATCTTCATATGGAGTAGGAGGATGCGAGCCACTGCGTCCATGTCAACTCTTATTTTCGTAATTTCATAATTTCGTTATTTCTGGGGATAAGATTATTGGAAACTGAAAAATTGATGAAATTTAATATTTTTTTAATAGTATAAGCAACGACATCTTTTTTGAGAAAAAAATAATAATTTTGTTTACTAATCAGTCATGAAGGTAGAGTGTCCATAGTTTCATTTTGAATAGCACGAACGAGAAGAAAGAATGAAAGAAAGAGGGCCACGTGTGAAAACTGAAAAAGAGGAGAAAGAATGAGAGAGAGAGAGAGAGAGAGAGAGCGCGCGCGAGGGAGTAATACTGAAATGATACACACGATAATCATGATAATTCCAACAAGGTTCTGTATAAATCTTTTTCTGATTTTAGCATTGCATCTTTTCCATTTTCGTATACAAATATATATGCTTTGAATTACAATAAGAGAAAAATGGATGAACTTATCAGCAATTGCACTAGAATCAATTTTACCCCTCGCTTATCCTTCCATAAGCCATGACAAGGCAAGAAAGAGTTTCCATCTAATTCAATTCAATTCAATTCAATTCAAAGTTTATTTCCACTCAAACATACATACAAAAAAACAATGATACATTTGAGGCATAACAAAATAATTGACAATTCTCAATATATAAAAGAAACAAAAATGGACATGAGTGAGGGTTGAATTAAAGATGATGGACATCTTAGTGCTTCAACCCTTGTACAAAGTAAGTAAGAAAATGCTTCACTCTTTCAGACATTATCGTGGTGTTTTTTTCTTCTCAATGTTCACTTGTGAATCATCTTACCAAATTCAAGTCAATTTGACAGATTATTGTGCTTATATCTGTCTGTACATACATGGGAGCGTTTCATCAAGTGTTTTGACGGTGATTTTTACCGACAACTGTTATGAGCTACTGAAATCTAAAAATCACTGACAAAACACTTGACGAAACGCTCCCCTGAAGGCATGATCGTTGGACGAGAATTAAAAATTAATACGATGAGAAAGGGCATTCTTTGGTTCATTAGCCTAGCTAATGTGCTGAAAAATAAAAAAGTGAACAAAATACATTGACAATTAACAACATAATGTTCACTGTGTCTATAAATCCATAAAATATCTATATTGGTGGCGATGATTGCAACTTTCTCCCTGGCGACACGAATTACTGTAACCATGCTAGTGGTGGTGAATATAATATATTTTAGCATCTGGAGCTTTAAAAAAATAACTGAACAGAGGCTTTCGCCATTAACATTGATTTATGGAGAATACCGAAAGTTATTGCCAACTTGTCAGTGCATATGCAAAATTTATCCTTTCATTCATATTGCTTTATCGGATAGTTTATTTCTTTGATGTTAAAAGTGATTGAATACATTATTTTTTAAATTTGAAAATCAGTAACTATATACCTTTAAGGCGAATTTTCCTAGCCTGCAAAAGATTTATTTTCTTGTATATGATCGGGGTCAAAATGTTGACATTTCGGATGAAAAAGACTTGCTTGAATCTAAACACTGCTGATGGAAGTATGCGATGGTTTTCAATTCATGCGAAAAGCGGAGTAAGGTATATCGGGTCTCAGAGGAGGCGCTCGGGGGGGGGGGGCACCTTCTGATAAGTGCCCCCTTTAACCTCAGACTTATTGCCCTTTTCACATTTTGAAAATTGCCCCCTTTAACTTCAGACATTACTGCGCCTTTTGAAGTCTGTGCCTTTGTTTATAGTCTGATTAGTGCCATTTTCCGTTCTAATAGTGCATTTTTTCCTTCTGATAAGTGCCCCTTTTGACCTCTGATAAGTGACCAATTTTCTTCGTATGACTGCCCCTTCTAATAAGTGCCCTTTTCAAATTCTAATAAGTGCCCCTTTTAAGCTCAGATAAGTGACCCATTTTCTTCGTATGACTGCCCCTTCTAATAAGTGCCCCTTTTAAGCTCAGATAAGTGTCCCTTTTTGAAATCCGACAAGTGTCCCTGACCTGTTTTCCACTGATTGGTGCCCATTTTCCGTTCTAATAGAATTATTTTCCCTTTGATAAGTGCCCAACATAATTATATACCTATATATATTTAAAATAGTGTACCTATATACTGCGATGTCGCTTAAAGACTGTGCCATAATGTCCACAAAAGAGCCATATACCTAGCTCCAAATAATCAAAGAGGCTTCATAATAATAGATTCCCCTACTGATAAATGTGGCAAATGTAGATTAATGTCTTGCCAAAGGACGGTGGGATTCGAACCCCGGACCTCGTGGTTCACAGTCCGGGGACTTATCCACTGATCCACAACACCTCTACTAGTCTCCTATATAACACCGACACTAGTCTCTCATCATACTAATAGCGCGCGCGGATACGATAACTCAATATATACTATGTTGCGGTGCTTTTTCTTACACTGCATGCACAGGCCAATGACGGTGCGTCTATATAAAGGGCTGTACCTTTGGCGCTATAAAATAAAAAAAATTAATAAAAAAAATTAATTAAAAAAATTAATTAAAAAAAACTCAGATGCACCTGTGACCGTGGAATTCATTAGGAAATCGCATATTACTTAGATGAAGATTCGCTGAAAGTTTGGTGAACTGAAATGGAACCATTCAAACGTTAGAGCGCTAACAAACAAACAAACAAACAAGCAAACAAACATCGGGACAGAATCGGCTGAAATTAGTACCGCCCTTCGCGCGGCGGTAAAAACTGATTGCCTGCATGTAATGCACCGATGCAAGTTATTATGGTAAATTGCCACTTGGTCTTATGCCAATTGGTCTAACATCTTTGGGTCTATTCTTCCATCACCAATTCGTCTAATCAACATTTCATCTAATAACCATTTGGTCTAAAAATCAGTTTAATCACTTCGTTTAATCACCACTTCGTATAAAGCCAATTCGTCTAAAACCTTTGTTTGTTTGAAAAGATTTTATTTTCTGCATTTCAGTCAGTTCTCAAATTACAATAACAAAAATAACAAATCAATTGCCATATAAATAAATTAAATTTACACAAATAATTGTCAGTAAGACATACATGTAACTGTCAGTAAATAACATATATAATTTACAGATGTACATGATAAATGTAGGCTAATTTATGCGATATAAGTTACAATAATGTGAGGTATTACAAAATAATTTGCAGAATCAAAGAATCATACAAAGAAATAGTACATGAATGATATTTATATGACTCGAGATACACATTATGTACAATTGTATATTGGAGTCTATACTGAAGCAGAAGGCCGCCGTTATAAGCAGAGCTTGAATAAGACGGTCGGCCAAAATAAATATCTAAAAGTACTTAAGAAATGTATGATGGGCCATATGGAAATACAGTAAAGTCCAGTTTTATGTTAATGATTTTAAAGTCATAAATAGAAACAAAAATATTTAAGGGGCTATAAGTGTCGCGGTGCTTGTGCGTGTTAGTGTGGACGCGCGCGAAAGTGCGGATGGCCAGATAGTACTTCCAAGAATATTATAACTTCTATAATAAATGCTCGGGAGAAGATAAAATGTTAAAGTACTGATTTTTTACTATAAAAAGGGGGGTGGAACATTATTTGCGTTTTGTTGAGTATGTGTATCTTAAATTGACAGGTTAAATGTAGTTTTTATACTGCGTTGTATTGTGTCAGAATGTATTTTTTCATATTTGCCTTAAAGGAAGAGAGAGAAGTGCACTGTTTTATGTTTTGAGGGAGTGAGTTCCAAACATCGGGTCCGTTGTGTCGAATTGATTTATGGGCCAATAGCAGTTGGTGATTGTTCAAATGAAAATCATTACGATGACGCGTGGGGTATGAATGAACATCTGTATTAACGGAAAATGCGTTGTGGAAAAGGGGAAGTAAATTTTGGGTGTATTTGAACATATAAATTGCTGTTTGATATTTGTGAACGTCATTAAGTGTTTTCAATAGGGAAAATAATGGATTAGTGTGGTCTAGATAATTAGAATTGGTGCAAATTCGGAGCGCCTTTTTTTTGTAATAAGAAAATTGAATTAATTTTAGTTTTGTTGCAGTTACCCCAAACAATGTTGCAATATATAATATACGGTAAAATTAGTGCATTGTATAACATAATGAGTGCCTTTTCGTTGATAAGGTATTTTAGTCTACGGAGAACTCCGGTGGCTTTTGATATTGACGTAATTACATTGTTTGTGTGATCATTCCAGGTTAAATTGGAGTCAATGGTAACGCCTAAGAATTTTGTTGATTTTTTTTTTCAATAATAGGCAAATTATGAATAATAATGTTTTTAGGCATGATGGATTGTGAATGAGAAATACTAAAATTTATTACACAAGTTTGATCGATATTCAGGGACAGTTTATTACGTTTAAACCATGTACAGATTTTAGCATGTTCCAAGTTTGATTTATTTGATTTGATTTATTTATTTCTGCTTGATTTCTCAATTCATCAAATAATGCATACGTTATACAAATTATGCGATATACAATACAATGGAACATCATGACATTAATATATCTTAAACTACAAGGCTAACAGTAGGATTATAGAAAGAGAAATCAAACAAGAGGGTTTTCATAATAAGCCGAGGCTTGACAGCATGAAAGCCCTTTGAGATAAAATATAATTAAAAAAGTAATGAGAGAGAGAATGGGAAGAGGATACAGAGAGAAATAGGGATGAAGAGAGGAGGATAAAATGAGGCAATTGTACCTTTCCAAATATTTTAAATAACAACTGTATTAACAATAGAGAGTTAATCATCCGGTTTGAGAGGCAGACATGATATTAACATAATAGCAAGTGGTAAACTCGTTTTGTAAACTAATATCATATCTGCCTCCCAAAGAGGTGAAAATGTGCCAAGTCATGGGTCCTATTTACATAATTATACAAGATATATTATGGGTGTACTACACAATCATTATTGTGGGGAATATTGCTTAATTAGGTGATTTTTTGCTGCTCGCTTGAAAGAGTACATTAAAGTCATGTTTTTTATTTCGGGAGGAAGGGAATTCCATACATCAGGGCCAGAGTGCCTAATAGAATTATGTGCAAGAGCAGTCCTGGGGTTAAATAAATGCACATTTTTTGATTGTCTGGTGGGATATGCGTGAATTTGTGTGTTCGATTGAAATAATGTTGCAAATACTGGGGGTAAAAGGTTGGAGTTATACTTAAACATGAATAGAGCTTTTTGTAGGAAATTAATATCTTTGACCTTGAGGGACTTAAGACGAAAAAACAGTGGGTCAGTGTGAGAGCAAAAACTTGCCCCACTACACGCCCGGATGGCTTTTTTCTGGAGAATTAATATGGGATTTGTATAACATTTATGAGTTGCCCAGATAATATTACAATATGATATGTATGGCAAGACAAGCGTATTATACAGCGTAAATAGTACAGAAGTAGGTAAAAAATATTTTAGCTTAGTTAACAGACCAACATTACGAGAGATAGGTAAAATTATGTGTTTTACATGATCATTCCATTTTAAATTTTCATTAATATACACACCAAGAAATTTAGTCATTATTTTGTTTTCAAGAAGATTACCATCAATATATAAATCATGATTTTGCAAGTCAACTTTTCTTTTACCTCTGAAATAAATATAGTTGGTTTTCCTTAAATTGAGTGACAAGATATTACTTTTAAACCATGTAGATAACTTCGGTAATTCATTATTCAAAATAGTAATTAAACGGTGTAAGTCAGAGTGTGAACAAAAGACATTTGTATCATCAGCAAATAAAATATACTGTAACATAGGTGAAGCATTTGAAATATCATTGACATAAATTAGAAATAATAAGGGGCCTAAAATTGAGCCTTGTGGGACTCCGCATGTTGTTGGTAACATATTCGAATGAGCGGATTCAAAGGAAACAAATTGTTGTCTGTGTGATAAATAATTCTCAAACCAATGAAGTGCAGTACCCCGAATCCCGTAATGTTGTAACTTATATAGTAAAATTTTGTGATCAAGAGTATCAAATGCCTTGCTAAGATCCATAAATATACCAATTACATGTTCATGATTTGCCAAGGCATCTGATACTCTGTCAAATAACTGCATTAAGGCTAAATCGGTAGAATGATTCTTACGGAAACCAAATTGATTAGGATTAAAAAAACTATTTTCAGACAAAAATCCATATAACCTATTATAGTTGAGAGTGTCAATTTGTTGAGACTTTTGTGTGAATAAAATATACTAGTGTCGGCCGCGAACAATACGTAGGTGAGAAGAGATGAGGAATTTATTATATCATTAATGTAAATAAGAAAAAGTAATGGTCCCAAAATAGACCCATGGGGTACACCGCAAGTGACATTAGATTTGGGAGAGGTACTGGTATGAAAAGCTACAAATTGCTGACGATTATGTAAATAGTTCCGAAACCAATAATGAACTGTTCCTCTTATACCCATTTGGTCTAATACCCATTTTGTCTAAACACCACTTGGTTTAATAATCAGTTCGTTTAATGTTCTCTTTGGTCCAATATCTATTTCGGCTAAAACCAGTTGGTCTAATAACCAAATGGTCTAATCATCATTTCGTCTAATAACTATTTGGTCTAATAATCAGTTAATCACTTCGTCTAATCACCACTTCGTCTATAGCCAATTCGTCTAAAACCCATTTGGTCTAATACCCATTTGGTCTAATACCCATTTGGTCTAAACCTAGTTGGTCTAAACATCACTTGCTCTAATAATCACTTCGTCTAATATTCACTTGGTCCAATATCTAAAACCAGTTGGTCTAATAACCAAATGGTCTAATCATCATTTCGTCTAATAGCCATTTTGTCTGAACCCAGTTGGTCTAACACTCACATTGTCTAATCATCACCTAATATCCATTTGTGGTAATTCTACAAAAAATAGGTTAGACGTCTGATTCTGTAAATAATAATGATATGGACTGGCCACTTTCGGGGGATACAACATTAATTGCCCTCTCTAGAATCGTACTAATTGAACACTATGAAATTATGAAATAAAACATGAAATAAATCGTTCACATAATTGATTAACACATAATGAAAACTGGGTTAATTTACAAAAAATATATATTTGTTGTAACATTTTAAGATATTTATCAGTTGATCATTTTCAAACATCAATCAAACATAAATTTGTAAAAGATTTTTATATTCGGATAATTCATTCTCAGTCTAAAGCAGTGCATAGATACTATAGTTGCGTACCTAACCACACCATTTATCTTCTTTATTTCTAGACTTTCTATTTCCCAAAAAGGGCTCATCTGGATTTATCCACATCATAAGTAGGATCTTTAAAAAAAATACCAAAGAGAGAATTAGAGAAAGAGAGAGTGAGAGAGATGAAGCCTATAAGGAATGGATATATTACCAAGAACAAGTTCTCTCGACCATTTGGGGATTGGCATGGTCATTGGCGGATCCAGGGGGGCACTTTCGGCCCGTGCCCCCCCCCCCCCCTTTTGGTAGAGAAGAGCTTTTTTTCTGCCTGTCAGGGAATTATGGAGGGAAACTGGACCCCCATAAGCCCCTACTGAGCGATTTTTCGAGAAGCTGGCGAGACCAAAAAAATACGGGTCTATCTTTTGACCCCCTCTTTTGTGCCCCCTCTTTTACTCAATCCTGGATCCGCCCCTGGGCATGGTTATGAAGTTATAAGAGGATGGGATGTTTGATGTGAAATGTTCACATTATAACTATTGATTACACAAGATACAGTTCGTTCTCGATTGGTCTGTCATTGGATATTATTTTAAGTGGTGACTTAAAGTATCCTGAACTGCATGGCCAGAGCTTTCTGTACGATATCATTCACACTTTGCGTTGAATGAGCTACCCGAGTTCCCACAATTTAATGTTAACCGTATATTTCAGCATTATAAGTGAGAGCGCGACAGAATAGTGATGTGCGCGAAACAGAAACTTTTATCGAATGCTGGAGCTCAAAAGCAACGAACGCACGAGAGTGACAGTCAGTAATCCCACATAGGCTAACGGATGACACATCCTCACTCGCCTCGGAACGAACACACCAATTGATTCAAGAGGATCCAGGATATATAAACTTCTCTGTCGTTGCAATCTTACTTTCAATTAGCCCCAAACCAAACAGAACAGAGGCAGTTGGAGTTCTGCTCCACATCTGTAAGAACTCTGTGGGTGATGTTGAAAAGAACCGGCGGGAACCCGTTGCTGTAACTTGTCGTCTGAGCGTTGACTAATCAGTTCTGATATTTCAAACGAAAACTCCTTCTTCCTTCTTCGACATATTTTGTCGCGTGTGTTTTAGGCGAGTAACCATGGCTAGCGGACTGGATCATCGTTGTGGAATTATGACCTGTTTGAGATTGATTTTCACCTTGAGTTTTTTGGAGGTCTCCATGTTTACCACCGGTGTGACTCCGGCATCCATGTTCCCCATAGATCCATCCGTCTCTGAGAGCCCTGATCGAGCATTCATAGAGACCATGGTAAGATTGTATATTGTTGCGTAACCCACGACTGTGTCGACTCTATTCACTGTAACAGGATGTTTGTGATTCTGAAGTTTAGTGAATGGCTTTCTTGGGGGGGGGGGGGGGGGGGGGGGGGGCAGTGTTTTAGGACTCGATCTGTAGGCATATATACAGTTGGGCCCAAAAGTTTGCATACATCACCTGGAAGGAAAATTGTTTACTTTACATTTGTACTACTTCACTCATTCCTGTTAGGAGTCATGTAACATGTCTAAGAGTGATTTTATGTGATGTATATAAGCAGAGACAAAACTTGTCCGTCCTCCTGCAGACATAAGTGAATTTGCGAAAATATATTGCTTTTCTACAAAGTGTGTACATGTTAAAACAAAACTGGATAATGTTTGTGAGCATTTTCTGTTTTACATTGTCTTGTGGGTTTTCAGACCTGACTTCTTAATCGGTGTCACAGAAGCAATAGCTTTGTCCAATGCGTAGACACTTTATTATGATACATTGTATTTGATATAGATTATGCTCCCTTTATATATGTTTTTTTGTTTTTGTGTATTTCTGTGTGTATATAAGTCTATGCTCCTGCGGAACAGAATAATACTTTAAAAGTATCTAGAAGCATAATCTGCGTAAAATATCCCTGATTAGTCCCGTTTTATTCTAAAATGTTTTGTATCAGTGTTGTCAAATTTGATTAATTTTGAAAGGTAAATAATGTAATTTTGACAAATGATGTGATTAGAGCCTACTGCGAAATAATGGTGTAATCATAAAAACAATTTCATTGTTTTTATATTTTACAACCCTGAAAGGTGACTGTGACTAACATTTTGGGGTGTCCCTAAAATCACATTCATTTTCACCAAATTATAATCTGTGCCAACCCCCTCCCCCCCCCCCCCAAAAAAAAAGCAATTAATGAAAATTATTTAAAACTCAATAGGATAAACATCATTATTGCTTGTCAGTGTGGCTAAACATCAAGCAGTTACCCAATTTAGTATATTTGTTTTTGAAACATTGCTGAAGAAGACATCCATACACAAGACTCTGCATGTGGATTATAGAAACTAGGATTGTTCAAACATCGTTTAATAATGACCATGCTTGTTCTCCAGTTGTCCGAAATCACGGGCTGATTCCTGTCAAACTCACTTTAAAGAAAAGGTTCCGCTTTTGTCGTATTCAGTTGAAAAAAACACACAGGATGAGCACGAAGACAAGATGCAGTGAAGGATATATATGTTTGAATGACCATGCATCACCAACCATGTGAAGATTGGACAAATTGTCTCTCACGCTGCGAGTCAATATGTGTCGCTTTGATTGGTAACATTTCATTGGTCTTACGATTAAAACTGGTTGATTATTTTCTCCACTCATTCCAATATTTATTGATGTCCTAGCTACGAGATACGGGTATCATATAGATCTACGCGCGTTGATATCTAATCATGCTAAATCAAGTAATGTAGAGTAGAAGTAGCCCAGAGCGATGGGGGATGAAGTAGGGGTAAAGATACGTATTTTATAAAATCTAATAACGGTATATGTTCATAACTTAATGTGAGTGGTTGAAGAAAAAATGGAAGGGAGAAGGGAGCAGTTGTCGAGTAAGTAACAGTTTATTATCTACAGGTCAGTAACTATGCAGTGAAATTGGTCTGAAGGGGAATGTAAAGAAAAGTGATATTTTAGATACAGGTGGCTACGTTCAATGAGGGGAAATAATAGGGTGTTTTACCGTCAGGTGAGATTAAAATACCCACAGATTGTCGTCAAGACAGGCTTGATTGCTGAAGGGAGACAAGAAAAGTAGTGTTTGAACACTGATTGTTTGCAGGTGGTCGCTATGGTAGCTATAATAATGGGCTTTTGCTAAACAGTCGGGTAACGTCGCGTCGCGTTGGTAGAAATTTTCGAACATTTTTCAGGAAGGTGTCTTCAAGGGGACAAATTGAAAAAGAGTCTATCTCAGTATGATTTTTCCCGTTTAGCAAAAGCCCAACATGACAGGCCGTCTTGGTTAGATATATCAAGTAAATCAATGGTCAAGAAAGTCTTGGCCTATTTTATTCATATATATATGTATGCGTGTATGGGTGTGTGTGTGTATTTATACACACCAGATGGTGGGATTCACCATGTGTGACAATGTCAAGAGGATATTCCCTACATTGGTAATCTTAACTTTCAGACATTCATAACTTTCTTTTTTGTTTGACTTGTTTTTAAACTCGTACCATTCTGCTTCTCTGATTTTCATGCTTCAACTCAGTTGCTTCAATTGTTTCCCCTGTAAGTTTTGTGGCAGTGACAACTCTAACATTTCCTTCAATATTGAACTTATTCTGCAGTCCATGAAGTAGCCGAGTCGAGTCCAGTCGATGTACAATATGTGTATTAGGAAGTTACCAAAACTAGTTACTGCCATACTTGTCTCTCTTGCCTGTGTGCCACAAGCTGCTTATGTATCTTCATATTTTATCCTGAGGTATTTAACAAGAGTTATAATGTTAAACAATTATAGACAAAAAGAAAACTTTCTTTGTATTCTTTTTCTTGTTTTGTATTTTGTTTTGTTGAATGATGAGCGTCCAATCTGTGTGCGGATGTAGCTCTATTTCTAAATCTTTATCCTTCTATCATATATTTGTCTTTTCTCTGATCTGATTTTGTTTGCTTTATATTAACTATGATAATTTTTTAGTACAAATCCCCCCCGAAAAAAACCTTTTCTCCTTCATTTCATTTCTTTAAATTTTATTTGTTTTATCCAGTAGAGCTAAGTGATATACATGTACATAGAAATTCTACACAGGATTTTGGAACTCTGTCTCAAACATTAATTATGATGATTTCTGCAATTTTTTTTTATCCTATAATTTTTTTCTTTCCACCTTTCCTTTCATTATGTTATTATTTGATCCCTTGTATCATCTTGTCTTCCCTCTTTCCCAATGATACTTTTTTCTTTTTTTTTTTGCTTTCCATCTTTACTTTCGTTATGTTATTCTGTGATTCCTTTTATCTGTTCTTCCATCTTTTATGTTACTCTTTATATTCATCCATCTATCATTCCTTAGTCTATCTTTCGTAGTGTTATTCTTTTTTGTCCCCGCCGAACGAAGTTCGCGAGGGGACTATGAAACGAACTCCGTTCGTGTGTGCGTGTGTGTGTCCGTCCCGTCCCTCCGTCCGTCCGTCCGTCCGTCCGTGTGTGCTCAAAAAGTAGTGCTACTTCTCCGTCATTTCTTGGCCGATTTTGATTCTGGTTGTTTTATCTGATAGGGCTGAGTGGGGGCTTCCAAACTTCTACACAAAGTCATGAAATTCATCAATTATGCAAATTTATGCAAAGTTTATTCAAAATCGACCAAAAATGCTACTTCTCTATTTCACACCGTATTTTGAATCTGATTGTTTTATCTGATAGGGCTGGGTAGGGGCTGTCAAACCTCTACACAGAATTTTGAAATTCATTAATTATGCAAGTTTATTGTAATTTATTCAAAATCAATAGAAAATGCATTTATAATCATAAACCATTAATTTGATAATTCATTTCTCACATTTATCTTCAAGGTTCTATCAGAAATTACATAAATTAACAGCCATTCCACAGATCTACACTTCTGACGGGGACATATAGTACGCATCGCGTAATTACTAATTCAGTTATTTTTAATCCTTTTATTAATTTTTCTTTCCACCTTTCCTTTCATTACGTTATTATTTTATTGCTTTTATCATTTTGTTTTCCATCTTTCATAATGTTACTGTTTATATTTATTCTTTTTATCCTCTTTTTTATTGCTTTCCATCTTCACTTTGTTATTCTTTGTTCCCTTTTATCATCTTCTCTTCCACCTTTCTTCATGTTTATATTCATCTTTTTATCATTTTTCTCTCTATCTCTCGCTTTGTCATTTCTTGCTTTTATCCTTCTATCAATTATCTTTCCATCCTTCCTCTCGTTATGATATTCTTTGTTTCCTGTTATCATTTTCTCCCCCACCTTCCTCACGTTAATCTTTATCCTTCTATCATTTCTCTCTCTGTCTTTCTTTATATAAGTTAAACTTTTTTTATCCTATCATTTCTCTCTCTATCTTTCATATTATTCTTTTTAAAATCATTTTCTGCTTCCCATCTTTACTTACTTTCCTTAAAACATTCTTTGCTTTTATGCTATCATTTTGTTTTCCTTTCATCTTTTCTTTCGTTATGTTATTCCTTTATTCAAATTATCATCTTCTCTTCTATCTTTCCTTATGTTACTCTTAATATCTTTATCCTTCTATCATTTATGTCTCTATCTTTCTTTATGTTATTCTTTGTTTTTATCCACTTATTTTTACTTTCCAACTTTCCTTTTGTTGTATTCTTTGTTTCCTTTCATCATATTTTCTTCCATCCCTCCTACCCTTCTATTCTCTCTTTATAGTTCATGTTTTTCTTTGCATTATCCTTCCATTGTTTTCTTTATTCCCTTGTTTGTCGTTTTTTAGCCTGAAAACGGGAAAAAATCATACTGAGATGGACTCTTTTTCAATTTGTCCCCTTGAAGACACCTTCCTGAAAAATGTTCGAAAATTTCTACCAACGCGACGCGACGTTACCCGACTGTTTAGCAAAAGCCTAATAATGACTGTGTCAGTATAGGATGCTGAATAGAATACAATGGCGTATACAATATCCAACATAGGGTGAAGCCCTGTGATATGATTATTTACGTATTTACGTCTTTAACGTCACCATCCGAAAGGCGTGACTGAGATTCGAAACTGGGTCAGAGCTACCCGTAGACGTTACCGCTAAGCCGGGGGGGGGGGGGGGGGGGCTGAGGGCTGCAGCCCCACACATTTTTTAGTAGACACGTAAAAAAAATTGTCATTAATAAGTGAAATCAGATCAGCCCCACCCCCAACGCTCCGCGGCCCCTGTATCATTAAACTACTTTAAGTGAAACGATTAAACACATTCTCCCAGTTACAATATTGACGCAGAATACAAACACCTGTACAACTCAAATAAATGTCCATAACCTCCTTCATGCTCCCACCCCCCCCCCCCCCCGCACCCGGAATGACAGCAATTTCGTCGTAATTAAGATGAACCCACAAAAGTGCAAAATTAATATTGCACTGATCTTACCGGTCGCCATGGAAACGTAAATGCGCTGAGTGGGACTGTCACGTCTACTTTGTCGCGTTGGAAAAATATAGAGTCGTGTTGAATATTTACTTTCATGAATATATTTACAATAATGCAGTGTAATTTGGAGCAACATTGTCTTGTAGGAAGACATGGACATGATGGACTAGTTTTGATTGAAATAATAACTTTGATGCTTAAATCGTCATCTACATCATTCGGCTGAATACCACTGTAATCATTTACCATAATATCAAGGTTATACCTAGAGCACCAATACTGAATAAGACTTTTTTTGTTGAAATAATACAACGATGAGGGCCTACTGAACGATTTTTTTAAAACAAAGGCTTGTCAAGAGTTGTTGTGGTCCAGTGGATAAGTCTCCGGACTGTGAATCATAAGGTACGGGGTTCTAATCCCTGCCACAGCACTAACGTCCTAATAGCAAGAAATTAGTCTACATTTGCCACACTCGACCCAGGTGTAGTAAGGGGGCAACCTCGCTTTTCATAATAGAAGAGGGTCACTATTCATAATACGGATTGAGGGTCGCTATTCATAAAAGGAGAAGAGGGTTGCTATTCATAATAGGAGAAGAGGGTCCCTATTCATAATACGGTATTAGGGTATAGCGACCCTCATTTCGTATCATGAATAGCGACCCTCAGTCCGTATTATGATTAGCGACCCTCAATCTGTATTATGAATAACGACCCTCAATCCGTATTATGAATAGCAGTCCTTATGAATGACCTTCATGAATAATGAGCATTTTCTCCATTATGAATAGCGGACCCCCTAGTAAGTGGGTACCTAGTAGGATGTATTGCAAGACCTTAAAGCCGGGGTAATGATATCCAAAGTCCTTTGAAACACATTATAGAGTTATTATATCGTAATGTATAATGCGTAATGTGCTGTTATACAAGGACGGAATATTATTATTATTAATGCATGAGTAAATTATCTTATCATATTGTGGATAGGACCACATCTGGCTCTGAGGCTAGTTACGCAGCAGCAGTAGCATAATAAAATTACAACTATGTGCAAAAAGAAACGGTGACTTTTCAGCTAAGTGAGGATATTGTGGCAAGGTAAAGTATCATCAAATTGACGTTAAATCCTCATAAATTTCTGCTCGGCCGCAAGACAGAAATATTAATAATAGCCTATGGGAAACGGGCTTCTCGTATCTTCTTAAAGGTAAACCTCGATATACAAAATTGAACGCCGTTCTGATTTTACGAGTAGAATTAAGTCTTAATTATGCTTAAACGTACAAATTAATAGATTATGAATGTGCATTATTATTGAAAAAACACTGCAACTAATGTTATTACAATACAAATCATATCATATCGAAAGTACTGTCCTACCCCCCCCCCCCATCCCCCTCTATTGCACATTGAGGCAAAAAAGATATTTCTCGCTGAAATACATGGACCTCAAAAGGTAAAGTTCTTGCTGAAATACATAGGCCCCTAATAATGAATTTCTCGCTGACATACATGGGTCATCGTTGGCTCGAATGTTTTACCCCCCGCCCCCCCACACACACACACACCTGACGCCAAGGTCCAGATACGTCACTGAATCTATATGGATACAGTATAGTGATGGCTGGAATGTGTAAGAGTGAACGATATATACCTTGTTTAATACTTGGAAAGTAGGCCCAATCATCATAACCCACTTTGTATAAGTGCACTTTGGCATGAGAGAGAGATAGGGAGAGAGAGAGAGAGAGAGAGAGAGAGAGAGAGAGAAATTACTCCAGTATTTCTCTAGGATACGGTAGACTTTCGTAGTAATTGAAACACAACAGGCGTTGTCAACACCTTCACCTGGGCTTAAATTTCTCTTCAAAATGCTACAAATTAGATCATGTGAGATTTGTTCAAGTATGAACGTGTAAATAAAATGACGAGGACTTCGGTTGAAAACAGGTGTATGACAAGCGACAGGTGCAAATAATGAAATAATCCATGATGAGTGATACCTGCCTGGCACACCGTCAAGCGGCGCTCCATAACACACAAAAAAAAAACGTGACGAAATACGATTGACATTACAGTGTAATAGATTTACATGTGTTTTTTTATTGCTTCTATTCGCACCTTTTCATAAAACATGTGTTCAGTATTGGAGCAGAAATGAAGTGAGAAAAATCCTAGAAAGGTTATGATGTAGGAATGCAACATATTTCCAAGGAAATTTACAGAGAATTACAAGGAACATAAATGAATGATACGAGTGGAGTAGCTGAGTGGGGCACATGCCCACTGCCCATCGAAGAGCAAATAAAAGTAAAGAGAGCGATAGAAGAGGGATTAGACAAGGAACATATATACAAGATGATACAACCCTTCCCTGACTTGGTCTCTAGCTTTATTTCTTGCATTTCTTCAACCTACACCAGTTCCCCTCCCCCTCCCCCTCCTCTATACCAATTCAAATTCAAACATCAAAATTCAAATACCATGACACCAGAGCATTTTTTTAATTGCTCGTCATAGGCTACACATCTAAATTCTTGTGTTTTTATCTGTGCACTGTGGGTTTTTTTCAAAAGAAAAATTGAGTACATTTTATTCTATGACGACTGCTAACGTTTTTACTTAGATGTCACACAGCCATTATCCATGGGCGTAACCGCCACAATGCTTATACGTACGTGACGTTGTGTTTATCTTGAGTCGATGGGATACCTACCTTGACATCAACCACGGAATCTAGGGGGGTCCACCACATCAACATAGCTCATCATCTCATCAGTAGTTGACCACGAAATATACTAGGGCAGAGACGGATTTAGGGGGGCACCCCCTCTTTTTAAATGGTAGACCCAAAGGCACCTGAAAAATTTGATGACTTTCTGTTTTTCTGTTGACATCGACGGAGATCATCATAAATTAGGCAACCACGAAATATTCTATATAGGCCACTAGTGAATTTAGGGGGCACAGTCCGCCCATGCCCCTCACAAATGCGCCGCTCCTTTTAACGAGCAAAACAAGTGCACATGAAAATGTGATGGCTTATTTTTTCTAGGGATGGACCACGTCGTCGTAGATCATCGGCTCATCTGTAGTTAACCATATATGCAAACCTTAAGTACACAACCCACAAATCCAAAATGTGCCCTGATTTTTTTTTCGCAATTGCATCCCTTTTTTCTAAAGTATATCCTGGATATGCCCCAGATCTTGGGGGTAGGCCACATCGACATAGATCATCAACTCATCAGTAGTCAACCACTTTACATTTTATGGTGAGTCTTCTGTTATTCTAAGCCTCCCGTTCACAGTGCCATGCACGTCCGAACCATGGGCAAACGAATATATCAAGGGAAATATATCAGGACTATGCACGTATTCATCACTACGTATACTTGTGATATGAACAAAACAGGCTTTGACATAATGGGGCCACTTTGTTTAAATATCTAAAGGCTCGAATCAAATCAATTTAAAGTGATACTGACATCTTTAATACCAAGGATAACAAAAATCAAATATTTCTACAAAAATGAAATTTTAAGATAATTACAGTTACTTTACTTTAGATTACCTTAGGAACAAGGAAAAAACATTTCTGTTACCTGTTACTAAAACCACAATCGATCTCTAATTTTTCTTAGGCCTCTATGATAATGTGTGTTTTGTTAGCATTTTAAGATACAAATATATCTATGCATTATGTATTGTAAATACTCCCGGAATAGCACTCTGCTAAGCAGTCGATCTCTCTTGAACCCGGTCCACGTTCTCTACAATCATTAAGGAGTTTTCGGATGTGTCGACTAGAACGCCGTCCTAGATCCTCCCAGCGACAACGGACTGCTTTGTGTAGACTGCATACAAAGTAGGTGAAGCATGAAGCTAATAATTGGTGTAGCGAGGTTCACGTTTTAGAGAAGACGGCAAAACCATGTTTGATGCGTTCTCGATCTGACTAGTGGACGGGTGAGCCGTTCTTGCGCAAAGCGCTGTATGCGGCTAACACAAAGTAGTCCATTGTAGCTGGGAGAATCTAGGACGGCGTTCAAGTTGACACATTCGAAAGCTCACTATTCACCCAACAAACACTCTGTGGGCATGGTTGGTCCTCACAAAAGTTTATTGTGCAATGTGGATTTTTAAACTCGCTCAGACTAAATGTAAGAAATGTAAGAAATGTAAAAAAAAAAAGAACCAAATAAATCACACTTACCCAGAATCTGCAGTTAAAGGAAACTATATTATCAGAGTTCCAAAACGTACAACCTTTAACAACGGCAGCTCAACACGGACATTCTTTCAAAACTTTAAAATACACTGTACATAACATATTTATCTTCCTTGCACCATAATTGTGTTTAAGTATTTGGAAAAATGATGAGAGGAAAATGACAAACATGGATCAGTCAACTCCCAGTCTGTTCAAAGTTTCGGACCACATATTTAGGGTATTACTAGTTTGTGATATGACTGCAATGGTGGGTTTTTTTTTGTTTTTTTTTTTGTTTTGTTTTTTTGGATAAGAGAGGCAAATTAAAGCACTTCAATTGAAACCCATCATTCATACTACATAGTCAGTCATACTGTTCCATACCCCCATCCGGCTTACAAACAACACATGCCTGCTTTGGAAGGATGGGGAATGTTAATAAAATCAGTCTGTTTTTTGGTAATAATATGGATTGGTAATCAACTGTAACCAGTGTTGGTATGACCAAGGAGTTGAATTTGGGTCATCCTCCGTTTTTTAAGCTCATGTATACGTTGTATTTTATGAAATGTATGTGGTTTTCTTAATACGGAAATAAATACAAACATACAAACAAACAAACAAACAGGTCTGTGATAACTCCATGGTATGACGCGCTCTCTGTGTCACTTGTAGGACCTCTTTAGATATCGTACAACTGCATGAGCGTATGTGTCTTGTCTCTTTGCCTCCCACTTCATCTTTTTTTTTAAATTAAATTCTATTGATTAACATGTTGCCCACTTTTCATTCCTATTACCTTCTCAGATACTGAACCTCCCACTTGAAGCCTTTTTCCTTCTGTTGAGATAGCAATACAGGTTATCCAAATTTAACTTTAATTTTCTTCTACCATTACCAAGAGGCCTACCGTGTACTAATGTTCAATATTTCATCTTCTCTATGAGTTGTATTTATCTTTTCCATTCGTACTATAAAAGATGAAGACGTGCAGGAGCGGAAAGGACGTGGAGCAACTACAACTAGGAAGTTGGGGCTTGTCAAGTGGAAGATACAAAAACGAATATCAACACCATAATATTAATCCGAGACTCGTCGATAAAGTTACAAAAGCACCATATGACTATCAAATGTCAACCTTCATAGATGTTTGCTTTGTTTTGTTTTCATTTTTGATAGTTGAAGTTGATATATTGATTGTGTTTTGTTATAAATAATGATTATTTATTCTAACTCAAGAAAATTAGCTGTTCAAGATAAGAAAACAAATTAAATGAATAACAAACTACATGTTACCAAAAAAATGCTTTAGATTGTTTAGACGCTACACTATTCGTTCCCAAGGTCTTGACATGGCAATGCGAACAACTTTCGGCTTCTTCAACCTATTTTACTTTCCATTTCTATCATTCTCATGCCGTCCTTCGATGTGAATTGTGCAATAAAAAAGAAAGCCTTCCTGCTCTTTGAGGGAAGCCACAAACAACAATTGAAATTACGTCTTGGTCCACCACAATAAGTCGGCTTCTAGACTCTTAATTGACGAGTATGGTGGCATGGTAGCCCCCTGGCAAGATAATAAAAAATGAAGAAAAAACAACAAAAGTGTTGTGATTTCATCCAGTTTAGGAAGAGGCTTGTCAGTAAATGGCTTCCCTGTCTATCTTTATCGTAAGGAGGTGCTAAATAGGGCCATTTAACGGGCTAGGCGGGGCGTGAATTCGGACGAAATGGAACCCACAATTGATTTGAATTCGTAGATTTTTACTTGCTGATGGTGTCACTTGAGACCCGGGGGTCAAAAGTCAGAAAGAACGTCGCAGGTATCCAGAGTAACGCGTGGAGTTTGTCCCGATGGATTTCAGCGTCACATTTCAACTCCACAAACACGACAAAATATGAATACGTCTTGTAAAAGAAGAAAAAGAAAAACGTCCACAGTGCACAGACCCATGTTTGAAGAAGTGTGCATTGAGCATCTTATTTCAACGAAGAAAGCAAAATAGATTTTTTTGAGCGGCATCACTGGAAGGGCAGATTTTGGCTAACACCCCTCGTCCCCTTCAAACGGTTTCATGAATTATGTTGAAAAGATACTAATTTGGGTAAAGAGTTAGGTTATATTGATTCCTTGACCATGTTGACGACATCGATTACCCAATCGCAATATAGCCTACCTGGTAAGAGAAATAGGAATCCGACAAGAGTATAATTTTCTCCCGATATGTTATGGTTATTGTTTGGCGAAATTTCAGAACATATTTCTGGTATAGGCCAACAGCCTTTTGTACATCGACAGGGTTCGGGGATGTTTCACCAGCTAAAATGTATGCTACTCAAACCTCCTCATTTTCTGTACCATCTGATATACCCACACACCCACCAACCCGCTTTCCTTTCTTTCAGTTTTCTTTCTGGCTTTTACTCATTCCACGACATTCCAAACAAGATTTACAAAGTATGCCAATTTTCATTCAGAAAAAAAAAATATCCACGCAGTTACGATGACGTGATTCCCAAACTTTACATTGAATCCAAAATAAAAGATGCATTCCATCTCAAGGACAACCTTTTTGTTGCTGTTGTTGTTTCTTTACCCAAGCCTCTGCCGTCACATTGCAACCAATTATTATCAACATTCCATGCAGTACATTTTGACATAATCATTCAAAAACACTCTCATATATGTCACGTCTGTCGTCCATCTGGTGAAAATGTCGAGAGGTAATCACCTAACAGCTGACGTTCAAACATTTTTTGTTTCTGAGAATGGTGTGTGTCTTGTACTTTATACCCCAGTCACATAAACAAGACTGACACAACACCCACAACAAAACCGACCAAAAAGTGCATTACCCTGAATTGTAAAGAATCGGTAGGTTTGGAATGGATATAGGGTCGGCGCGGCGGTGTGACTGGGTTATCAGTCTAGACTCGCTTGTCCATTTATTGTTCCGTAAGTGAGCCAAGATTAATTTATTTTCTTGATTCATGCCTCCGTATACCTGATGGTATAGACAGGAGCGATGTCTAGATAATGGATGTAAATTAGAGTATGACAAATATTATCTGTTTATTGTTGATCTTTCATTATTATTTTTTGTTTTTGCACTCGTATGTTTGTATCCTTCAATAAACACTCTCATTATTTTCCTTTGTTGCTCGTCATCCACCCCTCCCCCTCTCTCTTTCTCTTGCTCTCTTTATCTCATCCTCCCCCTCTCTTTCTTCCTTTTTTCTCTCTCCCTTTTTCTATTTCTCTTTGTTCTGCTTTGGATATTCATCTGACAACATTCTGTCCTTGCACTCGTAGAAAAAAATGGTGCTTATGGGGTACTCATTAGCTCCAAACTGGTGCCGGATTGAAAAGGTGTCTACAAGATCCATTAAAAGGACCTTAGCCATTGAGCTTAGATTTCTCCACCTTTTGTTATGCGTATTAGTCTTTATCATAATCTGTAGATTTTTTCTAAGAGTGTGCTATATAGGTGCCATTTCTCTCCTTTCTATTTTATGGTTCCTCCCTCCACCCCACCCCCCCCCCCTCTCTCTCTCTCTCTCTCTCTCTCTCCCTTTTCTCTCTACTCTATTTCTATTTCTTCTTCTTTAGTTATTTATCTCACAGCATTCTGTCCTTCTATAACTGCCAATTCTCTTCAGGCGAGGCTTAATCATTTATGTGACCATTCGGAAAATCCTTTTAACAGTGCCGAACTGTACCTCGAGATTGCGGGAAAAGATGCAACATTAATCAAAGCTTTTTTTCAGTGATGCCGATAAAAAAATTGCTCTATGAGAAAACGAATTATTTATACTTCGACGGTATCTTTCAAACCAAAGGGTTTTGTTAATCTATACAAAATACTGTAGTTTGAAGAAAAGAATTAAGGTGTGGTTTTCAAAGCTCGATCCTAAAACTCAACCTAATTTTGTTATAAGTGGTCAATTATGTAATCGTAATTATCTTGTCTCGTAGGAGAAGATAAATAGAGATGTTAAATCTGACATATTGGTGCTAATAACACTGCACATAATTAGTATCATCATCACTAGAAATGACATAAATTTATATGTAAATCCTTTCTACGAATACACAGAATTTTTCTCTTTTTTTTTTTTTTTTTGTTTGACCAGAAAAGGATTTGCCGCATGCAATGACGCAACATGCAACCTTGCGGATCAGCGCAGTTAATAAAGAACAATAGAGTGAGAAGGTGCACTGGAAAAAAATAACTGTAAATCTACGGGGGTTTTGCCCTTGAAATTACAATTTATTGCCGTTATTTCAATTTTACATGCTTTTTCCCGTAAAACAACATCAAGTTTGTTGGTTTACGGGAAATCAGCATATATTTACAATCGCCAGACATAAAACACTGGTAAAAAAAACATCTTCTCATATTTTAACAGTTACCCTGTTAAATTACAAATCGTTTCCATTGTTCCATTTCAAAGTTTCTGCTATTTATCAAAAATATGACTGCATGCTAACAGTTTCCTGTTACTGTGCAAAAACGGGCATTCCCGGCATCCTGATTGCCACCGGCAGGAAATTTCCGTGAAAAAATGGCAAATTTTTTTTAGTGTGTATTTACAAGACCGTAGCATTAGAAGGCTGATATTCGATCTTTAAGTTTTCAAACAGATCAAACATTGTAAAATTTCCAATATTTTTATTGTCCCTGATTCCATTGGCACTGTATTCTGTAATAAAAATGGCTCATCATAATTAAGGCAATGACATTAACTAAACATCGAAACTATTCTTTAGATTTCTTATGTTTTTCTTTGTTTTTATCATTCTATCGTTTTATCTGCTATCTTTCCTTGTTTTCTTTTGTTTTTCTTTTTTATTATTCTGTCATTTCATCTTTCTGTCTTTCCCTTTTTTATCATTCTATCATTTTCCCCTTTCTATCTGTTCTTTCTTTTAATCATTCTATCATTTCCTCTTTCTATCTTTCTTTGTTTGTTTTTTTGGTCTGTCTTAATTTATTTTAATTCATTCTATCATTTTCCCTTTCTATCTGTTCTTTCTTTTCGTCATTCTATTATTTCCTCTTTCTATCTTTCTTTGTTTTCTTTTGTCTGTCTTTATTTTTATTCATTATATCATTTTCCCTTTCTGTCTTTCGTTATGTTTTCTTTCTATCGTCTTCTCTTTCTTTAAATTTCTTATGTTTTTCTTCGGTTTTATTCATTCTATCATTTTCCCTTTCTGTTTTTTCTTTCTTTTTATCATTCTATCATTTCCTCTTCCATCTTTCCTTGTGTTTTCTTTCTACCGATGGCCTGCACTTATAGGACAATCAAGGAAAATCACTCGAGATTTCCCGCGCAACACACACACACACTCACTTCCGGTTGAAGTACGCTTTAGGATCGCTTTGCTTTCACACTGCCACGTTGTAGCGGTCTAAGAACCGTTCCTCAAGACCACCTCGCGAGGTGGTCTTCTGGAGCACTCCAGAAGAACGCTTCCTGGTCCACTTCCATTCACACTCACCTGGGAACCGCTCCAGGGGAACCGTTCTTAGTTAGAGCGCTCTAACGAAGTCAGTGTGAAAGGGCTCTTAGAGGATAATACTTGTATTCAGAATTATGTCCCACCGAATTGTGGATAATAATGCAGAATCAATCTATATGATGATAGCATTCATTCAAAATTCCAGTTGATATCAGTCACAAAGGGATCAGTTTAAAGGTCAAAGTTAAATTTGACAGTGGATACTGGATTAGTATAATATGCTAATGAAGGTTTCGGGTCCGAATCTCGTGGTGTTTTAAGCTGTATAACTCGTCTTCCACCATTTAAAATTAAGTCAAACTCTGATACATCTTCACAGGGTGAGAGGTCAACTATATTTTGTATATGGCACAAATGAATGGGAATGATATGTTAACGTTATGTTTGGCATTTCAAAAAGTGAACTCCAGGCTGCTCTCTTTGGTCGACCACTGGAATAAACAAGGGACTACCACGGTCACTTTTGTTACACGTATATTGTAAATAATATACTCGGAACAATGTTTTTATAAAACAAGTGTTTTATTCCACAATTATTCACAGTGATGTATATGGTGATGATGATCTGGTATAAGTGACGGATATCACCATTTATGCAATAAACATATCACCAATTACACCCTCAGTCCTACCCACAATTTTTCAATTGTAGGGATTATCTGCAAACATGGGATGTACAGTATGCATTATGTTTAGTGTCGTCCAATATTTGTCTAGTTGAAAACCCAGAAGCATGGTGATGGGACTTAGCTAGCACAGGTTTGGCGGTATTTTTCACGTTTATTATGAGACTTCCCAAGCAACGTTTGTAATAGAATATTGTTTCATCTAGTTATTCTGCAGACATCCAGAAGGGTTTACTGGATTCAAGTCTCAGTTTAGGCAGGAGAATGTTCTCATGAAGACTTATAGTAGGTATTAGGTAAGGATTCATGGGTGGTTGTTCCGTTCTACAGTATTCACAATACCAGGGGTTATATTTGACGGAAACGAAACTCCTACTTTGGTTATGACAAACCATCAAACTCAGGCAGCATGGTGGATATTGAGATGATGTTCCGACTTTATCTGGTATGGTCAGAGAGCAAGGGTCCCTTAACCACTGATCTGCACGTAAAATTTACGTGGAGATCGGTACAAATGTTTGTAATCAAAATCGCAGATTTAAAACAACTGTTCTGATTGGTGTGTAGGGGTTATCATTTTGAACAAGATGTTCATGAGATAATGATCTAGATTGGCTATTGACTCTTCACGATTGATTGCAAACCTTTGTGTTACGGGGCGCAGGTCACTGTGTTCTCGGACAGTAGAGATGCATTCCAGTATCATCCACTGGGAAGATTTTCATGTTTTCCTGTCCAGCAGCTCTCATCAGCAATAATATTATTTGTATAGTATCCGAACAAGTAAAAGGAAATTCATCATCTTATTTAGTGTCATATGTTTATTCCTACAACTTAAAGTGCTGTGTTATTACTCAATTAGCCTGTGACAGATTTTGCCTACTTGGGCATCCATATGAGCATGATGAGTGAGACGTAAATGTATGGAGGGAAATAACATAATTTTATGCTGACGCTATATGTTAACTTGATGTATAATAAAAAATGTGTAACAGGTTCAGAATCTCAGTAACGATCGCTTTTGGTTGCAACAAAGATCATTACCGGTAATGCAAGCTAAATGATTATCTAAATGTTGAAGTGCATTACTACATCTTCAACATCCCGGCAAAACTGTCACAGACATCAATGCTATGCGCAGGTGCTATGGACATCCTGAACTGCAGCACCTCGAGTCATACGACCTAATATATTTTTAATAATTCAACATTCAGTGGTTTGGAGCATACTAAAACATAAAGAAACTAAACTGAGATGAGTTGAAGCGGCACAATTCTGAATACACTATTCTCTGAGTCCTGACAATGAACTATTTGAATTTGACCTTTGTGACCAAGGGGTAAGATTTAATTTGACCCGACCTTCAGTTCGTGAACTCGACTTAAATTGAAAATATAACATCATCAAAGAATTCTGCACCACATACCCATCAAAGACAAATCATATTCAATCAGGGTACTATCCATTATATCAAGTTCAACTTTGACCTTGAATTGACCCCTTCTGATCAATAAATTAATGAATGATTTCATAGATAAGTTCTCCACACCCAAAGCCCCTTCATTTCAACATTAGATATCTTTAACAGTTTAAAAATCTAACGTATGCACAGTCATATATACACATGTAATTTTACCTTATTTGACCTTTATGACGTAAACGTGACCTTAAATTGCAAAAATTGCGTTAAAAATGAATTTTACGTCCCTCGAAACCCCTATATACATGTATCATACACTAGTATGTGACATTTAGTTAAAAAGTTGGGTTTCAATATGGCTACCAGGCGCCATTTGGGATTTATGCAAATTATGAAAATTGCAGGAAAAAAAACAGAAATTGTTCTAGGATCACATAAGATCACAAATCTACAAAAATACTTTAGTGTACGCAACTTTTCTAGGTTCCTGAAAATGTCAAGCCGTCTATTAAACGATCCGACGCGCAATAGATCGTACATGTCACTGACGAGGTCCTAACATCAGACTATAGCGTCAGGCGCCTGTGTAAGCCTTGCCAAATGTCATACATGACCTTTACATAAACTTTGCTCATATTCCATTCAATTAATCTCATAATCTTAAAGCTACAGTAGAGTACACGTTCACCCGTTTACAAGTTCAGAAGAATTTTAACTCAAATCTATACCACAATGAAATTATTGCTGAATTTGTAAAATGTAATTGGAATGATTGCCTGTGAATTTTTGTTTCATGTGGTGTGTCCAGAAACCGCTAAAACCACCCGTGTTGGCAAAACTCCTTCTCATGTTTGCCTGGTAAACTAAATGTGTTATTATTTCTTGGATACACTCTCATACTGGCGCCACCTGCTCCAAGCCATACAAGTAATACGCACTGGCTCGTATCCTGAAGTTAAGTTAAGATATTAAAGTCGAGATGAGTGTGGTCGTGCGATTATATTGTGAAAGCAATATTTTATTGAGTAAAGGTTGCTATTTAGTACATAAGAATTCATGTATACTGTTAGCTTTGGAATCATCAGAACGATAAGATATTCACTCAATTTTGGTGAAAGTCACATGTGCAACACACAGAATTGTATAAATGGGACTACTCGTTTAATTTCTAAGACTTAAAGATCACATTACAAGAAAATCACAAATATGGCAATTAATGTATCACTAGAAACTGGGAAGATTACAGATGGCAATCGTATAAGTTTTATGTCAACTGCGTATCTGATGATTATAAAAACAACATAAATAAAAGCTCTTCTAAGCATCTGGAATATCCGAGGATTCGCCAGAAATATAGCGATGTTTTGATGTCGTCACACTAGGGATCGATCCTGCTCAAGCAGACGACGTATAATGAATGAACGTAATTGCAATGCAATTATTTATCAAATTATAAAGAGTTTGGTATATTTAACATGACCTTATTTCACACCATTCTAAAAGGGAAAGTGAAACTGATTTTGATAACTAAAACCGTTTGATTGTAAATACACAGGAGAAGGGTCAATGATCAATGAAATAAACCCCATTTTCAAATTGAAAAGCCCTCCGAATAATAACATGGATGGTATTCGTTCCCTCTTGAAACGCCGAACATGCCCCGGTGCAAGCAGCTGAAAATACAATGGCGTCTTATTTTGTTTACAAGTGACTGATTCCTTTATTTTTTTAACGCTGCATTTTTCATCAAAATAATACCATACACGAAGTTAAGAGTGAGGCAACAGACTAACATTAAGATTGACGCTAGTCAAGTAAGAGAAATAAGTGAAGAGGAGATGACAAAACAGGCAATGAAAAATGTGTAAGATGTTATGGGACATCGTCTGCTTAGACAGGACTGGCCCCTGGTGTGTCGTCACACATCTCAGCAGCGTTCGAGGAGCTCTTCAGCTGCTATATCGGGGGCTGTATTTTACCGTTTTATAATTGATAATAATCATTACTTCAAATATTTCCAAGCGTTGAATTTGGATAACTTTGTTTAATTTATGCCATATATGCAATAAAAAGTATTAAGCCAATATTTACTTTGATGGAATTTTCTTGTAATGTGATCTTTAAAAATAAATCCTTCGGCCTTAAAAATAAGTCTTAGAAATTAAGAGAGTGCACGCACATGTGGCATGAATGATTGGTCCAAACTTTTCAGCCATTTCTCGTCATATTTCAAATATGAGGGCATTTTGAAGAGCAGTACTTTCAGGGGACGTACTATTTCTTTTGTAAGGTTCTTCCAAACTGACATAAAAAGAATGAGAAAGATCACAACTACTTTTCACCTGAACCAGAAGTCAACTGAATACGTGGTTTTAGTAAACTCAAATAAACTTTTATGATGGGGAGCCCTATGTATGCACAACTAAGATTTGACCTGAAAATGAACAAGAATTTTATATTATTCCTGATATTGTAAAGAGTAAGTTTGCAAAAAGTCTCATTCAAAATAAAAGCAAGAACAATGCCATTTTCACAAGAAACGGCGGCCGTGTCATTTCAGCTTTCAAAAAACAATGGTGCCCATGTCTGCGCACTCATTCATTTTGAGGCTTGAGAATAAAATATCTGAAATAAGACCGTTTTATATCATTTGGACTCGGTTTTTTTTTGCGTGAATACCGATTGCTACAATAAGGATGAAAAAAAAATGATTTCGTTGCATGTTTTGTTTTATCAGAATCACGCAGTTACGCGTGTGCGCAGACGTGGGCATTGTGCACAGGGACCGCGGAACCGGGGGGGGGGGGCTGTGGGGGCTGCAGCCCCCCCCCCCCCCCAATTAAGCCCCTCCACTTTCCAAGACGTTCCGCGGCTCCTGGTGCAGACTTGGGCACTCTAGCCATACTTCAAGTTCACCCGATTTAGATATACATGCTACTGAACAGGTATGTGCAGTTGGGAAAGATATGCACTCAATGTTTCTGTATTCACAAGGCTCACAAGGCGTCATGATTTTGCTGACTTTGGGACCGCGACAGTGATTTGTCTTTTGTGCGTCAAGAAAGAACCGTATCGTTGAAAAGTGATTGCAAACTGAACAGTGCAAACGATACTTTTAATACAGGGAACTGGATATGGGATAATTGCCTTCACAGGCTCGATTAGCGCATGTACTGACGCAATCGAAATGATGCCTCGTACACTCTAAAACTCAAATGTTAAATATACATTTAAAAGGTTGGAGGAGTGACAACATTTTTAAAATGGTAAATTAACACTTTTAACATGCTGGATCTAATAGTTTAAAGGTTGGATGCAGCATGTTAAAAGTGTTCATTTACCATTTTGAAAATGTTGTCACTCCTCCAACCTTTTAAATGTAGATTTAACATTTTTTAACAGTTTTTAGGGTGTATGAGCCGGGCTTTAGTCAGTAATTTGCAGACATCTTGAGGAATTACTTGAAAAAAAATAGTAAAGAGCAACTATACATCCAAAGCAAACTTCTGACTGAAATTATTTTTAGAGGATGAAAGTGTGATGTTATACAGCTTGAATAATGTAATATAGGACTGTATACATGTATGTAAGAAGTAATAATTTGTATCATATCAATGATTAATTTGTAAACAAATCTTTCGGCATATTACTCCCAGTTTTAAAGATCGTATGCTCGATCTGTACGAACTAGAATCAAAGTTCGTCGTGACTTGGCCGTGAACCAGAATAGCCTGGTGGTTAAGTCGCTGCCCGGCAAGCAGTAGATGACAGGTTCGAATCCCGCTGGTTCCAATTTTTTCTGACTTGTGTTTTTCATTACAGATCGAGCATACGATCTTTAAAACTGGGAGTAATATGCCGAAAGATTTGTTTACAAATTAAAAATTCCTCCCCAGTCAAGCTTCTTCGTTTACTAACATATCAATGATGTTTTAATAAGTTGCGTCATGATTTCCATCCCACTTTTTTTCAAAGACGCAGTGATGATGAAAAGTCACCGGATAGTCCAGTCAATGCTCAAAATAAGCCAGTTCGTAATTACAATTTACTTCACCCAGGTGAAGTAAATGGGTACCCGGTAGGAAGAAATTCCTCGAATGCTTTAGCACCTATCACGGCAGCTCGGCTAAAGCCGGGGTAATAATGTGATACTTTGTATTAAGCGTAGTAGAGCATATTCATATAGTAGCTGCGCTATATAAATGGAACATATTATTATTATATTATGTGCAGGGTCCCGTTGCATAAAGCTTACCCGATGGTAACTCTGCTATCAATGGTAACTACCATGGTAACATCACTCAACAGCCAATCAAAATCAAGGTTTCCATGGTATTAACCATTGATGGCAAAGTTACCATTGATGGTAAGTTTTACGCCTGATAAAGGTCATTTGTACCGAGTACAATTGACCTTTATACGGTACGCTTTCATAGTGTGCGCACCCTGATGCGGAACATGAGGAACTATATATCCAAAGCAAACTTCTCACTGAAATTAATTTGAGAGGATGAAAGTGTGATGTTATACAGCCTTGAATAATGTAATATAGGCCTGTATACATGTATGTAAGAAGTAATACTGGAGTATGATTTTGTAATTAAACAAGCCTTGCGCGTCCACCAAAGCAGATGAGCGTGTGCGTAGAAATTGGAGTCATTTCAGGGCCAGGGCTAGGGTTAGTACCACGTAGTAATTACGAACTGGGTTTATTAGGAAAGAGCATCAGCTCATCGAAAAAAAATAGATTTTCAAAATAGTGGATGACTATGATAATATATGCCGGAATCAAAAGTTATCAATGACGAAATCTTGATGAATGATCGCGACCATCAGCTTTTATAGCACTTAATTATATCCATCCTAGCAATTAGCCGTTTGTTTTGTCTTCTCTGTCATATGGTTATAGTATATGCGCATAGTGCGACTATTTCCCGATGAGTATGAATGCAACACATCATAATAGTATTACAGTAGATACAGTCTAATTGGCTTGCTATTATCTCGTGCCATCCTTTCACAATGTAGATATATATGATCAAAGGTCTTACTCACGGTAACGTTAATTTTTACCCGAGGTCGCCTGTACTCATACCCACTGATTGACGCCTTGCTGATGAAGGTCGCTGTACTTTTTCCCGCTCTGTGGATAATGTGATTTCTCTTTGTTCGTATATCTTAAAACGCCCAGATATTTCCACAATAGTGTTGATTTATACTGTTTCCTCTTCTGGAAGCTCATATTTCATATCCAGAATTTGCGAGGCCAGGGGGTGTAGCGTGAGTCCATATTGAGGGGCACAGGCATCGGGAGGGGGGGGGGGGGGGGGCACCGGTCTTACTGGATGGATGAAATGCAAATCAACAAGGCCATTTTATTAGGGGAGGATGTAAGAAGGGCATTTTTTTACGTGTGAACCCCTTTCCTTTTCTCTCCTTTCCCCCTCTTTCTCTTTTGTAATATTATTTTTTCATAATTTGATTGCCCAGGTTCATGCCCCGTATCTACACCCCTGTTCGAGGCTTAACCGCAGAGTTTATTTTAACATAATAGTTCGTTTATGAAAAATTAAAAGGAGAATATAAAGATTTCATGGTGATCATGAAGATAACGATGATGTTGAGTTGATTTATTCTACAAATTAGACATCTGGACAATTCCATCTCACTTGCCTCAACTTGTAATCATTTTCATGATTAAATAACCCCGCAATAGGTAACCTGCACAATCAACCATTTAAAGTAACTACTAGACAGTTTCTTCCACAATGTAATCGAATGACCGCAAATCAGTTTTATCTTGAAATGTCCAAATTCTCGTGAATCTCCTATACAGGATTACCTGGTCGAGTTCGGTTACCTCACCGTTCCCCTCGGGAAGTCGCCGGGTCCCACTGCCATCTCGAATGCAGTGTCGGATCTTCAGTCTTTCATGGACATCACTCCCACAGGCAACTTGGGCGAGGTGGACAAGAAGACATTGGAGACTGTCAGGACTCCAAGATGTGGTCTTAAGGATCCTATCAAGCACATGTCTGGACAAGATCCTGAAGCCGTTCTACACACACGTTTTGGACCCAGGTGGAACAAGACCGATTTGACGTACAAGTAAGTAGCCGCTGCATTATAGCAAAGGTCCTGTCCAGACAGATTTTCTTTTTCGTCTGTTTAGAAACACAGAGAGACGTCTTGCACCATAAGGACAACAAATTCAAATATCTCTTGGGATAGATCGGGACATCGTGAGACTGATAATCCACAAGACATTGTATGTCTCATGTTCTTCTGACAACTTTTGTTAGGGTTCACTAGACCGATATTTTCGGTCTGTGGGCTGTCGTGTCGATACTATGACATGTCGGTCTCGTGGGATGTCCTGGGCTGTAGCAGGATATAGACGTCCGTTGTCGAGAGGAATCTACGGACTTCTTTATAACATTGGAATATATTTCAAATATCGATCCGTGGCCTCAGTCAACTCTTGGGTTCGCCTTTGCACTTTAAAGTTCCTGGCGAGTTGACAAACCGAAATCATTAATTCACGTGTGTTTGACAAAAATAGACAAGTGGTTGGTGCCACTATAGTCACACGTCCGCGTATCCCCACTAGGCAAAATTGCCTAGAGTCGCAGCGATGTTGGCAAATGTCTAAAGCAGTCGGGGGAAAGAGTACAGAATGTAGATAAGGAAAATAGGAAATAAACAATGATAGCGTAGAATTTTAGAAGAAAAAAAATGTTCTTGTCAGAGGGAAGCAAAAATTGCAAAATTGCCTAAATGTCGCGATATTGACGCCCCAGAAAAAAATACGCTAAGCCCCCGGTGATGCCCCCGCCCCCGCTCCTTCTTTCTCTCTCTTTCTCTTTCTCTCTCTCTCTCTTTCTCTTTCTCTCTCTCTCCTTTCCTCTCTCCCTCTTTTTCTATTTTATCTCTCTCTCTTTCCCCCTCCTCCCATCCCTCGCCATCACTCTTTCAAATTCTATATAGTTTTTTCTATTTCCTCTCCTCTCTATTTTGTCTTTCTTTCTGTTTGTCCGTCTCTGTATGTTGTTCTTTCTGTTTGTCCGTCTCTTACTCCGTCTCTACAGCAGTCTCGGAAACAAAGAGGAATATTTGTAGAAACAGGGACAACGAATTTCTCTCAAGTAATAAAGATAATAAATCAAGCCAGAGGTCATTGAACAAAAGTAAAAGATGGTGGAATTTCCGCGTTCATTCATAAGTTCAGAGATTAGTACAATAATGTAGATTCATAAGGGAGGTGTTAAGCAATGCCTTAGTTTAGCGAATGTCAGTTTTGGCAAGCGAGAAACATTTGTTCTGAAATAATATTGGTCAGCATCGCATAGCGGTTAAGAAGGGTTGACATGAAGTCTTTCAATCATGTCACTAGGCGCGTGGCTGTAATACTTTAACGTCATTTTGTTAAACCGTAAAAACCGTTCTGATTGAATAAAACACTGCGGTATGGGTATTTATGATATAAAACATAAGTTGTGGTTTTAGCCGATGAATGACTCTGTAACAGCAGCTCACTTTGGCAACATGGTTCTTTCAGCTGCTGTACTGAAAAAAAATTCTTATGATGATAAGCCCAGGCCCCATATGTCGCATGACCAAAAGAAGATTTAACTTGTATCGCTATTAGTCAACATGTTGTTTGAAGTACATTTGATATGATCATCAAAACTGTCACTATTTTTCTCAATTTAACTACAGTTTGATGCCAGCTTCACATGACAACCAGATTTCATTTACAAGTTCATAAAAGTGTGTAAAACATTGATTTACAATTATTAACGATCCAAGCCATGTTTCTTTAAAGGAACATTGCAACATTCATAATTTCAGAGCTAATCATAGACTGTATAAATTATCAACACAGTAAGTGAAACAATCGTTAAACAATAATACGTTTGTCATGGACCGTTTAATTGTTTAGGGGTTATAGAGAAAGTATAGGCTTGTTCTCGACATTGCATTTATAAGTACATGAAAGTGTATGAAACATTGATTTATAATTCTTTTACGATCTTAGCCATGTTTATTTCAAGGAACATCTCAAAATGCATAATCCTTGCTCTATATCATTTCATCATAGATTGTATAAATCATCAGCACTGTCGTAAAACAGTTAATAAATAATTATAATTTTGTCATGGATCAGTTAATTGTTTTAGTGGGTAGGCCTATAAAGAAAATAGATTTGTTCTCGACATAGTAAAAAATTATGGTTGCCAAAATAATCGCTGGTTGGCATGATCGGAATAAGACCTATGACATGCAGATGAATGACAGATCAGATCAGAAGAATATACAATTCGTCATCTTGGCCCCTTCTCAATGCTAGATCCGTTGATCCCTCTGTTTTAGGAAACTCGTCAATATAGCCTGTGAGAAGATTTACTCATTTTCTAAAAGCGGTCATTGTCCGTGCCACAATGGTAACATGAGGAGCTAAAGTCATTAAGTCATTAATAATTTAAAGACATTCAGAACTATGTAAGTATGTTTCTAGTTAAACGCACATGTCATTGAAAGAAGGGGCGTCAGTAGAACATTTTAGTGGGAGGTGTGTTACCCCCTCCCCCCTCGAGCGACGCGCCTGAAGGAAGATAAAGGAGAGTTGAAAAGGTTTTTATTATGGGTTCCATGATCCAATGTAATCACGGGCGTCGATCCGAACTTGAGCATGGGGGGACACAATAGCTTGTCACCTTCCCAGTTACTTTAAAAGTGATACCTCGTTATATTGTTACACTCCCCCCTCTCTCTGTGTGTCTCTCTCTCTCTCTAGTTATGCTCTTTCATGCTGTTTCGTTTCATTGGTGACCGGTTCATTGTCTATTTATCAGCATTACAAGCATTAATAATTCATGAGTAATTTTGATTACTTATGGGGAACTTTCTACCATTATTATTCTTTCCTTTCAAGTGCCTATTTTAAAGGCATTGTTTAACATTGTGTTCAGTTTTAAAAATCGAAGCTGCACGGTCCTAAGTGCTATCAGAATATTGATGGGGTGCAAAAACTGAGCTGTGAAAATATTATGCTTCAAAGTTATCATTTAGTGCTTCAAAATATGAAAACTTGAAATATCCTCTTCATAGACTACTCTGCTAGAATTATTCTCGAGAATAAATGCAATTTCATAGATTTTATCTTGATAGTGAATGTGTTACCATGATTATTTTTGCATCCTTGGTTGTTTTTTCATTCATCTGATCATAATTAGACAGGTCAGGCAGCTCAGTTTTAGAATTTTTTTAATTGATCAACTGCAATGTTAACCAGTGGCTTTAAGGGACCTATGTACAAATGCAAAGGCATGTTGACCTGTGTTGATCAGCAATACCATAATCATCACTGATGTAGCCAATGAAATATCAAAATATGTGCCATATATTTTATAATAAGTTTTTCTATTATTTTTCTTCAGATTACTTAGAAACGCCCACAAAAAACCTCCAAACCAAGATTCTGCTTGTGACATCATCTGTCAATCACTACTTAATTATCATGCACTAGACACAAGATGTTCCTCGATTGTTCTGCTTCCTTGAGCAGCTAAACATGCATTCTACTACACACTTGATATGTCATCATCCTTCTTCACTGTTATTTGTTATGAATTTTGGAAACATTCTTCTTCCTCATCCCAATTCCCAATTACTACAAATTATGAAACTCTGCACCCAGTATAACCAATTTAGAGATGTTCAGATGCAAAATTCTGAAAATCGTCTGGACTTCCCCTTTAACTGACAGAGTTGCAAAGCCAGTCTAGAGCCTTTCGTGGCTGACAGCTATGCATGCAATTACCTCATTACATCATGGGGAATTATCAAAGTCTACTAGTTTGATCATCTACAGTTTAACAAAGTCACTGTCCATCATTCTGCCTGCAATAAAAAAAAATCAAAGATTGCTTTTGCCCTTAAAACTGCATGTAGTTTTCAATAAGTTACCGAACTGTTCACAAACTTTTATGCATACATGTATATAATGTACACGTGCATAAAAGTTAGATAATTCTGAAATGCATGATGTAGTGAGGCATATATTATATACCTCACTACATCATGTATTTAAGAATTCTCTGTATATCTGCTTGATGGGTGCCTAAGGACTTCTTGTGCTTTATTTATATCCCTTGAAAGGAATATTTACACATATATGTAAATTGAATGCACTATTTAATTATATGACTGCAGTATGCAATATAAATGCTGCAACATTGTTATAATGCATGTCTTCTTCAGCTCTCTGTTTAATGGTCTATGTTATTCACCACAAATACCCACGTTTACAGCATAACTTAATTAGGTAAGACAATTATGGGGAAATGTGTTTTCTGAGACACAAAGATCTCCCTGAATGTATTCACTTTTTCTCGTACATTAATTTGGGTGCTCTTGTGGTTTTGCTATATTGTTAATGCCTGGCAATCAGCACTCAATAAGGCGTTTCGCTATATTATCGATAGTAGGTTCAAATTTTTGCAATGGATAATAATTATTTTAATAGTGACAGTACATATTTAAAAGAAAAATTTGACCAAATATTTATAGGAAAGCTATGAATATGTTCATTAAAAAAAAAAATATCTGATTGAGACATACATGTATTGACAAGTTTGAGTTTGTGGTGACATTTGCACACTGATGACTTGACTGCCAAATTCCCTTGTTTTCTGAGATACACTTTCCTCATACCTTTATTTATTGTATTTATTGTATCTAAGGGTTGTTTTGTACATATGCATTTATATGAAAAATAAACATTTTTAAAAACATAATATAAGTGATAAAGAATAGACTCGTATACGAAATAAAGGTTTATGAATATACACATTTATCAAAATACATTTGTTTTCTTGGGGGGGGGGGGGGGGGGGGGCTCTTTCTAAACGAAATTGATAGTCATTCTATCAACGTGCATGAATGTAAGAACACTGTCATGACTAATCTCAGAAAATATATTAGGAAAGATTTTTGACGGTAAAATGGGAATTTATGGTCCTTAGACTGACATCACAAACTTATGACAAAGTAGCAAATCTGACTGACTTTAACTGAGAGTGAATTGTACCAGTTCTGTCAAATATCCGATGAATTCACATGTAATGATAATTATAATGGCTACTGTCTGATTCAAAAGCTTTAAATCTGTTTGCCACCCACAGTGGCCGAATTTGCTAGTTGAAGATTATCTTAAAGGCATTGGCTCACATTGTGTTCAGTTTTAAAAATCTGAGCTGCTTGTCTATACATGTTATCAGAATATCTGATGAGATGTCAAAATGAACCTGTGAAAAAATTATGCTTCAGGATTATCATTTAGTGCTTCAAAAAAGTGAAAACCGAAAGTATCACGCCATAGACTACTGTGCCAGAATTATTATGAGACTCATAATAAATACAATGTTCATAAATATCTCAATAGTGAATGTGTTGCTATCATTATTTTTGCATCCTTGGTTGTTTTTTCATCCATCTGAACATAATTAGACAGGTCAGGCAGTTCAGTTTTAGAATTTTTTAAATCGATCAACCACAATGTTAAACAGTGGCTTTAATCATCAGTGATCGCAAGTACAATACAGTGCGTCCCAGAAAAAAGTAAACCCGTTTTTGGTGATAGATATCTTGATAATGAAATAGGATATTAGGCATAGAGGGGTGAGCACGCGCGGCCAAACCCCGCTCGCTCTGGATAGCTAGCGCTAGTATAAAGCTCGCCATATGTATGCATGTATATTATGCATGCCAATGCTGTTGGAGTGTACTGTTGGTCAATCCCGTCTCAATGCACTGCACTTGGCCCTATCGTCCGAAACTGAGAATGCACTGAAAAGTAAGGTACATGACATTTTTTGGCATTGCTAATTTTCTATGGAAATTTATATCTCCTTGACAAGGTATACACCATCACATGTCCCCCATTGGTCCCCCTTCTTTTCTGACAAAACATGGGGGACATTTGATATGATGTCCCCCACCGATTAACGCCCATGAATGTAATACCTGAAATTGACAATATTGGTAGCCACTAAATGTTATTCACTAATTTAAAGGGTATATGCTTTCATTCAACACGAGCGTTATAGCATAAACTATTTCACGTATTTATATGCAGATCTATAACGCTGTACTATTCAGGTATTACATAGGTCAATGACACCGCGGAAAAATGACGACGGATGTACTGTTTCCTTTAGACAGGCATTACTTCCATGATAGGCAATACTTCCATGTATCATTTAGCCACCCACCCCTATATTGTGCTTATTTTGAGGAAAGACGTTTAGAATTCAGTCATTTTATTTGGAAGGGTGTTTCCCCGCGGATTAAAGGTTGTAGTACGAAAGAGACAGAGGAAAAAGTTTACGATTATGCCATACCGGGAAGGCATCCGTAGCGTATATCCAGGTAAGACAGAGCCCGTGTGTGTAACCCCACCCCCCCCCCCCCCCCAATTATGCCATACCGGGAAGTCATCCGTAGCGTATATCCAGGTAAGACAGAGCCCGTGTGTGTAACCCCACCCCCCCCCCCCCCCCAAAAAAAAAAGGAAAATGGTACATTATTGCTCAGATTGTTGGTCCTTCGTGCTTATATAAAGCCCATGTGAATTTCACCGCCCCCCTCCCCCCAAGCTCGAAATATTTTAAATACGCCACCTAGCACGGTACGGTAGAAAATACAGCCAACAATCATGGCCAGACGAATTCAAACTTTCGGCTAAATGTGTACCAAAATAATATGTTTTCTTATTGTTAAAACTTATCGTTCCATATTTGATCAAGTGGAAAGTCAACTTCTATACTGTAACTTTTTAAAATATATGTTGAGTTCAAAACCAGAGAGAACTGTCATGTAGGAAAACAATTAAACGACCACGATCAAAATGAGCTAGGGTGATGCACGGTAGAACGTCAACCTCTCTTCGTACGAATGTTTTACTCTCGATGACGAATAAAGATTTTGATCTTTGTCGTATATGCGATCGGAAATAGAATGAAAGATACAAATCACTACAAATCTTTGCCTGTATGGCAATGTACACTGGCTCAATGCGATAACTCATGAGAATTGTTGATATTAGTTGGAAATAAGCTTTGAACACATGATCCCTCTCATAACAGTGATTATGGCAGCTTATTCCGAAAAACGGAACACATTTGCTATTTACGTGGCTGATGTAATAACAGTAAATTTAAAAATTGGAAAGAAAAGCAAAGATAACGCATGATGACCCCACTTGTCTTTAAAGTCAAAAGTTACGCTCATTTTGTAATTTTTAATAAACACGTATTATTAATTTATGTTATTCAACGGCGTATTCAGGAACTGATAGGATAATGGAATTCCACTCATGCAGACGGGAAAGGGGGATGTCTTTTGGCAGCACCGCGTACCTCGAATAGGCCTATCGAACATTTGAAATACATATGTAGTTTTAAATTATATTTATAAAAAATACAATAAAACGAAAAGCATTCAACCCATGTTGACTAGTGCTGATCTCTGGACAAGGTTTTTTATGTACCAGTCACAGTTATATGAATTATAGTCAGGTCAATATTATACTTATACTACTCTACTTCTTTCTAGGCTCATCTTTCAGGAGTGTGACTCCATATATTTCTCCTGAAAGTCTTCCGCAAGCACCACGCCACTGAAATGTGTGTTTGTTAGCTCCTATCTATCAGGTGACACATACCAGTGTCACGTTATAACCAGAAAACAATGAGGAAGTCAAGTAATTATCTTTCCATTGTACTTCATGATTATGTGCAGCCTTTCACGAAATGAATCATGATACGCAGTGGCGTATCTAGGTATTCTAGCGCCCGGTGCAAATGATCAAATCTGCGCCCCGCCCCCCCCCCCCCCTTGCCAAAAGTCAGTTTAATGAACGTTTTTAATTTAGAAATGATGGCACTACGTGAAAATTAGTTTGATGCACATAACTCGGGTTGGGAGCCCAAATTTGATGAGTCAGTGTATAAGCGAGGGAACAACGGGACCGAGCGGCAGAATTTTTTTCCTTTTCTCCCCTCAACTTGATTTTTTAAATGTATTTTACCCTTACAAAGAAAAAAAATCCAAGGGAATACAGCGACTAAGCAATAGATTTTTTGTTGTTGAAAGGTTGAACATTCCAATTTTGGGGGCGCAAAATGAATGAAAACCCTGAAGAAATATATTTGAGGAAGGCAATTGCAAGGCAAATTTTTGATATTTTTTCAAAAGTGTATTTTATGCACCTATATCTGGGGGCGCAACTTTTAACAAGCTCCTGCCTTATGCGGGGGGGGGGGGAAGCAACTAGAGTCAATTAATGGTTAACACTTTAAAAGCGCCATGGGGGAGGGGGCGAGAAATAGATCGTGAACATACTTATGCGAGGGAGCAAAGCGACCAAGCTTTAGAAAAAATTCGCATTTCAAACCCTATAAAACACAATTTCTTACGCAATTTGTCCTTGACTGGGGCGCATATGACGCTCAAAGACATAACATTTCTTGTATTCTTGTATATCTCCCCCTTTTCTTTCTCTCTTTTGCGTTTTTTGCGCCCCCTTCAAGTGCCCCCTCTGCCCCCCCCCCCCGTAGATACGCCACTGATGATACGATCATGTACTTTTTATTAATCAAAGCCACATGGACCCTTTAAGAGCAGAAGGGAAAATGGCAAAAGTCAAAGCATACATAGGAACTTGTTGAAAGATGATAGAGAATTATTCAATGTAGTTGTCTGACCTCCAATCGATGCCTGGTCATGCGAAGTGCATGATTATCCCGTTTGGCCATTGTGGATTAGCTCATCCGACGATATTTTCCAGTGTGCGAGTCCCCCTCCTATATGTCACCTACCTTCATCTCTTTCAGTTGATCTGTCTGTCAGTTTGTCTGCCAGTTTCTGTCGAACGCTCCCCTCTCTCTCTCTCTCTCTCTCTCTCTCTCTCTCTCTCTCACTCCATCCCTCCCTCCCTCCCTCCCTCCCTCCGCCCCCCCCTCTCTCTTTTCAACTCTCTCCTTGTCGTATCATCCTGTTGTAGGCATCTGAGCAATGCCCTCTCGCGTGAAAATGGTTGACTTTCTAACCTAGTAGTATACGATAATCGGCAGAGAGTTTTCACTCTAATATCATTTTCCCGGTAGTCACGTCTTTTTGTTTTGAATAATATTTTATTTGTCTTCATAAATCAACATAATAACAAAATAGCAATTCATTTTTAATATCGATAATACAATCAACTAGTAAATACATACATACATGTGCTAAAATAATTTTAAATAAACCTTGTACATGACAAAACTGAACCCCAATGTTATACCAAAATAAAACACATGCACACTATTCTCTGGTAAGCACATGTAAATCAATATCTAGAAGACCACATCATATATATATAAAAAAGAAAAAGATTAAAAAAGGAGGGAACCCCCCCCCCCCAAAAAAAAACCTCCCTTACCACACAGTATGCATAGTAGCCTACTTACCCCTACATCACATGAATACATACTACATTACAGCACCATATGAAACAGACAGAATTAAAAAAAAAAAAAAAAAAACCGTCAGTTTAGGAGTGAATATGGAATGAATATCGAGTGCTCTCTAGAGTGAAATTTTACGTCAGTGATTACTTGCTCTTTTGTTTTTCTTTCTTTTTAGAGGGAGGAAAAACCTGTTGTCAGGGGCGTCACTAGAACATTTTAAATAGGTGGTGTGACACCCAAATTTGCCAACAAAACGCTGCATCCTAATCTCTCTCCCCCCCCCCCCCAAAAAAAAAAAAAAAAAAAAAAAAAAATTGGATTCTGAACATTCTAAACGAAATTTGTTGTACTTTTTGTGTACTTTGTAATTGATATAATGAATGTTCTGTATTATTTGTAAGTGATATTGTTGGAAATAAAATGATTTTGAATTGAAAAAAAAATAATTTTTGAATAATAAAAGAAAATCACAGTTGTAGAGATCTGGACACCTTTTGCCCTAATATCAACTTTTCAACTTTTCGTAGTGAAAATGTACAGACAGAAATTACATAAATATCTGGGAACTTCGCTGCCCAAATATGGGGATATTCTGGCTCCTCGCTGTCCGAATATGAAGAGGTGCACTTGCCCGAATATAGGAACTTTGAAAATCCTCGGGGGGGGGGTGCAGCCCATTGCCGAAGGAGGGACGCCTTTTGCCCGAATATCAACTTTTCAATTTCTAAATATATGCGAGCGAGCGAAGCGAGCGAGCAATGTTTTTAAAACCTTTCGTAGTGAAAATGTAAAGAAGTTACAGACAGAAGGTTCATAATTAACCTCGCTGCCTAAATATGTGGATATTCTGGCTCCTTTCCTTCTTTCCTTCGCTTTTCCTTTCTTTCTTTTCTCTCTGTTTTTGTTTTACTTTCTTTCCCTTTGCTTTTTGTTTCTTTTTTCTTCTCCTTTATCTTTTCTCCTTTTCCCTTTCCTTTCCCTCTCCTTTTTTCCCCTCCTTTATTTTTGCCGACAGAGGTGGCGCATTTGCCGACAAAAATTTTGACCCCCCCCCCTTCTAGCGACGCCCTTGATTGTAGTTGTTTGAATAATTTATTGTATTGTGCAGAGGATTTCATATTACTGATTATCCCACCATGGTCATGGGACATGGCTATATCCAAGACAAAAGGACTTAGAATGTGGTCAAACGAAATCTCTGTAGATTACCCTCAAATTACAACCAGTTATGTGACGAATCTATAGTTTTCACCCAACTCAATATCTTTTTAAGCAGTTTGGCTTCATAAGGAGATGTTTCCATCCGAAAACTATATCCCAAATTGAATTGTTGTTATTTATCTCTCAAGTCAGGGATATATTATAAATGTAGATTTTGTAATTCCGAATAATTTTGTGATAAAAATGTTTGTAATTAAACATAATGGATTAACAAACCTTCGGTTGAACGCTTCAAATTTGAACGAATCATCTGTTATTTTGATGTAGGAAAGTGTAGTGTTCGGAATGAGAATCCCCGCCCCTCCCCGAACTTTTGGGCTGCTAAAAGAATAATATAGCAAAGAAAAGTCTGAAGTCCGGTGGAGACGGGAAAATGCATATCTTACTGAACGAATATATACAAAATGGAAATACATGTAAGAATGTAAGAATTTGAAGTGGAATTCACCATCCAAATAGTGGAATCCACTTTCAAAAGTGTAATTTCACCCCTTTTTTTGGAGTGAATTCCACTATAATTTAGAGTGGATTCATTTCCAGTGGAAGTGGTCCCCAATATGATTCCTCAGACTAGTAGATTTTAACTCCTCTACATTAAGAGAGGATGAAGAAAGAACGAATTAATGAGATGATGATAAAGATGGAAGAGGAAATGAATGACACTGGACCGTGGTTGTGATTATTAATCAAGCGATCAAAGATCAAGATAAGAAAACAAAAACAAAGAATTGTGGTATTGGAACTTACTTAAATATCGGGGTCATTAACTATTTTAACCAAAAATCGTTATTGTGAAAGGGTTTTTACACCAAGATAAAGGTATCTGGAATGCTGGGGGGAAATACCGTCACGTAATGTAAATATCTTTGGGGTCAACTTCCAGACCGGAAACTATAAGAAACAAATTATTGTATCTGTATTATTTCGCAATTATTTTGGTAATTTCTCCTGAAGCGATGGAAAAGTCCATGAAAAAAACATACGTAGACAAATAAATCATCTCGCGTCTGAGGTGACGTCATTGTTAGAACACATCAGGAACAATATAAACGAGATAAACAAGTTATTTATTTTTCCATTTCTGTATAAAGGAGGTGCACAGTCTCAAAAAGAAACCATGAACATGTGAAATTATAATTTTCTATTTGTAATGTCTGTATTTTTCAGAAAGAGTGAATTTTGATATTTCACATGGAAAATGTATTTTTTTAATCAATTGAGTCATTTTTTAAGTTTAAACTACAATGACGCTATATAGAGTTCTAAAGAATTTATTTTTGATTATTCTATAAAGAGAGTTGATTTTAAGTGTAGAATGGTGATTTCTTATCTAAACAAGCTCTTATTCAATTCTGTCATTTATGTTTCGTTTTCATCAATGTCTAATTTGATAAATGCAGGATTTTCAAGTTTCCACGGAACGTCAAGAAGTCCGAATATCGCAACACAATAGCCCGAGCCTGTCAACTGTGGAGTAATGTCACACCGCTTACGTTTCGAGAAGTGAATCGGAGAGTTTCTGCAGACATCGATGTTCGGTTTGTTTCGGGTTTCCATCAAGATGATTTCCCGTTTCATGGACCGATGGGCGTGGTGGGGCATCCCGTAGTCGAAGAGTTGTTCGGGGAGTCTCACGTCGTCAGGATCGATGTCGACGCAGATGAACCGTTTACTTTCGACAGCTCAGACGGTAAGGAAGGGCGCGAAAAATAGATAGAGACGAGAAGGTGAAAAAAATTTAAGTCCGTGCAATGCATGGCAGATGTCTTATGACAGAACGTATGATCATTTTCTTTTCCATTCAGTTCAATTTATTGCAAACACATAATAAAATGGCAGGTCATACAATATAATAAAGCGCACATTACACTGAACGATCCGAAGAATAAACATAAAAATCATGCAGAAACATAATGGAAATGCCATTTTAAAGTGACAATCATATTATGTGAATTGGGACAGCTGGCTGAGAAGATAGAGCTGCCCAGACACAGTTTTAAAAAATTATAAGTTTCCCAATTATCCCTATACATGTAGTAGTCATCTGCAATGATTGCCGATATGTTTTCATCACTGTTTTGTCGTTATATATGTGTCATCTTTTACTTGGCAGACTGATTTTCGATCAAAGTATGAAATAAGGGAAAAGAGAGTGGTTTTAAGGCTTCCCGAAATATTATTCGAGTTTTAGAATATGAAAATAAAAAATCTGTACCAATTTTAGACGGACACACGTCACACTACACTAACGCGAAAGAAAGTTTAAAGAAAATCGAATGAGGAATGGGGACGGAAGAATACCCCATCGATGATAACTTTTTAATGAAAAAAATAATACATGTTCTTGGGTCAGGGATTATATCAATCATATACATGTGCTTCATAAGAATTCCATGGCCCATTCTACAAGCATACAACGTTGCCATCGATATAAATGCCATGAACGCTTAACCAATTATAGGAGGAACCATCTGGTATTAAGTGGAATTTAATCATGAATTAATTCACTCGAATGATGACTGCAGTCGGGCTAATCGACTATCCAAGGGCAACCATAGAAAGCTACGCTGACGAATAAAGTCGTGGTAATCACTGACGAAATGGGAAACAGATTATTTTGATGACTGACGGTAGGCTTACGTTGATGCACATTCATACTCACCTTGAAAATGAATTTGTTTAATTATGTCAAAGGAATTCAATCGTCGAATGTCATATTGCTCGTAGGAGATTTTTTTTTCAAATTTAAATCCTTTGTAAAAACAAAAGGTTTATATTGGCTGGTTCACTCTTTATGAAATCATTCATTGATGGCCTTCTCAATTTTAGCCTCTCAACATTGTATTTCCGTCGCTCTTTCAATTCCATGTCACACTCCTCTCTTCTCTCCTTCCCTCTTTCTCTCTCCATCTCTCTAATATTCCAATCAATTGTCTTTTTATTTGATCAATAATACACTCACCCTTTATCTCTCTTTTATCTTCACTCCTCCAGGTATCAACCTCCTTCAAGTGATGGTGCATCAAATCGGCCACGCCCTAGGGTTAGGTCACTCCTCCGACCACAACTCCATCATGTCCCCCTGCACCAAACCATACATCCCTAACTTTACGCTTACCGAGACAGATATCACTGGTATTCAAGCTATATACGGTATATCTCATGGAGTGTATTCTTATTTGCGTTACTGCAGTTTTTCCATATTATATCCAAAGTTGTATAAATTATGTAAGCCGCCATTTTGTTATATATCTTAATTTTTTCCGTATAATTGTGTGAACAGATGATTGGTTGCCGAATGATCTGTTGTGTCTTCATGTGATTTTTTTTCTGTCATGCAGCCACTTTTAATACATCTCTGATAAATTTTGTGAATTATCAGCGATACTTTTCATGGTGCAGAAACTGAATTGTAGGTAACGTTTTCAGGGTTACACCATGTCCATTCCTCAAACATGTCAAAGGAATAAAAGGGTTGGTGAACTCAGCTAAGAGCTCTTTTGTTCTCGACGCTTCGATCAGTATGCTTTGATCGTCTTCATGAGAGTGACTGGAACATTGCCCTGTGGGGGCTTTTCTTACCTCTTTGATTAAATAAAGTAAAATAAAATCTTCATAATCGATTAATTCATTTGTAAGATAAATAAGATAAAATATTATTGTGAAATATATGATGGAGTATTTCATTTGATTTGATGTTCATTTATTTCCATACATCTTCATGAAGTTACAAGTTTTCAACATGTATGGTCACATAAAATCATACATAGAAAAAAGGGGTCGGCATGAGCTGAGCTTTAGTTGACGTCCTCATATACAGAAGAAATATTATGATGACAAATTTCAGTCTCTTTTTTAAATATCTTTTTAATGACTTTTCAAGCTTTTAATGAAGGTTTTATTTTCATGTCATAATTAGGTTTACCAAATTCGCCGACAGACCCTATTTCTCAACCGGGTCCGAGGCTTCCTAGTCCGATAGTCCAGCACAGTGAACCGAGGTACCTATGCCAGGAAAGACCTCTGGATGCCGTGGCTATTTTGGCGGGAGAAATCTACGCTTTCAAGGTTGGTCGAAACATCCCCTTATTTTCATCAGGATTATTGGAATAATGTTACAAGAACATTAATTTTATGAAAAAGTAATGATCTTTTTAGAAATTATTCTAACCAAATAAGATTATGGTAAAATGTAAACAAAACTTGATTAAAAACAATTAAAACAAATATTCAAACAACTAAAGCAAAAAGAATGTGAAAATCTAAAAATCTAAGTTTGGATTTTTAGAAAATTCTAGTACCATGACAGAGAAGTATTTCGCTTCTAATAGGAACAATTTATTTTATTCTAAACATTTTAAAAACAATTCTTATTTCCAACTCTCCATGCAGGGTAATAGATATTGGCAGTTTTCATCTCCTAATAACCTGGTATCACCTATCAGTGGTAGTCTTATATCCGATCGGTGGCCTCGCCTTCCTGCCGGTGTAGAGGCTGTCTATCAGAGAAACACAGACAATAAAGTTGTCTTCGTGAGAGGTATTCTTTCGAATTTTCGTTCTATTACATTTTCCGTGATAGATTTTTTTGGTGTGGAACATGTGTGGCATTCATTGTCTAGATTCTCTAGGGTTATTTTAATAATTTTGTGATTTGCAAATGATTTTAGTGAAAGGGTAATTGAGGTATATTTTCACTGAGATGTAATAAAATTATGTTGTTTTTTTAATCACCGCTGAAGAATGCTCGGGGGGGGGGGGGGGAGGCTTTGACGGCCGCATAAATCTGGGCACTTCACTCACATTGTTCTTCACTAATTTCTAAGATTGCACAGCTTTATGAATTATGTTTAATTCCTTTATTCTACCACTCCGATTATGTTGTTTGTCAGATCACAGTATTTGCCACCCCACCCCCTCTCTCTTTATGTTTCTTTATTATATCTGTCTTTATTATACATACGTATTATATAATACATATTTGTGGTTCTAATAAATATAACAAGAATATAGCAACTTTGCACGCATATTCATTTTATGTTTCTTCATTTTGTTTGATTAGATTCTTCATATCTATTCATCTATAGGTCTGCTTGTCGATTCCTTCCACTCAATGTTTATTATCTTTCTTTTTTTTTCTTTCCAGCGGGTCGGATGTGGATCTATGACATTCACCCCAAGACGAGAAGTGATTCCACCCCGTCATACACCCAGGTCCACCTCCGAGATCTTGGCCTACCTAGGACCATAGACATGGCTCTGTCCTGTCCGTCCTGGCCCCAGTCCACATACTTCCTCAAGAAAGGTAAGGTGTGGCACTACAGCGACGAGACCAGGTCTGTCTTGGAAGGACCTCTGCAGATCCAGGACTTGTGGACTGGTCTACCCACAAGACGGATGGATGCAGCTTTCACTTACAATGGTGGGTATATCCTTTTGAATAATATTTGACATGAGATATACATGTATTACCATGATGGTTATCAATATGAGTTTTTTTTCATAAAATGTGCAGAAATTAAAGATAATACAGGAACAATTGGCTAATGGCGCATGTATTTTACTATTCTTAGCTTTATGTGCTTGTGAAAATAGTTTTGAATTGACACTTCTAGAAATTACCTGAAAATAAACAAATTATGATATCATATCATTTGATGGATATTTTTCAAAAACATCTTAAACTCTTTATTTGTTTTTGTCTAGTAATGAAGATGATATTTATGAAAAAATTAGAAGAGATTCTGCTTGTTTGATACAAAATATCTTCTTTTTTTCTTAAAACCCAAACTCTTGGGAGTTCATGACTTTGTAATTAGCCGAAATTTGTCATCAATATCACCTGACCTTACAAGCAAAAACTTAGAGGTTCTCTCAGATCTTCCAGCAATGAAAGGAGCTGGTTTTAAATACTTGCCTTGGCTAGTCGTAAAATGTCTGAGACAATGTTCTTTGACTGAGAAAAACACTATTCCCTAATGGATTATTGAAGTATTATCTTCGGGGTATCATCTGTCTCAGTAATAACAATTATGTATCATTTAAAGCAAATATTTGGTACTTTTCTATAGGTAATTCTTATTTCATCTTGGGTGATGAGTATTGGAAAGTGGATCACATGACTAACAGAGTGGCGCCTGGGTACCCCAAGAATTTTCATACCGACTTCCTGGGTTGCTGAACGGACCATTGATACACCACTTTCCCTGAACTTCAAAAACTTTCCAATAATGGCTGACAAATTTCATAGAGATCTACTGCCAAGAACAGAATAGCTTATATTAAATTTAATATCTTAAAAAATTATAGTTACGTGGACCTCAGAACTTAGCACCAGTCACAAGCCATGAGTTCACTCGTGGTAGAGCAAAATACACAAGTCATAAACTCACCAATTACACAGCACTATACCAGGACATTAAAACTTTTCACGAATCACTAAAAACCCGAAAGGAGTTTAACAGCCAATCCAATCCGGAAATATATAGAGCTCCAAAATATAGTTGCCTGTAATCAAAGGCGCTGATATGAGACTAAAAGATACTGTATATGCAGTGATACAACAGCTTACATGTATGCAATCGACCTTGTAAGTGTCATGAGCTGACCAATCACAAATCAATATACCAAGACTTCAGAACTTTCCACCAATCACTGGCAACCTGAAGGGGGTTTAACAGCAAATAATAGAAAAGCTTATTATATTCAGTTGACTGGCAGTTCTGGCACCTAGGATAAAGCTAAGCAGCCAATCATTAGGCAGGATATATTATGTAACTTCTATATGTACTATATAAAGTATCCCGTCTCTTGTATATTCGCAATTATTATGACATAACTTTGATTAACATCAGTGCGTTAATGTGTATAAAAATATGTTTGTGGGGAGAGAAAACTGGATTCAGATATCAATTTTGAAAAGTCATCATTAATCATAAGTGGATCCAGAGGGAAAGAAGGGGCTGCACCACATATTTTGAGAAATAAACAGGACCAAAAATGATTTTAGGAAAGAAGTTGCTGTTAGAACTTTTTAAACTTCATATTTCAGGAAAGGGACTACTTTCTCGGAAGCAAAATAAATCCCCACCCCCTTCTGAAAATCTTGGATCGGCCCCTGACTTGTTGCTTGAAAAGTGTAAGATTCTCACTTATAATCATATGTAAAGCACTTACAGCATGAGGTGCTGCACATGTTATGTAACTATTATTATCATATCATATATGAAATTAATAGGGTATAGATGGATTTTTAAAAAGCAGGCATGTGGTGGGCATTAAAATATTTTGGATTATAATACGTGATCTATCAGCAGTTGTAATGGAAGAAACTCCTGTGACAACACAGAAATATTAAATATTGTATCGCTCATAATCGCTGTATTCAAATTTATTGTCAATAACTGTGCTTCATGGTCAAAATGTATTCATTGATGGTATTTAACTGTTATTCATTTTAAAAACAAGGATAAAGATATATCAAAGTATTTATAATGAATGTGGTTGACGTGTATGGATGATTATGTATAAATTAACTTGGGGAAGACAATAAAATAGTTAACTAACAGTGAATAGTTAGGAATTATTATTGTGTGTAGGCTTGAAGGGGACGTAGACATATTAATTATTCACTGTTCGACAATATATCATCTCTTTCACTGGAACTGCTCTTTTCAAAATGTAATATTGGAGATTACATTTGGTAAATATTAAATTGGTAGATCGACGTTAATGGATTATAACTTGTATGGATATAGGCTAATATATATACTTCAACTGGAATTTTATATTTAAATTGGTTGCAGTCATTCAAATCGTATTCATATACTAGTATATTATGATTGTTCAGGTTTTCTGTCGTGATAACAGAAATAAAATAAAACAAACAAATATAGTATTCTGATGTTGTAAAGTACTATATGTTACAGCATTTTAACTGGGTATGGTTTGAAAAATAAATTCTGTGTTTCATATGTGAGCTTATATCGATAATATTGTACTAGGTTTGTAAAATGTTTCTGTTTATAACTTGTACATATTCATATAGATATCTATGACTGAAAATATATATGAATGTATTCAGCATTAAAAATGAGTATATCAGAAAAAGGAATTATTGGTCTGAAGTCTCTTTTTGTTGCGATTTCTTCATTGTTATTTGATGCACTTTGCTATAAAGGTCTTGAAATGGATGATGTCATCGTCAGTCTTGCTCTAACAGGTGAGATGACATAATGTACTCTCATGTGACATTAGTATACTGTTAATACATGGTTGAGAGTGCGTTGGTGCGATCTGGCAACACAAAGGTTTTTTATCGTGGTGTACTATACGCCCGAGGCGCAAGCCAAGTGTGTTGGACACCACAATAAAAACCTGAGTGTTGCCAGATCGCACTAATGCACGAACTCACAACCATGTATTAATAGTTTTATAAAACGGGTCGGCAATATATGATTATGAAGTCTTTAAAAATGGTTTCGAACCCCATTCAAACGCCAAGAGTCGCACAGTCATGGAGGCTGCCATTTGCTTTCCTGGATGCACAATTAAACTACGCGATTTTATTGCGTTTTAAGTTTGCACGCACCAGAGGTACTCTCTAAATGTAAAAGAGTGAAAAAGCACTCAGAAGAGAGTGAAAGGAGTTAAATGAGGGACAACCCTTTTTCAAGTGCAAATGAGTGGTCACTATTTCACTCAGGAAAGAGTGAAACACCTATTGGCGTTCTAAGCCAACGACCCCGGGTTCGATTTCCGGCGGAGACATTTTTTCAACCCTTGCAAAAAAGGGGGACAGCTTATTCTCTCATTTCCTTTCACATTATATATATATTCGGACTTAGATATTCGGACTTAGATTCATATGCAGATTCAAAGCACACTATTTCCTTCTAATAATCTAATAAATACAAAAATGAAATGTACATTCACATAAACATAATTATATGTTTATGTGAATTTTTGCAAGGGTTGAAAAAATGTATCCGCCGGAAATCGAACCCGGGTCGTTGGCTTAGAACGCCAATTTGTGTTTCACTCTTTCCTGAGTGAAATAGTGACCACTCATTTATCACTTTTTTTAGCACGGCCACGTGGTGTTATTTGACCAATCAGGATGGCTACATTCTTGAATCCGTTTTATAATACAGTATACTAACAGTTCGTTCTACAAAACCACATGGATTTCCCTACCTCTCTGTTTCTCACTATCTCTCTACCTGTTTCTGTCTCTCTGTTTCTCACTAGGCCTATCTCTCTCCCTCTCTTTCTCAATATCTCTCTCTCCCTCTCTGTTGCTCAATATCTCTCTACCTCTCTGTTTCTCACTATCTCTCTACCTCTCTGTTTCTCACTATCTCTCTCCATCTCCCTTTCTGTCTCTCTGTTTCTCACTATCTCTCTCCCTCTCTCTTTCTGTCTCTCTCTTTCTCACTATCTCTCTCCCTCTCTCTTTTTCTGTCTCTCTGTTTCTCAATATCTCTCTTTCCCTCTGTTGCTCACTATCTCTCTACCTCTCTGTTTCTCACTATCTCTCTACCTCTCTATTTCTCACTATCTCTATCCCTCTCTCTGTTTCTCACTATCTCTCTTTCTGTATCTCTGTTTCTCGCTATCTGTATCTCTGTTTCTCAATATCTCTCTCCCTCTCTCTTTTTCTGTCTCTGTTTCTCGATATCTCTCTCTACCTCTCTGTTTCTCACTATCTCTCTCCCTCTCTATTTCTGTCTCTCTGTTTCTATCTCTCTCCCTCTCTTTTTCTGTCTCTGTTTCTCAATATCTCTCTCTCCCTCTCTGTTTCTCACTATCTCTCTACCTCTCTGTTTCTCACTATCTCTCTACCTATTTCCTTCTCTGTTGCTCACTATCTCCCTACCTCTCTATTTCTGTCTCTCTGTTTCTATCTCTCTCCCTCTCTTTTTCTGTCTCTGTTTCTCAATATCTCTCTTTCCCTCTGTTGCTCACTATCTCTCTACCTCTCTGTTTCTCACTATCTCTCTACCTCTCTGTTTCTCACTATCTCTCTCCCTCTCTCTGTTTCTCACTATCTCTCTTTCTGTATCTCTGTTTCTCACTATCTGTATCTCTGTTTCTCACTATCTGTCTCCCCCCTTTTTCTGTCTCTCTGTTTCTATCTCTCTCCCTCTCTTTTTCTGTCTCTCTGTTTCTCAATATCTCTCTCTACCTCTCTGTTTCTCACTATCTCTCTCCCTCTCTATTTCTGTCTCTCTGTTTCTATCTCCCTCCCTCTCTTTTTCTGTCTCTGTTTCTCAATATCTCTCTCTCCCTCTCTGTTTCTCACTATCTCTCTACCTCTCTGTTTCTCACTATCTCTCTACCTCTTTTCTTCTCTGTTGCTCACTATCTCCCTACCTCTCTGTTTTTCACTATCTCTCTCCATCTCACTATCTCTCCCTCTCTCTTTTTCTGTCTCTCTGTTTCTCACTATCTCTCTACCTCTCTGTTTCTCACTATCTCTCTACCTCTCTTTTTCTCACTATCTCTCTACCTCTCTGTTTCTCACTATCTCTCTACCTCTCTTTTTCTCACTATCTCTCTACCTCTCTTTTTCTCACTATCTCTCTACCTCTCTGTTGCTCACTATCTCTCTACCTCTCTGTTTCTCACTATCTCTCTACCTCTCTGTTTCTCACTATCTCTCTACCTCTCTCTGTTTCTCACTATCTCTCTACCTCTCTGTTGCTCACTATCTCTCTACCTCTCTTTTTCTCACTATCTCTCTACCTCTGTTGCTCACTATCTCTCTACCTCTCTTTTTCTCACTATCTCTCTACCTCTGTTGCTCACTATCTCTCTACCTCTGTTGCTCACTATCTCTCTACCTCTCTGTTTCTCACTATCTCTCTACCTGTTTCTCACTATCTCTCTACCTCTCTTTTTCTCACTATCTCTCTACCTCTGTTGCTCACTATCTCTCTACCTCTGTTGCTCACTATCTCTCTACCTCTGTTGCTCACTATCTCTCTACCTCTCTTTTTCTCACTATCTCTCTATCTCTGTTGCTCACTATCTCTCTACCTCTCCGTTTCTCATTATCTCTCTCCCTTGTTTCTGTCTCTCTGTTTCTATCTCTCTCCCTCTGTTTCTCACCATATCTCTGTTTCTGTCTCTCTGTTTCTCACTATCTCTCACCCTTTCTTTGTATACATTCCTTCCTCTCTGGTCAGAACTCGGCGATAAGGATGTATATGTGGCTCCCCTGTTGTTTATGTGGAAAATTAATTTGAAATTGTTGTAAGTCAGACATCAAACGCCTTATCGTAATGAGCTTCCCTCAGTTAATTTATTGTCGCAATGGGAACATTCGGCGAGTGAAGTTTTAAGGACATACCTCAATGATAACCTGAAAGCTACTAATTTTAGTCCTTCGATATGAGGTTCAGTTCAGAAGAAGTCATGTGGGTACTGTCCATTGTGCTGGATAATAATAATAATAATAATATGTCTTGTTTACCCAGGGTAGCCTCATCAGTACTAAATACTGTTCTCCCTGAGGGCCCTGCATATTATTACCCCGGCTTTAGCATGGCAACCGTAGCGCTCAGTGCATTCCAGGAATAAATCCTACCAGGTACCCACTTACACCTGGGTCGAGTGTGGCAAATGTAGATTAATGTCTTGCCAAAGGACATTAGTGCCGCGGCGGGACTCGAACCACGAACCATGAGATCCACAGTCCGGTGACGTATCCACTAGACCACAACACCTCTACAATTGCCAGAACGTTCAGGTGTGACCACTTTTATTGTTATTGTCACATTATTTATAGTTTATCGTTTTCGTTCAGGTCTGCCCAAACCATTTACTCTCTTCACCCACCCTGAAATAACTATAACCAACCTAAGAAGTCTGCTCTTTTTATCATTTCTTCATCAACTAATCAAAATCTGTTTCAAAACCATACCAAATAACATACATTAAATTATGTTATACAAAATACTCCTATGATTACACTTTAATATACTTACTCTTTGAGACAATTTGATACAAAAGTTGGATAGCCTACTAAAACACAAGCAATTCATCAATCTTGAAATCTATTATGTTAATACTTCTTGATCAAAGTTCGATTAAGAATGCACAACAGCTGTTTTGGTTACAATATAATCGCTTTTTAATGAACAAAGAATCTTTTTGCCCATTTTAATTAGAAATCAATACAACATGTAAACATTAATGGAAACAGCTAAGTTTATCATTAATCACATTTAATTAATGATCAGCGTCACTTCTGCAGCTTCTCACCTTAACATCTGAAAAACAATGAGTTTTTGGCACCAAAATGACAAAAGGTAACTTAGATCTTGCATGATCAAAATTGATTATTGCTTGCTGCATTTTCAACAGGGCAATACTGTCAAAAATATGAAACACTTTTCTTCGGTTTCATAAAGGACTGTGAAAGGAACAAAACATAATTTCATTATCATTGTTCTTACTTGGGCGTATTTCTCAAGAGAAATACAACATAAGGATTCTTTTCCGAAATATACATAAGACATACAAAGAACAAGGAAATATACAATACAATTTCCATTTTTTTTTTTGGAAAAAAATTTTCACCCTAGATTTGGTGTACTAAAGTCAATTTCTCTCATCTTTCACACTTCATAATACATACATACATACATGGAAGATTCTGAATAACACAAAGACATTACACATGGCGCTCATATGTGATCAAACTAAAAGTAATGGTAAACATTCAATATTCTATTCAATGAATAAATCAGATGTGCGCTTTGTTTTCTTTTTTTTAAATGAAGATAAAGCAAACTAATCAGAATATTTGTAAAAAATCAAATACATTTTGTGCATAATAGGCAACCGGGAATTACATTTTTAACACCATCACATTTAAACTGCAGAATATCTTATTCTCATCACATAATGGCAGTACACGAACAGACTAGTTAGTTTTGACAGGATATATGAACATTCCCTATAAAAGCAATTTTATTAATTACGTGTTACATGTTACATATATGGCAGGATTGGACCAACTTGAGAGTCTATGCAATGAAATGTATAATGCATGTACTTATTTTTGGATGATTGTATCATTGAAAACGGAGTTCGGGTCCTGGTACCAGTGAAAAATTAATTTCTTCCAAAATTCAATCGCATGATTAGTACTCTTTACATCTTCATCTTTACATTAAATCACACCTGCAGTGAATGATTTGGCACTGAAAAAAACCATGCCTTGTGTCCAAAATTCACGTACATGTATTATTAGAATGGTATGAAAGTGAACCAAGATCACTTTCGTACTACATTTGATAAATACTGTCAACAATTCCAAGTAGATTCATGGCTTAACTGCAGAATACCCCACCACACATCAGTACAATGTCTAAGGGTGGTAAGGGTAGGATCAGGGTTTCATTTGATAGCTTTGTGATGTGATTACATTACAAAAGAGACTAATTATAATAGACGAATATGTAACACCGATTTTACTCGACATGCTCCGAGTCCAAAACATCCATGCCAAATCAGAATAGCTGTATTTCATGTGTGTGTGTACAAACTTCTTTGTGATCATGTGTGTATCAACATCATAAAATTAGCAACCAAACATTGGCTCTGTGCTGTAATGTGTCAAAGATATAGCATTAAGCGTACCGCACACTGTACGATCTGACTACGATCTAATTTTGGAAGAATCGGCAATAGCATTTGATGTGAACATTCAAACATGTAAAAACTTAAAATCAAGGTTCTGGATAGTGAAATGAATAATGAAATAATTTTTTTTTTCGGGGGGGGGGGGGGGGGGGGGGGGTAGCAAGCTTCTTTGCAGGGTGAAAAGCCAAATCGGCTCTGAATGGCAGTGACGTAAGACCAGTCATGCAACTGTCTACAATTCGCAGCTGATCTGGCCTTTGTGCTGAATAGAAAGCTTACAATGCACAAGAATTCACTTGTAGTATTATTATATTGCAATATCATATTATTTGGAATCTTCATCAAGAAGATTATGATTGTTTAAATTTCAATACATGTATAAATGCAATTTCAATTCCTTTGAAAATCAGATCGCTGTCGGATCGTACAATGTGCGGTGGGCTTGAGTGTTAGGGGTGTAACTGGGTTTCAGGTTAGTAGGTTAGGACTAGGATTAGGATTTGCAACAGTGTTTGGTCTAGGGTTGAAGATGAAATCAGTTAAGAGTAGGAAATTGTACACGGAGCAGTCATCAACCACAGCATGTGTTAAAGAACCTAAAAATTAGTTCAACCGCCATTGGTCTTGTACATTTTTTTTCTTCTTTGGATTGTCAAATGCCTTGGATATGATTTTTATTATGGTACAGCACATATTAACCATAGACTCCAGCTGAAGACACCTTTAGCTTTGCTTTCAATGGGTTAGCTGACTGATAAGCAGAATCATGTTTGATTTCATAAACCATTCATCTCCTTACCACAGTCATAATACTACTACTACTTTTATAGCACTTTAATAACACAGTGCAGGATAGCATGTCCCTATGCACTTAAAATGATAAGATAATGTTGATTTTACCATGAAGACTACATTGCAATGTAAATTCTTGTGTAATACAGCTGTGGAACTGCAAAATCTGATCATTTATTACACTATATACCATTCAACTCCATTCAATTCAAGATGTATTTCCTATTCAAGGTTCCAATAATGTGAAAGCTTTCATTTTGACTGTGATATAAACATGTATTACACGTATATCAACGGAGATAAAATCACGTACTTCTTGGTAATGATGACTTGAAAGCTCTGGAGCCATACCATATGCTCGGTGGGAACTCATTTATATATCTGGCCGAATATTTTCTAGTACATGTATATACCCAAAAAGAGCGCAATATCTCACATTTAGGACAAATTCATCTGTTACTTTGTGTGCGGGCATGCCAGTATCCGTTCACCGGGGTAATAATATCTCCTTTGTAAAGCGCATTGATATAACCTTCGGTTATGAAATGCGCTAGATAAAAGCTACCTATTATTATTATTATTATTATTACTTTCTCATGTATGTTCTGAATCTTTCGTCTATCATTTCCAAAACTCAAATTTCTTCTATTAACTAGAGCAAGCATAATTTGGAAAATAAAAAGAACACTTCACTTGAATGAACTTTTATTATTAAATCAGTAATTTCTCTTAACATTCATGTAGTTGTATGGAAATATTGTATTTATTACATAGTTCAAATTATGATGACTGCTTAATACATATGAGTTACTTAATAATTAAGTTACATTTCTGTGTATAAAATTTAACAAGTCCATTAAATCCTCCTACTGGATACAAATCAATTGATGAGAAGAAAAATTGAATCATATTGATATTCAACTAAAAAGTTTGTAACCATCATGTTTCCTTAAATGAACTTGGCTTCATGGTGTTCAGTTTCCATCTTGACAGAGTAACAAAGATCATTATATGTATATAAAAAATATAAGATAATAAAGCGCACTATAATTTTTCATCTTCTAAACCTGTCCCCTACCCACCCCCCACCCTAAAAAAAAAGATAAAGGGAGTGGGGGTGTCCAATGTACTTCACGAAAACATATTTCAACAGTATTTAGGGTAATCATATAAACTTCTGCGCTTGTCATCAATAACAAGTTACAATAATCGTTGTAAGCTACTGAAATCCTTGAATCTGATTGGCTGAGAGCGAATTTATCATAGAAATGAGGCAGTTGTTATTGATAACAAGTTTTATGAAATGGGGGCCTGAATGGAGACACATAATCCTTTTTTTAATCTTTTTCAGAACAGTTCCATCTAAGAAAAAGAATACCTTTATCTCACTTTGAACCACACTCTATTCACAATGTTACTGTTTGAGCAGACAAAATTCATTTCAAAATCTACTGATTTAAGATTCATTACTGTATCACCACATGGAACAACCGATTGTATTTCTGATAAGTGACTAATGCCCTTATCTCAAGTCCAGGTTATCAATGGAGAAGTGCTTCAACAAGAATCAAGACAAGACTGAAATCACTCTAGTTAGTATCAAGGAAATAGAAATGAGGTCAAATTAATGGAAAATTCATGAAAACTACCCCTAGGCTCATAAAGACTTGTGATGGTTATTAGATTAACCAAGTCCCCAATAAATTAAAAGTCAATGCACAATCCAACGATGGGTGGATTTGCAATCGATTCAATTCAAACAAAACACTTTACAAAAAGGGCCCCTGAAAAGTAATCCAATATTCATAAAGGTTTAATTATTAGCCCTGTCTTACAAAGAGCTGCAGGATAACATGTATCTGAAATGAATTTAAATCCCAGATCAGTTTGAAGGTAAATGCACAGTCCAGTGATTGGAGTATTTGCAATTGATTCAGATTAATCACAACTCTTTATTTATAAGAAGGGGCCTAGAAACAGTCCTTATCTCCGAGTGCAAAACAAATATAAATCTTCACAAGTGGAATGAAAAAAAAATATCAAATCTTGTTAGTGCCACCAAATAACAATAAAAGAAAATAAATATAATCTGCATAAAAAGCAAAACAATAGTTATAACGATAACAATAATGATAATCATTCTCAACTAGCCTAGAGGTAGGTCATCATCAATGGCTCTTCTCTCTATTCTTTTCTTGTACTCGTGACAGGTAGCGTTGGGCGAGGGAATTCACGATAGAGATGACAAAGTACAGGACCATGGCAATGATGAGCTTTTCAAAGAGGAATCCAAGCAGATTGCTTTGCTGCAAAACAGAACAAAGTAAAATATGAAAGAAGTAAAGGTCTGTCATAAGTCAATGCAATATGTAAAGCAGTTTGATGTACGTCTCTCATATAAACTGTCAATTTGACTTTATCAATATCATAATCATCTTGTAAAGAGACAAATTTATTGCTAATTACAGAGCATACCTAAAAACAATCATATGAAAATTTATAATCTTGTAAAGTAATAAATAAAAAGAAAATAGAATGTATTTTCAAATGACAGCTAGCATGGTAGAAACAAATATGTAATAAATTGGCCTTTTACATGCACCCGACACCTTAGCCTGGCTATCAGTATATATAGAGCTCAAAGAATTCAAGGAATTTATTCCAGGTAAATCCCCATTTACTACACCTGGATAACAAGAGACAGCTGTAAATAAATTCCTTGTCTAGAGATACACGGACCAGGCAAGGATTTACCGTTTTCAAAAATTTCTACAATTACATGGAAAGGTAGTTAAAGAGAAGGTTGAATTCTGGGAAAGGTGAAAAATAATCATGGATAAAAAACAAGATTTTCTATGCAGTTTATAAGTTGAGAGAGGATGCGAATGATAACAGAGAATAAAATGAATCCTGATGAATCACCCCAATTTTGACATTTTACCTTATCAACATTTGCACTCCCTGGTTCCCGATGTAACTTGGACTTCTGTTTTGCTAAGAGGTCACGGAATGGTCGCTGAAGAGGATGACCAACCACAGGGATACCACTAATATTGAAAATAAAAGTAATTGCAATATCATCACTTTCAGGGCTATAGGCAGTTTACACCATCCAAAAACTCATTGTGTAATACAATAAAGAGTGCATAAGCCATTTTTGTGATCTTTTAAATAAATTTCGCATAAATTATCATCATAATTTTCTAGACAAAATTTCAAAATTCCGAGTAGAAGTTCAATGAACCTCATGAAAGTCTTTCAGATGGAACAAAAAAAAATCGAAATCGGTCAATAAATGAGGAAGGAGAAGCAATTTTTATGATTTTTAAATAAATATTGCATAAATTAGCATAATTAATTTTGTAGACAAAATTTCAAAATTCCGTGTAGAAGTTCAATGAATCTCATGAAAGTCTTTTAGATGGAACAAAAAAAAATTGAAATCGGTCAATAAATGAGGGAGGAGAAGCAATTTTTGTGATTTTTGAGAAATGTGATTTTTGAGAAATGCGCATAAATTAGCATATTTAATGAGTTTCAAAATTCTGTGTAGAAGTTACGAATCCCCCACCTAGTGCTATCATATAAAACGAGCGGAATTAAAATCGGGTAAGAAATGGCGAAGAAGAAGCATTTTGAAATTGTGGACGGAAGATGGACGGACGGACGACAGACGCCTCGCCACAGCACGGCATAAGCTCATCCGGCCCATTCGGACCGGATGAGCTAACAATGAATATAGGCATTACAATCAAATATTAGATTCAGAATATATATGTTTGTAAACTGGGTGGCACTCTTTGAACATGAGCAGATACTGGTCATTTTGAACTACATACATGTACCGTAATACAATACGTTAAGTTGAATACATGTACTTGACAGGTGTAAAGGAAGCATGCTACAATATTGCTCTCTATATGTACATGTGGGCATAATATAATATTTCTAAAATGAGGAAACAAAACCTAGTCACAGGGCAGCCCTATGAAGTTCAGAGAGGTTAATCTTAAAGTGAGACATCTGCAATATCCAGAGCTCAACACTAATAGGCACCTGGGACACATAGGCACCCAAAATCAAAGTCCAGACCTGCAAAAATTACAAAATTTTAGATAGGACTCATGCATATAGACCATACAATATTCAATCCAGGACCCTGTTTCATAAAACTTGATATCGATAACAAGTTACTACAAGTGTTATAAACTACTGAAATCCTTGAATCTGATTGGCTGAGAGCAAGTTGGTCATAGAAATGAGGCAGTTGTTATTGATAACAAGTTTTATGAAACAGGGCCCTGGCCCCCAATGAAAGAAGTTAGAGTGGAGCCTGCAATATCAAATGCTATTCAGTGGACTTGGGGGAGGGGGTCAAACTACTATAAACGTGGAATATTTCACGGTGTGGAAATTTTCACGCAGTATGAAATTTTAAAAAATAAAAACACGCGCATACTTGATGTTGATGTATTCTTTTGCACATGAGTCTAGCGCGTGGGCAAAATCAGAAAAAGGTAAAATTTACCTTTCTTGGCCGAGCATGAAATATTAATTGCCACTAATTAATTTCCACCTTTACAGTATTAAATGTAACAAGAAAAGATGAATTGTGTTGAAATATCTCAAATTTAAATGGCACTATTAATCTTTACAGCTTCATATTTTATTCAAAAACAATGACTGAAATCAATCATGCTCACAAGGCTAAAATCAAACCTTATCAAATCTTATCAAATCAAAGCTATAGATAACATGAACAGATGTGTGCAAATCAAGCTTAAAAAGGGAGAAAAGCCCTTTCTTCAATCTACAATTCTTCTTAATGGAATGTATATATATGCAAAAAGTAATCTTGTGATATGAATGTACAGTACAAATATTCCACATACTGTACATGAAATATGGCCTGTATCCTTTGTTAGAGTACTTACCCTATCAAATCTACCATGAACTCTACATGATCTTCACTGAATGTGATGATCACAAATAATGTCTGGATAAAATGAACAAAAAAGAAGCAACATGAAAGTATGTTTCTCAATGCCTAAGAAAATATATATCATGAATGCAAACTTGGTATTTTGGGTCAAGATTAAACCACATATAGAACATAAATACTGATTACATGTTGTATTCATTGCCGGGTCACATCAAAGGAAGACAAATTTACTCATGACCAAATTACACCATTACAATCTTAAATCGTGAATCAATCCATCTTAAAAACTGAAAATAATAAATCACAACTTTGTACTTTGTAATTCATAAAGTTTCGTCATGTTTGCCCAAAATATAATGTAAAATTGTCTGGTTTCGGTGTGTAAACTTTTTATCATCATTTTCTTAACAACATCTTCAAATACTATTCTTGGCTTTGAAATGAAGTTTGACTTACCTGGATACCCATTTTAATGATCGCTTTACCAATGAGAGTGGCACCAAAGAACGTCCAGAATGGTACCAAGAAATGACCACATGTAATACCAGCCAAGTCGAACAAGGGATTAGGAATCTGTGGAGAGACAGTACAATAAATCAATGCTCAACTGTTATCATTCAAAGTAATAAAATGCAAAATCAGTTGGAACTGTTATGGCCAGCATAATCATTGACAAAATACACACTGAGTGAAATTTATATAGTTAAAGCAAGTTTGGGGCCACATTTTCTAAATAATTTCCTTTTATATGACAGGGTATGATATAAGAATGCTCTTAGTCATGTAATGATGACCAAATTGCTTGGAAACTTTCTATTATAAAGTACTGTTTATATGAACAATACTGTTTACATTCGTTCAGGGTTCTCAGCTGAGCGAGAAGTTTCAATCACCTGCGCATGCTCGAGGCATCATACATTCAGCTTACTGACCCCATTCTGTGCCGTCAGAAGGAGTTCGTAAGAACACTTGCGTTATTTTAGCATTTGTACTACCGAACGGCTGTTACTATGCCTAACCTTGTTTAGCATGACAGCCAATCATATCGCGCCATTTAGCGTCCACTGTTCTTTCGGCTCTATTATATTGTTTCGTTTCTGGCGTTCTGCTCATTCTTGCGAATTTACTCTGATGAGTGCGTGTCGAAAAGCTTTAGTATATTATGTTCGTGTTCAACGCAATTTTCCGGTATTATAAAGTTATGCACAATGAAACCTTGAAATGAGATTTCAAAATGTTTGGTAGGAAACGTTAAGACAGTTTCTTCTAGCACATTTTTGATACCACAATTACAATATCAAACAGGGCCTACATGCATAATACATCAATCTAGCATTCCAGCAGGAAAAAAATACATAAGTATGACACTGTTAATTATTAACATGAAAGACATGGACAGCGACCTGGTCAATTTTAATGTGGTAATTAAACAGAAAGTTAGATTTACTGTTGGGGATGGTACTGCATGTATCATGTCTGAAATTAAGTTAAAAGGAAATCTTACTTGGCAATTTGATAAATATTCTAATTTTTTTTTTAATGTATTTGAGTGAAATAAAATGATGTAGTTTACTTACTGATGCACATGCCAATATACCAAAAAATCCTACTCTCTGCACTAAGCGCTGAATTCCCAGTTTCATTCGGGTCATGAAATCCTGTTCAAAGAGATAGAGCACAAATCATCAATTCTTGCGGTTACTGTAGGCGGGTAGTGATTGTGGTTTAGCACATGAAACATTTATGGGAAGAATGGTTTACATTCTCTAAATCTTTAAATTGGGAAATATGGTCAGTCAAATGTAACAAAAAGATTTCCCTCATAAATTCACAATTGTTTTTGCTACAACATATGTGACCCGCCGCCTCAAAACCTACAATAAGTCGCACGGACCACAACATAGCAAACAGCCCAAAATAGTAAATTTGCTTCCATCAGTCGATTTTCTGTTTTTGATAGAAATGGGTAGTTTCATTATCATTTTATCATGTCTCAAGTTTGTGAGTCATAATTCGACTTAGAAATATGTTTTTTAGGCATTTTAAAATGACTCCTTTTTCAGTTGCACATGTCGAGCTTACGAATGTTTTGGAGAGCTTTTGTAATACTTTCATTCAATGCCAAATTAATACTTTACCTCTAAAGGTATTAAATTGATTTTTGGAGTGAGTAATAAATAGGTCCTCCTGGAGCAGCATGCCAAAATTCAGTCTAATCTGACAATCCCTTCATACCGGTTGCTATGGCCATTTGAATACCTAGTTTTACTTGGGCGCACACAGAGAGCGAAGGTTTAGCACTCTTTTTAGCACTTATTGTAGGTTTTGAGGCGTCGGGTCACATATAATGTTGATTCACTTACCCTAAAAGGACTGGGGGGGTGCCACGATGCCCCCCTAGACAATTTTCACAGCGAAAATGTAAATCGCTGCATTTCAAGCCACGCCACTTTCTGACTTTTTTTCTTTCAAGTCTTGCACATTTTTTGACACCAAGTTTTTGAAAATCGGTCGTACCGTTACCGAGTCACATGACCATTTGTGACCTCATGTCAGCCCTAAAACTGAGAATTTCTGAGTTTTGTGTACAAAACAAATGGGAAACAGCATTTCCTCATATTCTTCCATTATGACCTATAATTTTGTATTTAAGCTGTTATAATCATCTATTCTAACTGAATAGTGGTCCAGATAACACCTTGAAAGAGCAAACTTTAAAAAACAATAAAATAGTTAAAGGTGAAAAACAAGGAAATACGTAAGAAATTTGTAAAACAATAGAATACATAAGAATTGAAATCACTTGCAATTTTTTTTCTTTCATGTTTTTAATGTTTATAAAGAGCTTCCTGCATAGAAATTTTATTTCCAGGGCCTTTCATTACTTGATATCGCTCAAAAATGTGTATTTACGAATATAATTTGCATAAATTATCATATTAAAAATAGAGATTTACATAAAAATAACGATGGATTTGTGTTTTCTATGTGATTCTTAAGGTCTGTGCAAAATTTTGTGGCGATCGGTCATGACGCGGGTGAGATATCAAGGGGGGCTATAATGCCCCCCGCCCCCCAAGTCCTCAATACCTCCAAAAGAGCCCAGTCATTTTAGAATTGAGATATTCTGTCAGAAGATAAACAGGGCTGGCAAAATGCTAGCTTTGCCTATTCTGAAAGGAAAATCACTGCTGTCCAGCCACTTGAAAGGCTCATTAAAAACCACTGTAAAAAAACAGTGCGGTTGGCAAGTGATGCACGATGCAACCGAGATCCCAAGCGTACGCGGACTCACTTACCTGTGTGTTATAAGATACAGAAATATTAAGCGCAGTACGCTTTAAAAAAACCCCAGGTTTTTGTGGCAGTTTACAGAGACATATTATGTGAAGAAGACTTAAAGATGATAATTTTACGACCAACCTGTTGGCCATTCTGACTATGTTCCATCATCTCCTCGAATTCTTCATACTCCTCACTGTCTGGTTCAACACCAGAAAGACGAGCTGTGAAAATCATCAAAAAGAACAAAGATTTGTGATCATCCATGGGATGCAGTATTTTTTACATCATGTTCGTGGACAGAACTTTACATCAACGATGCTGCCAGTATACTTTTCTCATTTTAGTTTCTTCTACATGTAATATCAAAGATTGTATTGTTTCTCATTTCCTTTGTCAAATTACCTTTTTCTGTATTCTGATATTTTGTTTTATTTCTTATTTTGATAACGCATGTAAAGGTAAATTTCTTAATGCTTCAGTTTTTAGCATGATCATGAGGCGTGGGTTTCCTTTTAGCATTTATGAAGCTACAACCTTAGAAACTTGATATTTGCAGACATACACATCTGGGTCCTGTTTCACAGAACTTGTTATCAGTAATAACTGCCACATTTCTATGACAAATTTGCTCTCAGCCAATCAGATGCAAGGATTTCAGTAGCTTATCGTAGCTTGTTATTGATAACAAGTTTTATTAAACGGGGCCCTGGTGTATTATTTTACATAAAAAACAAACAATGCATACCTGCTTTGGCCATGAAATATGGTGGCAACTCCCCTAGAGCAGTACCTGCACCCTGTAAGAAAAATAAGATAAACAAACAAACAAACAAATAAAAGTAACTAAATCTGAAAGCTATGTTTGAACACAAGTGGAGTTTTACTTTAATATCGAACATTCATGCCACATGTGTGTGAAGTGCATGTGCTTTTTTTATCATTTTGATCATTCCAAACCCTCACAGTATACACCAATTCTTATGTTGGCATGAACAACCTTTCCCAATTGCTTTGAGACAGTTTCTTTCATTATGTAATCGCATGACCAGGGCCCTCTTGCATAAAAGCAACTCAAAAAATTAAACGCAAGCCCCAAATATGCAATACTGATTGGTTGTAAATCAACTTGCGTTAAATTTTTTGACTTGCGTTTAAATGAAACTTTTTATGCAAGAGGGCCCAGAACTCAACTTTATCTTTAACATATGAACATATGGTAGGGTTTACATGTAGGCTTTTATACTTCATCCACAGTGATTAACAAGACAAATGCATTGATGTAAGCAGGCTAACAATCCTGCCTTGATTTTAAATCTACTCACTACTCACCCACATAACAGCTTCAAGACGGACCTTCTGTAACACTGACCATATCGTAATGGAAACAGCAGTACTTCCTTCACTTGATTCAGGACAAACAATTCTAAAATAAACAGTAAAATGTATTTGTCAACAGTTCTTGCATTACAAATTTAGTAGGTTTATCCAAATACATCAGGTATGAAGAGGCCCACGTCAAAATATTACAAATACTTTAACACAGTAAATGTAGGTATTGTAATGCAAGTTGTGCTTCTACATTGTAGTTCTCTTGGACCAAAATGTACGTAACTTGCAATTTTCTTTCCAATTCCTTTGAAAATGAGACATATTACCCTGCTGCTACATTTGGCAACAAGATTCATATATCAGGTTAATATCTGCTATGTGTGTGAGAAACGGTCAATCTCTCAAATATATAAATAAATTTTAAAAATACTGTATTATTGGAATTAGCTTTTTATTTCTAGAAGTACCATTGAAATAATTGATGACAGCGAAATACAGAGGCAGCATGAATTAATTGGTAAAATGAAGTTACATTGTGTTCCTTGCTGAAAATATTCAATAAAAAAGGGGAAATACTGTCTTTCCAAACAATCCAATTTAGAAGAAAGAACAAATCCATCCTTTCTGTATTCACTTGTTGTTGTATTTTATTTCAATATATCTCAGTCTCTAAAGCTGCAAAATGTGGGAAGGCATGAAACTAAATGTACCTTTGATTTTCAAGGTTAACATATCGTCTGTTTGGAGCCAGAAGCGCGTTAATTCATATACTTTAACACACAGTTAATGCCCTTCTTGCTCTCAACAGACAATAATAACTGGTATCAAATAATGTTACACAAATAGAATTGGCCTTGACTCTGAACATGTGGTATGTTTGCTGATACTAGGAAAAAAACTCCAGAGTCCATACAGCAATAAAAATCTGATGACTTACTTGTCAGGGTAAGGAGGTTCTGGAAAGTCTACAGACTGGCATTCAAATGCTGCTAACGTTACCGTGGCTATATGAGGACCCTATAAACAACATGGTGAAGGCTTTGTTAAAAACACACACAATTACGTGTTCAATCAACTTATTCCTTCTTTCACAAATATGCCTCTCAACTATTTATAATTAAAGTCTTATTCTAGACTTCAGTGATGATTATAAAGAGAACCCCTTTCAGAACAACATTGAGCTCTGACAGGGTGTAGATTAATAAATTTAAAAGCAAGGGATTCACACACACATGTATCTCTAAAGAGCAGACTTTAATCAACATAGGGATAATACAATCCAGCATTCTCGCCAGTACATAACACCCTTGGTGTTGATACCAAGGGTTAGGAATTTCAGAAAATAGCCATGTGTAGATTCCTCCAACAAGGGTACCAACAAGGGTAATAAATCAGTCAATGCCTAATTTCAATCTCCAAAGTTGTTTTGGTCCTTCCAAACCACCTCCCTGGGATGTCATAAGGTTATATTTCACTCAGTATGGACCAATAAATGTGACAGTGCATACTTTCAACATGCAAAATTGCTTTGGTCCTCTCAGATCGCCCCCATGGGATTCGGTAAAGCCATATTTCTGTCAATTTGAATCATGTGGGAACTTTTTCTGCCAGAAGCCTGATACAATCAAAATCCAACTTCCCATTAGCTTATGCATTACTGGTACACAAATTTACTCATTTCATTAAAAGGGAATCTTGAGTTCTGGGAAAGGTGAAAAATGTCTATGGCGGCCACTTTTGCTGTTTCCCTTCGGTGGCCGCTATAGACAGGTTTGACTGTATAGTGGTTTCCAATTCAACAAAAAATCACTGCACATTCAAGAAACAAATTAACTCAGTACATTGTCAAAGCTACTCTACAACAAAGCTTGCATGAGTATTAAGCTAAAAAAAACAACAACACAAAACAATATAATTCTTAGGATACAGTAGTACTCACCAGATACAGGAGGAACGTGTGAAGTCCAGTACCTAGACCTACTGATGACAGAACTCCCAGTCCTATCCAATATAAGGACCACATGGTCTGTTTCTCTAAGTACTGTACATACTGTGGAATAAATAAATCACAAATTACTGATCATAATAAATATGTATGAAAGAGATTTGTGGATCTATTTTAAAGGAAATCTTAATGGAGAATCATAATGTCTGTCTTATCCAATAAAAAGACAGACTCTAGGTACTCTACATATCATGGAATAGATACATGATCACAGAATACTTATAATGAAAACATGTAGGAGTATTTGTGGGTGTGGGTTGTACTTTACAGGCGTGGCTCTACACTGCAATTAACTCCTCGTAAAGTTGTAAAAGCTTTTGAATTCCTAATGGCTATCAAAGCCCTCCGCTGTCGCTGAGCAAGGAGCAGAAATCCTCGAAAATTCACATTCTTGTATCTCCCTTATGTGGGCCTTAAAAATCATGAAAATTCCAGAGTAGATAGGAAATGATGATATTATGCTTCATATCAATTTTCACTGAAAACGGTTGAGTATTTTTTGAGATAGTATTTTTCTGTTTCAGAGGGCTGAGAAAAGAGGTTTTTTTTTTTTTCCCCCGACACAAGTCTGGGACGAAATGAATATGCAAACAAATGACATATTGCTAGACTTTAAACTCCAGTCACACTCCCTGCGCAGTTTCAAGTTTGCGCAGTTAGTAGTTTTGTGTTAAACTGCCATAAAAATCGAAGACTTAACGTGAAACGAACGATTCGCCACTGTGCGCATGCGCTCACCCAACGTCATCCTTTTGCCTCAGCTCATGCTCATGTCGATCAGCCGTTCTGTTATAAGCTCCTTAAATCCTTGCAATCTGATTGGCTGAGAGCAAATTTGTCAATAATAACAAGCGAGTAAGATAGATCCATGTGGCATATGTGGGAAGAGGGTAAGGGCAAATTCTGTGATGTGTGTGAAATGTAGGAAATGGATCCATGGAAGGTGTGCCAAAGTAAGGAGGGTGACCCCAAGGCTAGGGAGAGATTTTATGTGTAGTAAATGTAGGAAGTGTGCTGGAGGGTGCGTGGAACCTATGGAAAAGTTGTGTGATGAGGTCGAAACAGTGAGTAGCTTTTGTTATCTGGGGGGTAGAGTGAACGCAGGTGGTGGTTGCGAGGCAGCTGTCACAGCAAGAACAAGATTTGGTTGGAACACGTTCAGGGAATGTGGAGAGCTGTTGAAATCAAAAAGGTTCTCATTGAAGGTGAAGGGAAGGGTCTTTTGCAGCTGTGTAAGACCAGTGATGTTATATGGTGTTTAGGTGGGAATGAGCTGGCGATCTTGAGATCCTGAGAGAGCAATGGGGAGAGCAATGTGTGGAGTGAAACTAATGGATAGAAAAAGGAGCAAGGACCTGTTGGAGATGTTAGGATTGGAAGAATCAGTGGCTCAGATGGCAAAAGCAAATGGAGTGAGATGGTATGGGCATGTGCTGAGAAGGGAGGACGGGCACATTTTGAGAAAAGCTCTGGAGTTTGAAGTGAAGGGCCCGAGGAAGCGAGGGCGACCGAGGAAAACATGGAGAAAACAGGTTGAGGAGGAGTGTAGTGGAGTTGGTTTGACGAGGGAGGATACCATGAATCGTGCGAGATGGAGGGCGGGTGTGAGAAAGATTGCTACAAAGTGAGGTAAATCCGGCCACCCCCGTCAACGGGGAATATACCCGGTTCAGAACTGGATTGATGATGATGATGAACAATCACTGACAAAACACGCCCCCTGTTTACTCTCAATCTTGTGTGTATGGTGAACGTGTACTGTGTAGCCTGTACACTGCCCATATATCACTAGGTAGGTCGTGCGTACACTCAAGTGGAAACCATCCTGCATGCACCGCTATACGTGGGACTACACGCGAAGAACGGTAGAGGGTTCCTGAATGACATTGCCTTCGATTTTTTTCCCGACATAACGGATAATTATGAAAAGATATTTTGAGGATCCCCTCAATATACTTTTGATTTTTCATATCTGAAAGTTTTGATCTTGCGCAATGACAGCAAATGTGAAAAATACTGCTACATTTTCAGACTTAAAAAAAAAAATTCGGCTCCTAATTTCCCTAAGTTTTCACAAACTAAAAAATGATTTGACTACAAGTGATACTAATTACGGGTTAGAGCAACTCTTATTCTGGACTTTGACGTTTAGTTCATTTCATTTGGTTGTTTCTAGGCGAGATTTCAGAGTTTAGCTGAGACTCTTCATTAGCGGTTTTACGTAAACAAATTGTTTATTTTATGCAATTTAGGCAGGACGGAGTGAAAGCTTTCGGGCAGTTAATCACAGTGTAGAGCCGCGACTGTTTAAAGCAAATTCATCATTTAAGAATATTGTTTTAACAAATTTACTTTCTAATGTGCTATAAAAATTAACTTGGAAATTATTGCAAATCATTGTAAAACCACTGATCCAAATTAACAAGCAGACTTGGTCAAACTTTGAAATTGTTTCGATTTATTATTTTGTTAGGGCATGAAATGAAAGTAGTCCCTCTATTACAAAGTTATCTTATCTCACAAAATGGTGATTTTTGTAACATCCCAGGTCCACATTTTCTATATACCTACAGGTCTACAATTCAAATCTTGAGAAGTTTGTAGTAGCCTACCAGGATACTAGAAAGGTTCTAGATGGTCAATACTGAAACAAATACTAAACTTACCACTTGGTGTGAACCCTCGACATGATATAAGATGGCCGTTGCTATTAGAAACATGACAAAAACTGCTACTTTTCTTCTGTTGGACCATAACCTATTAACCAGTTTTAAATAAAAATAAGTATCATTAGTCTCATAAACATTTTTTTTTAAATGTTGATAATTATGTAAATGTACAAGTATGCTAAAAATTTTACCTTGATATGTTCTTAATTTTCATAATATTCTTGCAATTATAAGTGACCTTACATTTATGACACAGAATTCAGGTTATAGATTAATTCTTTGAACATGTGTACACGTACATGTATGTAAGCTTTCAAAAACAAACCACCCCACCACCCCCCCCCCCCCCCCCACCAAAAAAAAAAGCGTTGAATGAAATTGAAAAATCTCCATCAAGCAGTCAATGATTATTTTAAATGAAATTTATTCATTCTGTTTCTAGCATTTTAAGATAGTTATATGCACAATTCAAACACCTTTTTTTTACTTTAAAACAGTAAATAATATTTTTAAAGAAAATTATAATATTTTGAGATAGATTCCAATTGAAAATTTGTACCTGTGTGTCCATCCAACAATCATGATACAAACTTCCAGAAAAAAGTACTGCAGAGTAGTGAGTGGCTTCCTCAAAAGAGTGATCTTAGCTCTCTCCTCGCGATCTACTTTCCTCATCTCTCTCAGTGCCTCAAGTTCCTCCGGTGTAGATGGAGCTTCTCCACTGGTCGGGGTGTTGGGACCGGCTCTGATCAGCTGACCAATGCCAGGATTTAGGTTGTTCTGCTTAAACATGTTGTCAGCATCTTTCAGACGTAACACCTAGAGGAGAAATTTGGCAACCTTTCAGTTCATTTAGATCTAAATATAGAGTCAAGTGTCAGGAGTTTCTGGCCACTTAAGACAAATCCAATTTGTGAATTCTATATTTCAGAATTATTTTCACTTTTCACTCAAAACATATTGTATTGCCGATATTGTTAATGTTTCCTTAAGAAAAATCTGGGATGAAAACGAAAACTTGTGAGAGTTGCCTTCATAATACTAATAGATCTTACTAGTTATTTTTATTTTCATAGTGTCGGAGGCAGTTTTCAGCATAGTGGTGGTAGTTTTCAGCTGCATGTACAGTAGGCCTAAAGTAAATTGTGTGTGCGCGCAATGATCAAAATCCCAGCAACACAGTATGAGCCACTCACGGAACCATTCCTATGACTATGGGGCTCTATTAATTTACATGTAGGTGGCAATCGACCTGTAAGTTGAAGAGGTAAAAACACCTGAATAATTGACAAAATTATGAGAAAATATTTCCTTTTATATTGTAGGATGACAAAATGTCTAATTTCCAGACAATTAGATCTTATCACCTGGCTTAATAAAGTGAAATTTTCAGACTGTTTTTGACCAGCGATCTTGCTCCTTTGATTTGAAGCACTCTCATGAGCTTGAAAATGCACTCGCCTATGCTATGCCTAGGGAAGAAAATTTGGCGGAACAGGCCATGTCCGGTGTGCAAGGTTATTTGTAAATATAAACCTCGCATATGTCTGACTGTGAGTGGGCATGAGCCAGCAATCGATCGTATGCCAGCCCAGAGCGCCCCATACATGCCATATGTGTACATGGAATCCAGCCGGAAAAAAAACTATCAACACTAGTCTAAAATTAATAGTACGAAGTAGGGCAAACCCGGAGAATAGGGGATCCGACGCATGTGCTGCATTCAATACTGTGTGCGACAATACGGTTTATTCCGTCAAGAAACACACGTCTGGCATATTGTCACACACAGTATTAAATACAGCACACGCGTCTGGTCCCCTATTCTCTGGGTTTGCCCAATGTAGATGTACATGTATGTCTGGGGTCCAGACATCCCGACCAACGGACAGCCCGACCCTGGATAATTCGACCACCTACCCTGGACAGCTCGACCCGGTCAAGTTATCCAGGGACTTAGTGTACTGCATGTTGCAATAAAACATAAATTTGTACCTGAAACTTTCAAGGGGAAAATTTCAGCATACCCGTAATGGAAGAGGAGTACGAGGTAATCATTTACCTATTGCATTGGATGAGTGCATTTTTCAAAGGCTGCTATGCGCAGTAACGGTACCATAAATATAAATGCAATTTCAATTACAGAAGATTTCTTGAGAGATATCACTCAGGTATGTCAGGCTGCGCCCAAACTCGATCACGCCCAACCCACCCAAACCAATATTGGCCTCACAGTCACACGTACGCCATCCCTGTAGGCCTGGGGGGTGTTTCACAAAGAATTAAAGCAGATAACCGGAGAAATGTCCCATAAAATAAGAAATAGGACAGTCAAGTTATACATTTTTGGAAAGCTAATCCCACAAAGAATACGATGAAATTAAATTTTCGAGATGTAAGCTTGTTCAAAAAGATTATCAGGACTTTTTTTCCAAGACCCCTGACAGGGTCTCAGATGAGCCACGAGTGCGAGAATTCTTGCACTAGAAAAATGATGTCATTCTCGGGACAGCTAGCTTACAGTATACGACTCAACTGTGCTATAGCTGTATGAATCGTATACCTACACAGACCTACCAAGTCTCACGCCCACCCGCACATGACTCATGTTCTCACGCCGTCTGGCGCGGCAAGGAACAAAAAAAATAGACAAGACTCATCAATCGGGGTTTGTTTTGAACCAGCACACAACATTGATCCCCCAAAGGAAGTTCTTGAAAAAGCCAAAACATCCACCTGAAGCTAAAGTATAACAAAGCTCACAGCTCCAAAGAATAAGATGAGAGGTAAGGAATTTCTGTTCTCTTGGGGTAAGATTAGGCAGTAATCACTCAATTTTTAAGACAAAATATTTATATGCAACAGATCTACAAGCATGCATATAAAATGTGTACACATGTGGTTTATCAGATTGGTTTTATTCAAACCTTAGTAATACAGTAACACAAATTTATGATCATGAAACTGAGGATGCTTGCTCTTTTCTTTGATTCATAGAATAAAAAAACGGTTGTATCTCGTGCAATCTCACACAGACTTTTCCAGCCTGGACCTTTTCTTTTCAATGATACAATAAATGCAAAATTCTCTTATTGTTATAATCAAGTTAATATAGGTATCCACCAAATCACACAATTTCATATCCCAAAATACAAAAATCTCCCTACCGTGGGAGGGGGGGAATGCCCCCCTCCCACATCCGCCCCAACTCGGTCGCTTCGTTCCCTCGCAGGGTCTCACTCCCAGCCGGTTCAGAAACTTGGCATCTCTGTATATTTCTCAACAGGCATGGTTTTCAATAATAAGTAGGGGCGTGCCTTAAAGTGATTGAGTAACTTTGTGGAGGATTGATAAAATCTGAGCTTTCTGGCCTTACATGTTATCAGTGTATGTAATATGGTGTAAAAATGAAGCCCATGTGGAAAAAAGCACTTCAAAATCATCATGTGCTTCACAAAAGTAAACATATGCAAGTGACCGGAAAATGCCAGACTCATTTTCCCCATTGACTCAGTGTTAGACTAAAGCGTATGGCCATACGCTTTCGTAAATGGGAGTATTCAGTCGCAGATATCTTAATAATAGCATTATATATTTGAAAACCTTTCTATGCCTGGCTATTTATTTATCATTCTGAACATCATTATACAAGACAGATATCAATATTCAACAATTTATTAAATCAAGCCTCCACAAAGTTACTCAATGCCTTTAATGCCTTCGCATGCAAAAAAGGAATTTCGAGTTCCCTCTCACATTTTGCTTTATTTCGTCATATAAAAATTATGTGAATGATCAAAGAAGTCAGGTCCAGAGGTCTATATAGCGACCTCTGTAGGCTTGTACACGACATTGGCTTAATTAATCATCGATACGAATTGTAAACGTAGCAAATTAACACATCATGATTAACTAAGTTCTGTGTTAACTCCTTGTTATAACCAAAGCAAAGAGAATTGCACGATTAATTTTTCAGTATTTTGTTAGGGATGTGTTACAATTATTGCGAACTGTTCAGGACTGTCTTGTGAAATCTTGTCCACCTCAGAAATAATGGTATCAATGAGAATTTGCGTGGTGAAATGAAGTCCCAAACTTTGGGACTCTGTGTGAGCGAGTTTCGCATCGGAAACAAAAGAATTTGCTCAGATTCAGAATCCTTTGAAAATCACTGAAGCCTTTGTAATGTGTCTGCAAATGTTGGCAGGTATTGGATTAGACAGAAAAATGAATACTAACTAGAAATATCCATTGCCGCGCAATGCGAAATGTATCCCCCGGCAGCAATTTGAAGGAGGGGCAAAGAACCTCCCCCCTCCCCTCCCTCACACAAAAGGATGGCATAGAGATTGCCGTCAGTGGCCCGGACTATTGTCAAAACTAGGAGCAGCATCACCAAAACAATGTGTGTAGATTAGAGTATAATGCAAAATTCGAAAGAAATCTGTCAAGAAATGTGATCTCAAAGCGCACACAAGATATCCACTAAAATATGACCTTTGACCCTATGAAAGACGGAACACTGAGGGCAGCATCACCAGAAACTGTAGAGTAATCTATGATGGACCTCCATCCAAAATCTGAAAGAAATCAGTCAACAAATGTGTCCTCCAGAATGCATGCAACCAAAATATGACATTTGACCCTATAAAAAGCGGAACACTGGGGGCAGCATCAGCAAACACTAAAAATGTGTCGATTTCACTAAGACAAACCTCCATATAAAGTTTGAAAGAAATCCGTCAAGAAATGTGCACAATCCCCCAAAGACAACGCGATAGCTAAATAGCTTCCTGCATATGGTTTAAGTAGCGCGCCGTGTACTGAGTGAATATTTGTACAACAGAGTGATTTATCTTTAGTTTAATCGCAATATCATTTGTGAAGGGTGTGCCACCACTAGTCCAAAGTACGGCGACACTGGACCAGCAGTAACCCTGCAGAAGCGCCACAGTAGCGTTCGCGCCGTAGAAGCAAGATGCAATATTTCAGGTGGATTTCATTCACGAGCAATTTCGGCATCGAATGGTGGGTGATACCTCAACAACCGTGGTTTTTTCTGAAAATTATGAATCTAAAACTGTCAAACCCCTCCACGACTGGTGACATTACGGTACCGGTATGTGCGCTCCTCGCGCTCACCTGATTTTTGAAATAATCCAAAATTAACCCCCTTTTGACAATGTTGTCAGCGGGGTTATCGCATATGAATCATGGCGAACTGAATACTAATAAAGTGAATGCGCGTACGTGTACATGTACATGTACGTAGGTCCCAGCTTAGCTGCAGAGCTCCTGACTCAAATGCAGTCAAAGCTGCTAAATTTGTTGTTTCATCGTATTTCAGTAAAATCATAAATTTGCATGAAGGAGGATGAATTTTACAATTTTGAATATTTTCCGATGAAAAAACGGCAAGAATATCGCGAACGATCTTATCTCCCATGTTGAAGCACTACTGCGTGTGCGCAATGGTGATTGGCAATCAGGTTTTCGAGAGAACAGCACTGAGAAAAGATGGTTTGTGACATTCTATCGCATTTTTTTGCCAAAGAAATATTGAAAACGTATGTATTATTACTCCGATTGCAAGTTTTTTTCATTTTCATGTAAGTATGGCTATGATTAGAGCTGGTGATTTTATGTGATGTGGTATTTGTGATATTTTAATCAAACTTTGGTAAAAGCAAAAGAAATGCACAAGGGTGTATAGCTCGTCCGCCAATGAGCCAAATATTTGTAGCACCATAGCCATAGGAAAGCACATAACGATGGACCCCAACGGGAGTGGCTGGGGCAGACTTCGTCTATGATGTAGGAGAGGGATTCCGCGAAGCCAGACGTAGTCTCAACAGAGCATATCCCTGAACAAAATAGACTGATTTTTCAGTCTAGTATGGGATTAGGTCCCAAGTGGCTTCGATCACGATATGGCCTCGGTCTTTGTAAATTAAATACCGATTTTGAGTAACTGGTGACTTTTGTGGAGTGGTGTTTGAAAAAGTTGAGGTATATGGCTAGAGTGCCCAAGTCCGCGCAGTGCCCATGTCTGCGCACACGCGTAACTGCGCGATTCTAATAAAACAAAACACGCAACGAACACAAACTGTTCATCTTTATCATCGCGATAGGTATTCATGCAAAAACGAGTCAAACTAATAAAAAACGGTCTTATTTCAGACATTTTATTCACAAGCCTCAAAATGTTGCCTTTCACATCAAAACTCCTGAACTGCGTGTAAAATGAATGAGTGCGCAGACATGGGCACCATTGTTTTTTCAATGTTGAAATGACACGGCCACCGTTTCTTGTAAAAATGGCATTGTTCTTGCTCTAATTTTGATGAGATTATTTTTCAAACTTACTCTTTAGAATTTCAGGAATAATATAAAATAAAGCTTTAGAGCAATATTAAAGAAATTCTTGTTCATTTTCAGGTCAAAACCTTAGGTGCGCAGACATAGGGCTCCCCATCATATACCTACATGTAGACAGAGTGATAAGCCAAGGAGCTCGTACAGTTACGATATAGCCATGTATCCGGCTTATCGCGGAGGAGCAAATACCGAGGGTGGTTTGCAAGGTTCACCGTGCGTGGGAATGGGTGATTATGAGGCATAGTATTTCTGTGTTGACACGTTCCGACACGGGCCATAGTAGCAGGCCGTGTACAGCTCCGTAGGCAAGTACCAGACATGCCAGGGGACCGTTTCACGACGCCAGCTCCGTGACAGTCATATCTCTGTCGGCGCCTCACCGGAGATGTCAGCTTGCCGACAAACTGTTTCACAAAGCAATGACAGACAAGCTATCGATACCGCAAGTTCGAGCATATAGTCTTTCTCATGATCCTCTCGGCTTATTCCAGAAAATTTAAATTACGTTTTGGGGCTTAAATGGTTGGTTATGATTGAAACATGCATGAATTTCCCATTAAAATGTTTTACAAATTTAGTAGACCAATTATACCTCATCTTTTCCGCTTTTAGTCTTTTTAGAAAAATTGAATAAAAGAAAATCGCAGTATTCATAGTTTTGCTACCGGTAAATTGAACGTTGGTTGAAGGACACCATAATGTAATAGTTTAGCGCTAAGAACTCATTTTAATAAATTGACATTGAGTTTTTACAAGAATATTACTCCAAATAGCCTGTTATTGGAATAATCATGCAAATTATTAAAGTAATTAATAGAATATTTGTTATGATTATTTCGATTTAAGCATATTTATACTAAAGTTGTAACTATAGTAATTTCTATTACGTTCATGAAACGTAAGCTGGGTATGGAAGTCAAAGACTATTAATATGGTATGGAGAACGATGTGTGGCAACTTTCAAACTGATTATATTTATCTCGCTATATTTATAAAATTGTGATTTTATTTGTTTATACCCCCGAGGGAGGTGCATCCATCAATATCATTCCCGCAATTTGGTTTAATCTTTTCAAAATATATTTTCTCTACCAATTTAGATTGGTAGAGAGAGAGAGAGAGAGATAGAGGGGTAGGCCTAATATATGACACTGACAACCATGTCCGTGATTTTATCACTCACTTCAAATTAATATTTGCTGATAATATATGTACAATGCATTCTCTCCTCTCTCCGCCCACCCCTCCTGTTTTTCACTTTCACTCTCTCCCTCTCTCTGTCCCTTTCTCCCTTCTCCTTTTGCTCTCCGGGCCGGAAGGGGTTCACTAACACCTTTTTAAGTGAGAAAAATTATGAGATTGTGATTGGTCAAAAATTTAGTTTGGTTGTTAGTGAACCCCGTCTGGCTGGCTTTTGCTAAACAGTCGGGTAACGTCGCGTCGCGTTGGTAGAAATTTTCGAACATTTTTCAGGAAGGTGTCTTCAAGGGGACAAATTGAAAAAGAGTCCATCTCAGTATGATTTTCCCCGTTTTCAGGCTAAAAACGACAAACAAGGGAATAAAGAAAACAATAGAAGGATAATGCAAAGAGAAACATGAACTATAAAGAGAGAATAGAAGGGTAGGAAGGATTGAAGAAAATATGATGAAAGGAAACAAAGAATACAACAAAAGTTCCGTCCGTCCGTCCGTGTGTGCTCAAAACGTTAGAACATGCTACTTCTCCGTCATTTCTTGGCCGATTTTGATTCTGATTGTTTTATCTGATAGGGCTGAGTGGGGGATTCCAAACTTCTACACAAAATCATGAAATTCATCAATTATGCAAATTTATGCAAATTTATTCAAAATCGACGAAAAATGCTACTTGTCCTCTATTTCACACCGTATTTTGAATCTGATTGTTTTATCTGATAGGGCTGGGTAGGGGCTGTCAAACCTCTACACAGAATTTTGAAATTCATTAATTATGCAAATTCATTGTAATTTATTCAAAATCAACAGAAAATGCATTTATAATCATAAAACATTAATTTGATAATTCATTTCTCACATTTATCTTCAAGGTTCTATCAGAAATTAAATAAATTAACAGCCATTCCACAGATCTACACTTCTGGCGGGGACATTTATATTACGCATCGCGTAATTGCTAATTCAGTTGTTTTTAATCCTTTTATTTTTTTCTTTCCACCTTTCCTTTCATTACGTTATTCTTTTATTGCTTTTATCATTTTGTTTTCCATCTTTCATAATGTTACTGTTTATATTTATTCTTTTTATCCTCTTTTTTTTTATTGCTTTCCATCTTCACTTTGTTATTCTTTGTTCCCTTTTATCATCTTCTCTTCCACCTTTCTTCATGTTTATATTTATCTTTTTATCATTTTTCTCTCTATCTCTCGCTTTGTCATTTCTTGCTTTTATCCTTCTATCAATTATCTTTCCATCCTTCCTCTCGTTATGATATTCTTTGTTTCCTTTTATCATTTTCTCCCCCACCTTCCTCACGTTAATCTTTATCCTTCTATCATTTCTCTCTCTGTCTTTCTTTATATAAGTTAAACTTTTTTTATCCTATCATTTCTCTCTCTATCTTTCATATTATTCCTTTTAAAATCATTTTCTGCTTCCCATCTTTACTTACTTTCCTTAAAACATTCTTTGCTTTTATCCTATCATTTTGTTTTCCTTTCATCTTTTCTTTCGTTATGTTATTCCTTTATTCAAATTATCATCTTCTCTTCTATCTTTCCTTATGTTACTCTTAATATCTTTATCCGTCTATCATTTATGTCTCTATCTTTCTTTATGTTATTCTTTGTTTTTATACACTTATTTTTACTTTCCAACTTTCCTTTTGTTGTATTCTTTGTTTCCTTTCATATTTTCTTCCATTCTTCCTACCCTTCTATTCTCTCTTTATAGTTCATGTTTCTCTTTGCATTATCCTTCTATTGTTTTCTTTATTCCCTTGTTTGTCGTTTTTAGCCTGAAAACGGGAAAAATCATACTGAGATGGGACTCTTTTTCAATTTGTCCCCTTGAAGACACCTTCCTGAAAAATGTTCGAAAATTTCTACCAACGCGACGCGACGTTACCCGACTGTTTAGCAAAAGCCGTCTGGCTCATCTGCCCCATTCTCATTCTCTCAATTACTATTCAGTATAAGTCTGACACTCATAATCACTTGCAAGCAGGTACGAGCTTACATAATGCCTCAAGTCTGAAATGTCATCTTTTCGTATTTTATTCATTTCTGTTCTTTTTTCTTCTTCAATTCCCAAACCTCTTTCTCGACCAATAATCTTTCTTCTTCGATGAAGCGCTTTCCTTTCTCTTCAGCCAACCTCTCCTTTTCAATCGCCATGCGTTCCTTCTCAATCAGGAATGGTATCATTGAGCAACTGTTTGGCGTGCGTAATATTTAACCATAATGAACGAATAGTTCAAAGTTTTATATTACGTTTTCCCATTCCATTGATATATAGAATCATTACGAAAACAGTACTTAAAAGTAGACACCTAAAATGAGACTTGGGAAATTCTTCATTGAAATGTTCATTATTTCTTTATTTAATCATTATGCATTATTATGTTTCTTTGACTATATTGTTTGTTTCATCATTTAATTTTAGATGAAAATAATACTGAACGAATGAACCAGTGTGAATTAGTAAATTTTTGAAGGAAATAACAAATGAGTGCATGAACGAAATGATAAATTAAATACATAAAAGAATATACTACCCGTAAAAGAACAAAATTGAATTATCATAGCGCAAAAAGGTTAAAGTTTGGAATCTTTGTGATACAACGAGTAAAATCCTTTGTTGAATATTTAGTTTTGTATAGACAATGAATGGAATCTTTCAAATTCTATTTTATAGCATTTCATTTATTTATACACGAAAATTAAAGAGGTGTAGAGAGGAAGAGAGAGAGGGGAGACTCGAGAACCTGAAAGAGAGGGAGGGAGGGAGAGAGAGAGAGAGAGAGAGGGGGAGGGGGATGGAGAGGGGAGGGGGATGGAGAGGGGAGGGGGATGGAGAGGGGAGAGAGTAAGCTGAAAGAGAAGAATAAGAGGATGCCGTTGGGTGGGCAGAGATGTATGAAAGACTGAGAAAAGCTAAGAGCTGAAAGAAAGGAGAAGATAAACAGAGAGGGGAATATAGGATACTGAAAGCTATAAATGTTAGTAAAGCGACAGGCCCAGATGATATACCAGGAAGGATCTTGAAGTTCTTTGCTGAAGAAATTGCACCAATTCTGACCTTTATCTTCCAGCAATCTCTAGACACAGGAATGGTACCCACTGACTGGCGCCTTTTAAACATCTCACCGATTTTCAAGAAAGGAGACAGAAGCAAGGCCTCCAACTACCGCCCTGTATCAATCACATCCATCTGCAGTAAATTGCTTGAACATGTGATCTTTAGTAACATCATGGATCACTATGAGGAGAATAATATTTTTAATGATGTTCAGCATGGCTTTTGCCCTGGCCATTCTTGTGAAACCCAGCTGATTATTACATCACAAGATATTGCACACTCCCTCGATCAGAAAGAACAGGTTGACGCAATTGCATTGGACTTCTCCAAAGCATTTGATCGTGTACCCCACGAACGCCTCCTTCATAAACTTCATCACTATGGTATCCATGACGACTTACTCAGATGGATTAGGATGTTCCTCACTGAAATGTTACAGCGTGTTGTTGTGGACGGAGAGTCATCAGAATGGGTACCAGTCACCTCTGGGGTGCCTCAGGGCACAGTTCTCGGGCCACTTCTGTTCATATCTTTCATCAATGACATAGTTGATGGGATCTCTTCTAATATCCGACTCTTTGCTGATGATTGCCTTATTTACCGACAGATCTCGGATGTTGCGGACAGTGATACTCTTCAACAAGATCTCAACCGGCTACATTCATGGGCTAACACATGGCAGATGAAATTTAACACAGAAAAATGTTACCATATTACATTTTCTCTCCGTCGAAAAGCCATCACCACAATGTATACACTGGGAGACACTCCCCTTGCATCAGTAACAGATCTCCGGTATCTAGGCCTGACTTTCTCATCCAGTTTGTCCTGGCATGGCCACATAAACAACATCACATCCCAAGCAAATCGGATGCTTAGACTTATCAGCAGGAACCTCCGTAAGACCTCAGAAAAGATCCGTCAACAAGCCTACTTCGCTCTTGTTAGACCTCGTCTGGAATACTGCAGCTCGATCTGGAACCCTCACACAAACAAGCACATTTCTCAAATTGAAGCAGTACAAAGGCGAGCAGCAAGATTTACCCTCCGGAAATATCACCGTATGGACAGCGTCTCTGCCATGATCCAGCATGTAAAATGGGAGAGTCTGGAGAGGAGAAGAAATGCTGCAAGTCTCTACCTCATGTACAAGATCCAAAACAACAATTTTTATTTTTTATTGTTTTTTAATTTTGTTCCAATTGCTTTATTTTTACTGTTTGTTTTTGTTTTTTGTTTTTTTTGTTTTTTTTTGCTCAGTGATTTTGTTTTTAATCATGTAAATCACTTGTAATTGTTGTGATTTCTGTTGATTTCCTAATTAAAACACAAATTTAAAAAAAAGAGATCATTAAAAAAAAAAAAAAAAAAAAAAAAAAGATCCAAAACACGACAAAGAAGCTGTTGACTATTCCATGTCATATACAACTCCACAGAAATTCATATTTTCCCAGGACAGTGACTGCCTGGAATGCGCTCCCAAAAATCACTCTTGATGCCACTTCATTGGAGGCCTTCAGAAGTTCAGGGGAGCGCTTCAACCTAACATCTAGACCATGGAACTAGATTTTTACTTGCAGTTGCACTTGTTTTATTGAATGTACTGACAAGTAATCACTGCACATGAGCACCCAAGTCAATTCCTTAGCACATCCTTACTTATGCCCTGCTGAGTATCGTCGTAGATGTAGATGTAGGGGAAGAGAAGCAGAGAGAGACAGACTGCAGTGAATGTTTAAATGATACTAATCATGCCCCACCCTCGTAACTGATCAAAATATATTAAAGTGATTTTTTTAAAAAGGTTTAGATGGAATACGAGTAAATGATGAGCTAAGAATTAATTACTTGAAGTTGAAACTACACCTTTCGCATCTCATAGAATCGCCACTGATGAACTGTGGAGGCGCTTTCCAACGAATAAAAAAGATAAGAAATCTTGAACTTCAGAGCAGCGACAACTCTCTTGTCAGCGAGCTTGTCGCTCATCTTGGCAAAGAAGGTGTTGTGAAACACCTCGCAGACACAGGGATAGCGCTAGACCAAAAGCTTCAGTCTCTCTGTATCGTCGGTTGTTCCGCTGAGACTTCGTCTGGCTCCACTGGCACTAGACCTCCGTATATAGAAGGTTGAGAAATGTTAGAAATATTAAAGATTTCCCCATACATGTAACAGACGGTTATTTCTGTCTAGGATAGCGCATGAGTTGTCACCGTGCTGGAGTTATGACGCTTTCGTGAAACGGCCCCCAGATTGTTAAGCCAAGGAGCTTGTAAAGCTAGCTACCGGTATATCGTGCTCTTAGTGGATAAGGAAACCACAAGGCAGTGTATATAGCCACACGCGTGTGTCTTTACCATCCAGCCACACGCGTGTGGTTGTATCCGAACCACGTATGGCTGGATACAGCCACACGCCGGCATTAACACCTACATGTATTGTATAGGCCTATCAGTTATCACCACGTATTGTATATATCACCGTCATCACAATCAAAATAACCTCATTTTTCCAATTAATTCTTACATTCTACGCCAAGTGCTTTAATTTCCTTGAATCATTTCAATTTCATTCTCACCGTCTTCTCTCCTGGATTTTCTAGTCTTGTTACAAAGGTTCGTCTGTTTAACAACAAATGTCAGCCCCATTCTGGCTTGCTTCCGCGACGGCTCTGTCAGTCTGCGTAAATAATGAGCATGTATTTATGTGCACAGACGTCAGTGACAGAGCCGTCGCGAAAGCAAGCCAGAATGGACATTTCCTCCTTTCCTTAAGTTGCAGTACAGTCCACCGTCAGGCGTATTGTCGTACTGTTGAGGTGCAGTGCACGGCAGCCACTGTGCACCAGATCGATGTTGCTCTATCCTTTCAATTGTTGAACGCCAAACAAGGTAGCAGCAACTCCCATCTTTTAACGTCTTTTGGTATGACGTGGCCGAGGTTCGAACCCACGACCTCCCGATTGTGAGGCGGACGCTCTACTGACTGAGTGTGAAAATTTGCTGTTAAACAGAGGACCTTTGTAACAAGACTAGAAAATCCAGGAGAGACGACGGTGAGAAAGAAATTGAAACGATTCAAGGAAATTAAAGTGGCGTAGAATGTAAGAATTAATTGGAAAAATGAGGTTATTTTGATTGTGATGACGGTGATATACAACAGTGGCGGCTCTACACTGCCATTAACTGCCCAAAAGCTTTCGCTCCTTCCTGCTTAATTTGCATAAAATAAACAAGTTGTTTACGTAAAACTGCTACCGAAGAGTCTCAGCTAAACTGTGAAATCTCGCCCAAGAAACAACCAAATGAAATGAACTAAACGTCAAATTCCAGAATAAGAGTTGCTCTAACCCATAATTAGTATCACTCATAGTCAAATCATTTTTTAATTTGTGAAAACTTGGAGAAATGAGGAGCCATATTTCTTTTTTTAAAGTCTGAAAATGTAGCATTATTTTTCATATTTGCTCTCATTGCGCAATATCAAAACTTTCACATATGAAAAATCAAAGTATATTGAGGGGATCCTCGAAATATCTTTTCATAATCATCCGTCGAACGGTTATGTCGGGAAAAAATCGAAGGCAATGCATTCATGAATCCTCTACCATTCTTCGCGTGTAGTCCCACGTATAGCGGTGCATGCAGGCTGGTTTCAACTCGAGTGTATGCTAAACAGGGGGCGTGTCTTGTCAGTGATTGTTACCGACAAATTTGTTCTCAGCCAATCAGATTGCAAGGATTTCAGTATTTTTCACGTTAAGTCTTCGATTTTTGATGGCAGTTTTACACAAAACTACTAACTGCGCAAACTTGAAACTGCCCAGGGAGTGAGACTGGAGTTTCAAGTTTAGCAATATGTTATTTGTTTGCATATTCATTTCGTCCCAGACTTGTGTCGGGGAAAAAAACAAAACCTCATTTCTCGGCCCTCTGAAACAGAAAAATACTCGTATCTCAAAAAATACTCATCCGTTTTCAGTGTAAATTAATATGAAGCATAATATCCTCACTTCCTATCTACTCTGGAATTTTCATGATATTTAAGGCCCGAATGGGGGAGATACAAGAATGTGAATTTTCGAGGATTTCTGCTCCTCACTCAGCGGAGGGCTTCGGTAGCCGTTAGGAATTCAAAAGCTTTGACGACTTTACAAAGACGTTAATTGGGGTGTAGAGCCGCGCCTGACAATACGTGGTGATAACTGATATACGGTACACGCGTGAGGCTGTATGGTGGTGTGACCATATTTCGCGCATGAATAACTCCAGGTACAACTATCCAAAGTCGACCTCGCCCATTTTATGGCTAATCGCATCGCTTAATTTCGGCAGGTAAGATAGAAATGTGTACTTACACTTCAAGAGAATTACTGTAACTATGTAGCAGGCTCCTTCCTTTTACGATTTAACGATTGTTTCGATGAAAAAAATGGAATTTCCTCGCAGAGCCGATCATTTCCCCGTACTGTACCGTCGATTCAAATGACTCGATCGCACTGTGTGATTGAGTCAGCGACGTATATACGGTACATTACACACAGTGCTATCGGTCCAAAAACGGTCCAAAAATCCTCATTTCGATAGAAGATGTCATCAAAGTTGTAGGTAAAACGTGATACCAAATGATTGTATGATATTTTGTCTTACAAATGATGCAATTATCTTCCCTTTGCTGGACCGCTACGTTGGATAACTTAGATGTTAATTTACGTGCGCGAACTTAGGTCTCGTGGTTTTTATGCCCTTTTTTTTTTCAGTGTGTTGCGCGATCCGACACTGGGTTTCGAGATCGCGATATTTCCGAAATGCTTCGTTGATTTAATAATGTTCTTGTTGAATCAAGTTTTAGTCCAGAATTTTGCTTTCCGTTTGGTATAAAACTTTATAAATTATTGTAGAATATGAGAAATCAAGTATCGAATATCACATTTCTAATAAAAATTTGAATGTGCGCGAAATATGGTCACCCCATCAATCATACACACTGCCAAACCACAATACCGAATACATGTAGCACCATGATGACCATAGCCTAGGGAAACACATAGCGATGGACCCCAACCATGCCAACACAGGGTGGCTGTGTGGCAGACGTAGTCTCAGCGGAGCATATCCCCGAACGAAATAGACTGATTTTCTAGATAGTACTGGCATGACTAGGCCTAGAGCCGACCCTATCCACTCAAAGGTACACGCCATTGCCGACTGTGTAGTAACGCAGCCAACACACATCCCATACCTAAACTGCATCACTGTGCATTTTTGGCTATATTTAATTGAAACTCATATATTGCAGTTTACTTAAATCCAAATACTTATGTTGAATAATAGATGATTAAAACTTACCAGGTTGTTTTGTGACCTTTGAAGAGGGTTTCCTGAAATTTTGGGTCCTTTTTGTCGATAACTGCTATCGAGACTGTCCCGTCAGCATCCAGTTTGTATTTTTCACGATTATGATGAAGGGAGCCCTCAGCGCTCGTAGTAGTACCGGCGCGATCGGTTCGTCGATCTCCTACGAAGACCTGGAAGGGCCAAACTGACGACGTAAAAAAATAAAAAATATTACGTACGTACGTAATAATTACTACGTACGTACGTAATATTTTTTATTTTTTTACGTCGTCAGTTTGGCCCTTCCAGGTCTTCGTAGAATAGCTTGTGTGCGTAACATTCTGCGTACGTATCTACGGTGCGTAACCATGTAGAGCGGCCTCACTAGCGCGCAACATATTGAGAGCAGTCGTCATCCGTAAGGAGGTGTGGGTAACAAGTACCAAAAAGAGGGCTGTAAATGTAAGTTTTTATAACTTTCTACATTTTGTATCTTAACGAACTGATAACTTAAATTTAAAATCTAAAGAATGATACTTAAGTATCAGTTTGCCCACAAAAACCTCCATTTCAAACAAAATTACATCTGTATCCCCAATACCCAGTATACACACATGTATATGATCCTAAGTAATGGTCAATATCACACCACGAATACAAAATGCAAAAATAGTTCGTATTTTCTGTCGCGTGTAGTAAAGGTATGGGGGGAAAATAAGATAAATATTTTAAATACCTTACTTTCAAATTCCGCCCTTAAAAATCTCACTCCTACCTCAAATGGCCGTTAGGAAGAACTTTTGATATTTTCAGCAAAATCCAAAGTCAAAATCTTGTCCAAAACCGGAGAAATCCCCGCCGATTTGTTTCGCGATCGCGTGTTGTTTACATACTGCCGATGTCTTAGACTAAAATCGGCCAATAAAATTTTTGTCCACGAAGAAACTCGGGATCGCAAGCGCACATCGATCTTTACGATCGCGCACACAGGAAATCGGGACTTTCCGTGTATGCTACATAGGGACCGAATTTTTAAGGACAAAACTCTTTTGGGGAGATGTCAGCGCCCGCGGCGACCAGGAAATGTACACAATGACTCCGATAGCTCGTTTCGCGAGAATCAACAGTAAATTACGGATTTGATTTTTGGAAATATCTTTTCCAACATCGGTGAGTTGAATTTATTGTATTTCTTGGATATTTAGTGGTCGGTTTTTGTAAATTAAATGCCGATTTTGAGTGAATGTTTGTGACTTTTGTGCAGTGGTGTTTTAAAAAGTTGAGGTGTATGACTGCCTAAATTATACACACGAAGTATAGGAATGTAGCTATGAGTGGTCAATATGACCATTGCTTGCTGATGTGACCCTATCCAAATATTAGAGGCTAACGAACGAGAGACAGAATTTTCGGTCTAGGCCACATCAGCAAGCAATGGTCATATTGACCATTAGAATCATATACATGTGTGTATACTGGGTATTGGGGATACAGATGTAAATTTGTTTGAAATTGATGTTTTTGTGGGAAAACTGATACTTAAGTATCATTCTTTAGATTTTAAGTTATCAGTTCGTTAAGATACAAAATGTAGAAAGTTATAAAAACTTACATTTACAGCCCTCTTTTTGGTACTTGTTACCCACACCTCCGTACGGATGACGACTGCTCTCAATAATGTTGCGCACTAGTGAGGCTGCTCTACATGGTTACGCACCGTAGATACGTACGCAGAATGTTACGCACACAAGCTATTCTACGAAGACCTGAAAGGGCCAAACTGACGACGTAAAAAAATTAAAAATATTACGTACGTACGTAGTAATTATTACGTACGTACGTAATATTTTTTATTTTTTTACGTCGTCAGTTTGGCCCTTTCAGGTCTTCGTAGGAGATCGACGAACCCATCGCGCCGGTACTACTACGAGCGCTGAGGGCTCCCTTCATCATAATCGTGAAAAATACAAACTGGATGCTGACGGGACAGTCTCGATAGCAGTTATCGACAAAAAGGACCCAAAATTTCAGGAAACCCTCTTCAAAGGTCACAAAACAACCTGGTAAGTTTTAATCATCTATTATTCAATATAATTCTTTGGATGTAAAGTAAACTGCAATATATGATATTCAATTAAATATAGCCAAAAATGCACAGTGTCAGTGATGCAGTTTAGCCACTTTAGCCACATCAGCAAGCAATGGTCATATTGACCATTAGGATCATATACATGTGTGTATACTGGGTATTGGGGATACAGATGTAATTTTGTTTGAAATGGAGGTTTTTGTGGGCAAACTGATACTTAAGTATCATTCTTTAGATTTTAAGTTATCAGTTCGTTAAGATACAAAATGTAGAAAGTTATAAAAACTTACATTTACAGCCCTCTTTTTGGTACTTGTTACCCACACCTCCATACGGATGACGACTGCTCTCAATGTGTTGCGCACTAGTGAGGCCGCTCTACATGGTTACGCACCGTAGATACGTACGCAGAATGTTACGCACACAAGCTATTCTACGAAGACCTGGAAGGGCCAAACTGACGACGTAAAAAAATAAAAAATATTACGTACGTACGTAGTAATTATTACGTACGTACGTAATATTTTTTATTTTTTTACGTCGTCAGTTTGGCCCTTCCAGGTCTTCGTAGGAAATCGACGAACCGATCGCGCCGGTACTACTACGAGCGCTGAGGGCTCCCTTCATCATAATCGTGAAAAATACAAACTGGATGCTGACGGGACAGTCTCGATAGCAGTTATCGACAAAAAGGACCCAAAATTTCAGGAAACCCTCTTCAAAGGTCACAAAACAACCTGGTAAGTTTTAATTATCTATTATTCAACATAAGTATTTGGATTTAAGTAAACTGCAATATATGAGTTTCAATTAAATATAGCCATAAATGCACAGTGATGCAGTTTAGGTATGGGATGTGTGTTGGCTGCGTTACTACACAGTCGGCAATGGCGTGTACCTATGAGTGACTTTAGCCAGGTATGGGATGTGTGTTGGCTGCGTTACTACACAGTCGGCAATGGCGTGTACCTATGAGTGGTCTAGGCCTAGGGTATCCGGTCAAAACGTCCCCGCGTCAAAATGTCCCCGCCTTGCTACGACCAAAACGTCCCCGGGTAGCGTACCAAAACGTCCCCGTACCAAAACGTCCCCGCACCAAAACGTCCCCGCACTTCCCCCCCGCTCTGCCTCTGGCTCAATTTTTGCGTCATTCGCTCTTTCTATCGTCAGTTGGTAGACTGCTTACTCTTATTTTTTTTTCTTCTGCAAAGTGTAACTATATAAAGTTTGACTCACGAGTGAACTTGCTTTAAAACCCCTAAAACCGAGTGCATGCCTCCACAAAACTGGAAAACTCGGCCACACATGCGCACATTATTACATCGGGTAACCTTGCATCGTGGGGGTGCTTTAGTTTTGGAGTCCGAGTCCAATTTTGCTTGTTATTCATTTTATACATAAAATAAAATCTTAGATCACATTTTTTCCTACAACTCTTTTTGCGACAAAATCATCCCTAGAATTAAATGGATATGTCTTAGTAAGGTGAATCTTTCAAATCCTTACAAAACAGATTGTAAAGGGTGTGCTATTACAGTGCAAAGTGTAACTATATAAAGTTTGACTCACGAGTGAACTTGCTTTAAAACCCCTAAAACCGAGTGCATGCCTCCACAAAACTGGAAAACTCGGCCACACATGCGCACATTATTACATCGGGTAACCTTGCATCGTGGGGGTGCTTTAGTTTTGGAGTCCGAGTCCAATTTTGCTTGTTATTCATTTTATACATAAAATAAAATCTTAGATCACATTTTTTCCTACAACTCTTTTTGCGACAAAATCATCCCTAGAATTAAATGGATATGTCTTAGTAAGGTGAATCTTTCAAATCCTTACAAAACAGATTGTAAAGGGTGTGCTATTACAGTTATATATTACAATGTGCAATGGTAGAAAAGGTTTGTCTAACGTACCAAATTACGCAAGTGAAAACAAATTTGGGTGCACTTTCAAAACGGCAGATATAGAAAAGGATTTGATGTTTTTGTCGTTTTGTATATAGTAGTCCGAGAAAAAAAGGGAGCACAGAAAGAGAGAGAGATAAGGGGGGGGGGGGGGGGGGAGGCAGATGTGGAAATAGATGAATAGTACAAAAAGAGAGAAGGGGCAATGCAGGTCATAGTACATTTTCTGCATAAATGACATAACTTAAACATATTACATCGACAAAAAAAGAGACGTAATTAAAAATTAAATATATATTTTAATTGATGGTCTAGTAGACTACATGTGATTTTATTTAGGAATTTTTTTGTTTTCTTTTTCTACATTAAAATGAAATCTAACTTATTAGATCACACTTTTTCCTACAACTCTCTTTGCGGTTTGTCTAAAATACCAAATTACGCAAGTGAAAATACAATACATTATGAATATATATTTAAGAATGGATTATGAGCGTCTGCACGAAAATTGTCAAATAGTTAGGTCTTTATACAGTAATGGCATTAATTTTTTTCAATTACACCCACAAAAATAATAGACAGATATACCCAACCTTTCATTAAGTTTGATAGAAATTTGTACATTAGTAATTTATGACATGCACCTATTTACCGATTAAAACAAAATACCTCGACTTATTATGTGCAAATAAAGATTCTATATTAAATTGAATATACGTTTATTATAATTGCTCTGGTCAACTGTTAAACGTTTGTACTAGCCGTACGTGCGGCTGCTTACCAAAGTACCCACGCACACTACATGCACAGCCGGCGATATTGCGAGGAAGCGAGAGGTAGATGATTTTCATGCCGTGAATGCAGCGGTAATTCAGTCGTGTGGTGGATGGTAAATGACACAAAACTATTCTTGTTGGTAAAATATTTCATTTACTTCAAAATATGATGTAATAACGGTGAGAATTCAACATATTTTTTAACAAAAGAGCCCGGGGACGTTATGACGCGGGGACGTTTTGACGCGGGGACGTTTTGACTGGTACGCAACTAGCCTAGGCCATGGCCTAGGCCTCAGTTATTAAAAATTATGACTGAGTCAGTGAGTGGCATAATAATTGCCAAAGTCATGTGTGAGTCGGACTAAGATTTCTCTACTAGCATGACTAGGCCTAGGCCTAGGCCTATATCTAGACCAAAAGCTTCAGTCTCTCTGTATCGTCGGTTGTTCCGCTGAGAGTGAGACTTCGAAATAAATATATTTTAAAGATTTCCCCATAACAGACGGTTATTTCTGTGAAGCCTATAATATATCGTATATTTACCAACTGATCTTTCAGACCGTGTGCCTTCAAACCCCTTCGTTTGAGTTCCTCTTTGAGCTGAGGAACCTTTAGTTGAGAATAATCCATTCTAAACGAATCAGGTGTTGATGATAAAATGAATAATTTGATTTTGAGCAGTCATTCGATATACCGTAAATACTTACAAATCGCTATGGTGTCGGTAAACATCACAATAGATATTGAGAAAAACTCTTTTTGTGGGCTCGCCGGATCTGCACATTCAAGTGCGACTGCATTTATGTGCTCTATTTGATAGGGGGGAAACTCATTCTGATTTTTCTCATATTTGTAAAAATTGTTTTGAAGATCTCTAATCCGAACATTTGAAGTTACTCTTACAATTATATTATACGAATGCTGCTTCTTAAAAAATAATTCATCATCAACTTAACCTTGACATTTGATATTATTCATATCAAGCAATTTCACGCCATATTCCAGTTAATGATTTTATTTAGATATTTTGTTTTAAAAGTGGATTTGAAAAATCCCCGGGGGGGTACTCAGATTATAATCGACGGGGGTGTGCGGCTGAGAACTCCAGACCCATACCCACATCCAAGGGTCTTTTTGCTGTAAATAGGCACCCATGTCTAAGGATTTTTTTGTGAAAAAGGTAGACCCGTAATTTTTTTTTGGGTCTCGCCAGCTTCTCAAAAAGTCGCTCAGGGGGGGGGGGGGGGGGGGGGGGGGGGGGGGGGGGGGGGGGGGGTAGGGACAACATTTTTTTTTTGGAAAATGGGACCCATGTCTAAGGATTTTGGGGGGGAAATGGGACCCATGTCTAAGGATTTTTAATGAAAAGGAGAGACCCATGTCTAAGGATCTTTCTTCAAAAAGTCACCCTTCCAGCGGCACGTCCCCGTATACCCAATATACGTGAGTACCGCCCCCCCCCCCCGGGGGAAATCACCTTGTTTATTCGATACTTTTACCTAGGGATACCTAGGGAAGGTACTGAACGCAGGCATAGTGTATTCAGCTCCAAGTTCTTCTTCCTTTTCAAGATGGCTGGGTCATGTCCTGGTGCAGGCGATTCATAATCTGGGCTCATTCTTCCAGCAGAGGGAGGGGGAAACGAGAGTGTTTATCCAGTCCCCGACGGAGTTACATTTTCATCTATGCCTACTGGAAAATTACAAAGTTTGACGAAGTCCCTCCTATACCTTACTCTACAGAAGCGGCGCAGCCGGGGCAGGGGGTTTAGTGCCCCCCTTTTCAAGTACCCCAAATGTGCCCTTTTTATTTCTGAAGAAAATGCCCCTTTTCTATGTGATAAGTGCCCGTTTTTACTCCTTCTGATCAAATCTGATAATTGCCTCCTTATCTCTCTAATAAGTACCCTTTCCTTTCTAATCAGTGCCCAGTTTCTTCTTCTGATAGCCACTGCCGTAGACAGGGGGCCATGGCCCCCTATTCAGCCACAAAAAACGAGTGCGAAAGAGCGGGGGAAGTGAGAGAACAAGGCCTAAAACTAGGGCGCTACAAGCCGTTATCTAAATTTCTCTCAAAATTTGCTAAAACGTCAAAGTTTTCACGCTTCGAGTGGGATGGGGGAAATAACTCTCCTCTCCCTGCACCCACCCCTGTTACATACAGTGAAATGTTACGTCCAAATAATAAAGCAGTTCGGGGCGTCGAACTATAACTTTCCGCCAAAAACAATTGTTTGCTATACGAGCCGTTATCTTTCTCTCAAATTTGCTAAAACGTCAGAGCTTTCGCGCATATCGCGGGAAGGGGGAAACTCCCACCTCCCTGCACTTACAGGGCAGTATATTAAGTCCAAATAACTGAAAAGCAGTCCGGACGTCGAAATAACTTTCCGCCTGAGAAAGCTACGAGCCGTTATATTTCTCTCAAATATAATTGCTGAAACGTCAGTTGGAGAGCTTTCGCGCTCCGCGCGGGAAGGGGGGAAACTCCCCTTCCCTGCACACACCCCTGTTACATACAGTGCAGTATTACGTCCAAATGACTGAAAAGCAGTTGGGGCATCGAATTACATTGCATAACTTTTTCGCCTAAAAAAATTGTTTGCTACGAGCCGTTTATCTAAGTTCTCTCAAATTTGCTAAACCGTCAGAGCTTTCGCGCTTCGCGCGGGAAGGAGGAACTCCCCCTCCCTGCACCCACCCCTGTTAGTACAGTGTAGTATTGCGTCCAAATAACTGAAAAGCAGCAGGGCGTCGAAATAACTTTCCGCCTAAAAAAGTGTTTGCTATATACGAGCCGTTTATCTAAATGCTCTCAAAGGTGCTAAAACGTCAGAGCTTTCGCGCTTCGCGCGTGAAGGGGGTAAACTTCCCCCTCCCTGCACCACCCCTGTTAGTACAGTGTATAGTATTGCGTCCAAATAACTGAAAAGCAGCAGGGCGTCGAGATAACTTTCCGCCTAAAAAAAGTGTTACGGGCCGTTACCTTTCTCTCAAATTTGCTGTAAGAGCTTTCGCGTTTCAGCGCGCGGGAAGGGGGACGCCCCCCCCCCCCCTGCACCCATCTCTGTTACAGTGCAGTATTATGTACAAATAACTGGAAAGCAGTCCGGACGTAGAAATAGCTATGCAGTTGGATCCTTCACGTCTGCCCCCCTAGTGAAAAATCCTGGCTACGCCTGTGCTGATAACCCTTTCCATTAATAATTGCCCCTTTTTCTCTCTAACACGTGCCCTTATCTCCTTTGATAACTGCATTCTTACTTTTGATAGGTGCCCCTTGTCCCTACTGAGAAGTGTCCTTTTACCCGTTCTGATGAAGTGCCCCATTTCAAATCTGATAAGTTCCCCCTCTCTAATCCGGATAAGTACCCTTTTCCTATATAATATTTGCCATTTCCCACCGTTTCTTTAAAAAAGAGCCATATATCTAGAATTTCATAAAATAATCGGTGCGGCTTTATGTCGTAACAGGTAGCAATACTACTACAACTAAAACGTAAGGCAGTGGAGCTGGAGGCAAGGGGCACAATGCCCCCCCCCCCCGACAAAGGATTTCTCATTCCGCTAGGCAGCTCGAATATGCCCATAATTTACACCAAAAATCGTTCGCTACGCTCGCTCGCCATTTGACTCAAATCAAGCAGATCACATAAAGACGAGTGTTAATAACGATATAAAAACTCTTTAAGAATTTGCTCGCTCGCTTCGCTCCTTCGCATATGAGTCATTAGACCATTGCAAGGAAGATGATGCTTGATAATGTATTAATTAGACTGTAGGGTAATGCCAATGTCACAAAATCGTCCTTATTTCGCTTAATGTTCACCCCTTGTAGGTGCCTCTTTTTAAAATGTGCCCTCTTTAGTTGCCCCCCCCCCACCTTTGAAAGATGCTCTGCCGCCCTTGTTATTCCTGTTTGTAAACATTGTACTATTATAGTCCTTGGACTACTGCATTGTATATTTTATGTCAATAAACCGAAATTGAATTCAATTGAAGTGAATCTCCCTTAAGCCATTGATCAAGATAGCACAGCCTTATTCATTATTTTCTTTTCCCCCGCAGTTCATTACAGAATTGCCCCCCCCCCCCCTTTGCATTATACAAATTCAAATTCAAATTCAAATTTATTCATATAAAATCCTGACATAATAGGATTATCATCAAAACAAAACAAAACAAAAATCAGCAAAGGCATGTTGAATATTTAGGGACAGAATATAACAAAGTAAAGGTACATATATTTATTATTATTATTATTATTATTATTATCATCATTATTATTATCGTTAATATTATTATCATTCTTCTTTTTCTTCTTCTTCCTATTCTTCTTCTTCTTCTTCTCAATCTTATTCTTCTTATTATTATTATTATTATCATTATTTATTTATTTATTCATTCATTCATTTATTTATTTATTTATCATTTTTTCGAACTGTTTGTTTTAGCCATGATTCTATCTTTCTGTGTATATATTGCTAAGTCCAATTACACAAAGTCTACTTACATTTTTAAAGCATTTTCCTGCATTTATTAAGAAATCAAATACAAACATTGCATACAATAATTGATACGAATAAAGTGTGAAAACTGAATTACAAAAAGAAGATACCGTACATACTTAGATATTATTGAAATTATTGACTCAGGTAAGTCAAGAAATTGAGATAAATGCAGGGGCCGCTATCATAAGCAAGAATGCTTGAGTCGATAGTAGCCGGGGATGAGGGCTACATCGGTATATAGTATGGGGTGTCACGTATAAGGAATTAGATAATATTTTTTTCAAAAATTATATAAATCGGAGTTTTAAAAAAAAAAGTGGAGAAAAAAAGAGAAATTGCAATTGTGTGCATGTGAGTGAGTGCGGGTGAAAGGTGTGCGATTCGCATATCTTCTTAAATTGGTCATCTTTACAAATATTTGGATAAAAGGTAATTTTTCATTAATGCTTTGAAAGAATAAAGTGATGCAGAATGTTTAATACTGTCAGGTAAATCGTTCCAAACATCTGGGCAATGGTGTCTTATCGATTTAAGGGCTAGAATTATTTTGGAGTTGGTTAAATGGAGGTTAGAAGAGTGTCGTGTAGGATAAGTATGAATATTTCTATTGTACATTAAAATAGTACGAAAAAGGAATGATATATTATAATAGTATTTGTCAAAAATTTGTACATAAAGATCAATATCGTTATTACCTTATATTAAATGAAATTTCTTTTTATCATTCATGCTTTAAAAATCCGGGAACATACTCTTTAACTGGTTCAATATAGCTCATTTGTTAGTGCTTGGAGGGTATTGCAGTCGATTACGAAATGATATTCGTACTGAGGTCTTACATAGTCTTATATAGTTATAATCTTTATTAATAATATTAATAATATAATATTTATGCATAATCTGAATAGAAACGAACTGCCCAATATATTTTATTCAATATTTTCAAAGAATCTCAATATTCATGTTTACCCTACTAGGTCTGCCGGGCTTTTTCATCTACCAAGAGCGAGAACATTGCTTTCAAATAAAACGTTTATATTTACTGGGTCAAAACTCTGGAACTCTCTTCCGGATCCAATTAGATATAAAGCCACACACTTTAGTTTCAGTAGAGGATTTAACAAACTTTTACTTCAAAAGTACAATTCATCTATGAGTTAAAGTCACTTTCCCCCTCCTTTTCTAGTGCAGTTTTGTCTTTGTTCTGTCTTGTTTTTCTTGCTTTCCCCTTTTTTCCTCTTTCTTTCTTTGTCTTGTTTTGTCCTGTGTTCCCATGTCCTCGTTTTGTCCTGTTTTGTCTTGTATTATCTTGTCAGTTTCTTGTTTTTCTTGACTTTTGTTTGTCTTCTTTCCCCTTCTTCCCCCTTTCTTTCTTTCTCTGTCTTGTTTTGTCCCGTTTTGCCTTGTATTATATCTTGTCAGTTTCTTATCCTCTGAGTCCTGTCTTATCATTTGTTCTTCGGTGTAAAGCATCTTGTTATGAACATTTCATTATAGATACAGGATTCATGGCTACCTGATTAATTATGCAATAATGAGAGATATGCCAAGGTATGTGTATACATGTATATGTATAAAATAAATAGGTAACACGGAGAGAAAATACACAGAGCGAGCAGAGATGATTTTTCCACAAGCGCTTTCGTTTATTCTTCAGGTGGAATATAAGATCTTGTTTCTCTGCTTATAGATATATATATATATATACAAGGTATATAATGACATTAGAGATACCAGAATACATGTATTATACAAAATGGACATGGCGTATTACATTCAATCAAAGGGAGTGCGTTTTTTTTTTAAAGCGCCCTATTCATACTCCAATTGTGAGACTCTTTTGTAGTAAAACCAACCCAGCAAACAATAGATGATGACGCTGGCAAGTATTATTAGTATTAAGTAACTACTTTTTAGCGTCGCATCCTGGTCTTTATCATCGTTTAATCCAAAGGGGGTTATTATTCCAACAACCCTCATTGCGAGGCTATTAGGTTTTCAAGAAGAGGTGTATATATATATATACCAGCAAGTTTTGTACTATTTTATAACCAAAAACAAATCAAGAACACTGCTCCACCGGTGTGTCATTTCACATGGCATAGGCATATATACAAAATTAAAATGCACACTTTAAATATTTTTTAACGACGGTTTAAATTTACTAATAAAGTATTCTTCTTTAACTAATCGCTTAATTTTATCACTATCCATTACCTTATAAAACGGGGTAATTAAAAAACATGGTTCAATTCCATGTGCACACATGCTTATGTGTTCACTCAATTGCATCTGTCTATATTCTTTACAGCGTATTTGTTGTCTATGTACTCTAACCCTATTGGGAGAGTGTCCCCTGTTTCGCCAATATACTGTTTCTTACATCCCTGGCAAGTAATACAATAAATAAGATTCTTTGTATTTAGGTGTTTCAAAATCACATCTATGAAATTGCTCAAACGATGTGTATAGGACATGATGGTCCAGCAATAATGGGTCGCATTTTCAGATCTTCAGGAGCAGCACACCGAATATATTCTTCTTGGGCCTTTTTTACTTCATTTTCTATTACCTTACTCTGGTGAATTTTAGGGAGTCCATATAAATTACTTGTATTAAAATCAAAATTTATTAGAAAATCTATTTCACTTTCTGTAAAGCACATCATATGTTTATTAATAAGCTTACACATATCTATTTTTATTTTATCATCTATATTACTATTTAATTTCTCATACGTTTCTTGATCTTGTAAATGATCCCGCATTTTCTTTTCATAAAATTCAGCATCCATTAGTACAAACCCACCCCCTTTATCGGCTTGCTTGAATATTATGTTTGATTGTTCTTTTAACCGTTTCAGACTTTCTCTCTCTTGAGGGCTTATATTACTTCATTTTAGGTTGTGTGTCTTGTTTATTTTCTACAACCTTCTTTAAAAAAATCAACATAATGTGTCTAGCGTTACGTTTCTATTTCTTTGTGGAGTAAATGTGCTTTTATTTTTCATAATAGTAGCATCATCTTCTCTTTCAATTATATCTTCTTTCTGGGAGAAGTATTCTCGTAATCGTAATTTTCGACAGAATGCATATACTTTCTTCTAAACCATCATTATTGTATCGGGGTGTTGGAGTAAATTTAGGACCCCTTTTCAAAATATTAATATCAGTTTGTTCTAGTGTTTCTTTAGAAAGGTTAATTATTTTAGGTTGAACTTTGCATTGTAGATCAGTTTCACCATGATTTACATCTTCTTTAACTGACTCATCAAAATTTGATGATGGTACATTGTCATTAAGAATTTCAAAAGGGTTACTAATTGGTAGGTCAAATGTCTTTACCGTGGGTATTGCCGTGCCTGTCCTTGCCGAAAATTTCCGCGTGGCTTGAAGATATGCGACATCTGCATATAGCTTTGGTTGTTATTGTTGAACGGGTGTCTGTATCCTCGGTTTCGATGTCCATCGCTTGAATGGTAGTTTTCGTACTTGGGTGTTTTTATGGTAGCTGTTGCGGGCGTATTTGATGTATAGGTCGGATCGCAATGGCTGTGGCGCGTGTTGGCGTTGTGGTGGTCGGAACTGTAGCTGGTATTGCGGCGGTAGTCCTGGATTGCTGTTGCCAATGGCGATAGTTATGGTTGTTGTGATTGCTGTTGTGGTGGCTCTCTGTGGTGTCGTTTGGTCGTCCGTTTTGGGAATGCGTGTGGTGTTGTTGATGCCAGTGTTGGTGTTGGTAGTGGCTGCGTCGTTGTTCCCGGTGTTGTTGATTACGTGGCTGTTTCCCCTCACTGTCTGTGACGGGCTTCACTGTTGTAATCCACCATGTCCGTTTCTGGTGCCATTTGTGTGAGAGGTTACACACTTAGAAAAAAAGGTTCAGGTTTGCACCCTAAATGCAACACTGGCAGCACCTTTTTGGGTGCAATCTTGCACCCTACATGAAAAGGGTGTAAAAATGCACCTTTTTGTTCTTGTTTGTACCCTTTAATGCCCGTTTGCACCCTAAAAGGTGCAACTTTGCACCTTTAAGGGTGCAGAAATTTTTGCATCCAAATTTTTAAAAGGTACAACTCTGCACCCTTTAAGGGTGCAAAATGTAGCTAACTGCACCCTTAAAGGTGCAAAAAGCTTCTTAGGGTGCAAAGTTGCACCCAAAAAGGTGCTGCCAGTGTTGCATTTGGAGGGTGCAAAATTGTACCTTTATTTCTAAGTGTGTATCTTCATGTATATATGTATATATATATATATATATATATATATTTTCAAATATATATATTTTATATATATATATTTTCAAATATATTTCACTTCCAATTTTCCATGATATAAAGATAATTATGTTAATATTATATTTATTCTTGGGAACCTAAAATAAGCTATGCTTTCCAGTATAGGTTCCTTTTTCATTTCATGATTTTGTACATTGTAATCACATTGTTTTGTATTTGGAAATGAGATGAAATAAAACCTTGCATCAATCAATCAATCAAATTGTGATGATTGTGAAATGTGATTATGATTTGCCCGAATGAACATGACAGGAAATTGTGGATTTTGCTTAAAAGAGAGAGGGGTCTATAGAGAGAGAGATAGACAGACAAACAGACAGACAGTCGGATATGGAGAGAGAGAGACAGACAGAGACAGAGAGAGGAGCTCTCCAGGATGACTTTATGTCCTCTTGCTACAAATACATGTAATGAGAAATGGGAAGACAAAATAATTAAAAATAACTTCGTTGTTACTATATTGCACAATTTATGAACTATGATGGAAAATCAATTCAATGTATATAGTCAATAAGTTGAGTATTTCTTTAAATTTGCTTTTCCATTATATAGAGTTTGTTCAAATAAAATCTAAACAAAGGAAATAATTAAATATATCTTTTAAAAGTTTGTAAACAATTTTTTACCTTATATGGTAAAACAGATGTAGAACACAAAGAGGGTACAATTTTCTTGTTTAATATAAAGTGAAATTCGTATAGCTTGATACTTCGAATACTGGTATGTTTTTAAAATAGAGATATTTCTTCTCGTGTTTTTTTTTTATATATTAACATGTTTGAAGTTTGTTGTTTGTGTTTTGTTGTTGTTTTGTATCTTTATTTCATTTTGTTTTATTTTGTTTTATTTTGTTTTGATTTTGTTTAGGTACGTTTTATTTATTTATTTATTTATTTATTTTTGTATTCTTTTATATCGGTGGGTTTTTTTGTTTACCATTCATATGATCTCACTTTATCTACCGTATTCGTATTCGGCCGGAGCATGCTTTAGTTTGTATATTAGAAGTTTAGAAGTTTATTATGACTCAACGACCCACATGCTGGGTATGGGAGTATAATATTTACAAAATTAAAATATAATTACAAACAAATAAACAAATATATATAAATATATATATACATATATATATATAATATATAAGAATACAAATAAAACAGGATGAAGAATAATTCAGGCACTGTCTGAAATTGTAAAACATAAAATTGTAAAAATATTTAAAAAAAAATAATCACGGTATAATGACAGAGTATAGTAATGTTGGATATCTAACGAAAAAAGGATATTATTTCTCTACAAAATCTCGAAACATTAGACAGAGTCCCTTTTTTGTACTGGAATTAAACAATTCATGCAATTTAAATGTGTTAGGGTATTTCCAATAAATATCTCTTGAGGAATTGTTTACGTTTGATCTCAAAGAAAGGACATATAAACAAAACAAATAGTGAAATTCATCACCGATATTGTAGAACAAAGTACATAAACGTTCAGCTCTCAGAATCCGGCTGTAACGCCCAATCACTATTGGGAGTTTGTGATTGAGACATCGAAATGTGCAGAAAGTTCTTCTATTATTTTAGTTAAGGTGAATCAAGTACTTTTCAAAACATTATCTCTGTTTGAAAATTCTATAGTACATTAATTGCTGGTTTAACTCAACATCACTGTGCCACTCCTACTCACTTACATCTTGAAGCTTTTGGTTAACAATGCTTTTAAAATTTGATAAAGTGAGATTGATGGCTTGATTTCTCCACAAGTCAGAAAGACCTAAATTATCAAGAAGATTCTTCACTTTGAGAATCCAAGACATTTGATTATTTCCTTTCGAAAGCATGGAAAATTCAAATTTATACATGATGTTTGATAACTTAGATGATTTTCCATTTAGGAGACGATACCAGGCATTTCTTTACAGAACTTCAAATAAAACGTTTCAAATTGGGTTAGATTTTCAAAACCCCAAATCTCACTTCCAAATCTCACTTTGATTCTATACTTCCAAATCTCATTGTTCTACATAATCGTTCATGGATAATAATGTTACGGTACCGTGAGCGCTAGAGGGCGGCGTTTAGATGATCAATTAATTAATCAATTAATTCAATTTGTCTATGGATCAATCTGAAGATCAAACTTCGCGATCGTTCGCGCGCGCTCCATCCTTTCGTTTCCTTTGTAATATTTTGTATATAATTATGAGAACTCGCAGTTATCTTTCGTCATAGAAATGAATATGTATTTAAGCTTGCGAAGGCAATGTACGTAGTCTTGGTTCAAGTTGGAACACCAATAAGTCAGGGGAGTGTCTTGCGGCTTAATTAGAGCAGGCAATAATATAGCATGATCGAAGTGGGGAGGGGCAAGTGGAGGGAGAGGTTGAGGGGTGAGGGGGCATGCAGAGCCGACGTCCAAGCCCACTTGGGATGGATTTTGGCTTCCCTCATGGGCAGGGGCGTAGATTGGTGTGGGGGGGGGGGGGGGGGGTCAATGAAGGTATATAGTAAAACATTACTCTTCATGATTTTTAACGCCTCTCAATTACCAGCTTCTCCATGGTTACATGAAGCAGGCAGGGGCGGCGGAGCGTCTTTAAAAGTTGGGGGGGGGGGCACCAGCAAAAAAAGGGGGCATTTATAAGGGAGAATTTTGTGACATTGGTATTAATCGACAGTTCAATTAACATGATTAATACATTATCAAGTATCTTCTTCCTTTTTATTATGGTTCTGGACACTGTTTCAGCTTCCCTAACTAGTAGTTGTATGTGATGGTCTAATGAATGATCCATGTGCAAGCGAGTTAAAATTTTCAGACCCTTTTCTCATGCTGAAGTCCTTGTTTTGTGTATTATTTACAGCTATATATTGAAAATGACCACAGCAAATCAATTGTGGAGGGGGGGGGGGGGGGTATATCGAATGATCTTTTAATCACGTACATTAACCCTGTCATTTTTCTTTGGGATTACATCGATATCAACATACTTTATGGGATATGCTTGTCATTGCTTGATTTCATAATGCAGGGAGGGGGGGGGGGGGGTGTATAGGCATTATGCCATTCTTGCCTCCAACTCCACTGCCTTACATTGTAGTTGTAGTAGTATGGGTACCTGTTACTAAAGCCGTACCGATTCTTTGAAGCTATAGATATGGCTCTTTTTTGTAAGAAGCAGTGGGAAATTTAGGTAAAATTGGGCATTTATCACAAGAGAAAAGGGCGCTTATCAGAGGTGAAAAGGGGCACTTATGATTACATGTTGAATTACCATGGTTTATTTGGAATTCGTCAATGATCAGTTCCTGATAACATATGTCTGCTCTTCGTCTGGTGAGCACCACCGCAAAGCCTTGAAATGATCATTTGTTTATCAACACCGTCTCTGCATGCATAAACGGCGGGCTGCTCCTCGGACAGATTTATCATCACATGGATTACACAGTGTCCTTCGTTGTCCCTTTGTAATGGTGTTTAGGCCCCTCTTTAATTTTTGTTTTAATTCTTGTTTTCTCTCTTAATTGTCTTCTTCTTCTTCTTCTTCTTCTTCTTCTTCTTCTTCTTCTTCTTCTTCTTCTTCTTCTTCTTCTTCTTCTTCTTCTTCTTCTTCTTCTTCTTCTTCTTCTTCTTCTTCTTCTTCTTCTTCTTCTTCTTCTTCTTCTTCTTCTTCTTCTTCTTCTTCTTCTTCTTCTTCTTCTTCTTCTTCTTTTCTTCTTCTTCTTCTTCTTCTTCTTCTTTCTCTTCTTCTACCACTTCTACAATAATCATTAAAATGTACATGTATATTTAAACTTGTATCTGTCTGTTTTATCGGGTGTTTTTGAATGAAACAACTTGTCAGCATTCCAGCATCAAATCGTTTTCTTCAGTTCCTATATGCTCCCTCGTACATGTATTTAATAGACGAAAAGGCCCGTATTCTGAACTCCGGTTTAACTTAAACCGCAGTCTAAGTGTTAAACCAGTCTAAATCGGCTTGTCTCGAATGGGTGGGGTGCGGGAGCGGGATGGGAGCGGGATTGGAGCGGGAACGGGCACACCCTTTCGAGACAAGCCCCCCCCGGTTATCTCGAATGGACGCGTTCCTAGCGAGAAGTTCAATGAACGCGCCACTTCGAGACAACCGGGGGGGGGCTTTCCTCGAATGGGTGTGTTGAGTAGACTTTTGTAACAGACGTTTTAGAATTTTTTTTGAAAAATGTACTCTTGCTGGTTTTTTCGATTTTCTTTTGTCTAAGATGTAGAAAATATAAAAAAACGGTATCTAAAAATGCTTTTGACAAGGAAATCTTTATTTGTGCAAAATAAATAGGAGAATTGAATAATTATGCATTAAAACACACGGGGAAGAAAGGGCAAGTGGCGTAGCTAGGATTGTTAATTTATTTTTATTTTTTTGGCGTGACCTGTTAAATATTGTGAAATTGTGTTACAGACATGTGCTGACATAAGCCAAGGTGTGTTTATCATCTTTCCAAAGTTAGAAACACCTTTTAATGCCACTATCATTCTATCAATACCCACTATCAAAAGTCAAAACTCATATCAAAAGGTCGTTTGTACCGGCCCCCAACTCCCCATACAAGGGGAAGGCCTATGCTCGTAACTCCTTTTCAAAAGTGACCCCCTATTCCGGAGAAGTTGGAATTTGTTTTACCCCCTATCCCGGGGAATTTTCTGAGATATTGGACCACCTATCCAGGCAATTTAGGAAATTAACCCCCCCCCCCCCACCTATCCCCGGGGAGGAAACCACCAGAGTCTGCGAAAATTGACCCCTATTTACATTTTCCCGGGAATATTTTTTCATCTTCCTCATTCATCTTCCTATTTTCTTACTCACCCACCAATAAGGGGTGGGGCATGGTCATCTTGTGCCTCCCCCCCCCCCGTAAAAAAGTACGCCGCAGTGAATTAACATTCTATTCTGGACTGTCTGCCCGACCAGACCTTTGAATTTTAAATGAACATTCCATTATGAATTCATGCAACCTCATACATTTCATTTGACAACCCCCGGTTATCAGTGACGGCACCGGGGGGCATGGGGGGGGGGGGCATTTGCCCCCCAGTCAGAAGCTTTGCCCCCCAGTTGCCCCCAATAATTTTCGGAGTGAAAAAAATAAAAGGGTGGAAAATTTTGTTTGTCCGCCCTTGCCCCAACAATTTCTTTTGCCCCCCATTTGCCCCCCCCCCCCACCCCCACTTTAAAAATCCTGGTGCCGCCACTGCCGGTTATATTTTCTACATCTTAGACAAAAGAAAAACGAAAAACCAGCAAGAGTACATTTTTCAAAAAAATTCTAAAACGTCTATTACAAAAGTCTACTCAACACACTCATTCGAGGAAAGCCCCCCCGGTTGTCTCGAAGTGGCGCGTTCATTGAACTTCTCGCTGGGAACGCGTCCATTCGAGATAACCGGGGGGCTTGTCTCGAAAGGATGTGCCCGTTCCCGCTCCCATCCCGCTCCCATCCCGCTCCCGCACCCCACCCATTCGAGACAAGCCAACTCTAAGTGTGATTTAACTTTGTACAGAAATGTATACTGCAACAGCTAGGGGTATAGTTTAAGTCTGGTTTAACTTACACTACAGTTTCGGTTAAACCAGAGTTCAGAATAACGGGCCAAAGTCTCTTAACACTTGAAGCATCTCACTAGCGGATCCAGGGGGGGGGGGGGGGACGAATCGGCCGCGGCCCCCCTATTGGCGACGAATAAAAAAAAAAAGAGGCGCCTTTTTTTTTTTTTTTTACTTGTCAGGGAATTATGGAGGGAAAGAGGACCCCATAACCCTTTACTGACCGATTTTTGAAGGTTTTTCAAGGTTTGGCGAAATTTTTTTTTTTGGTCCCATTTCTCGTTCAAGAAAGGAAGATCTTTTCTTTTAGATTGATAATTATCATGATTACAATGATTTCTTATATACTTTGAGGGCGCTACGCCAGAGCCTATGTTAGAGTACCTATATAAAGAGAGTAGCGACAACTCATGATTTGAACGCCATTTTGTTTCCACTGATATGCAACATTTCTTTTCAATTCCGATGAGCACCTGGGTGTTCTCAATAGAAAGAATTCAAACGCCATTTTGTGTCCAGAAAAGTCAGACGTCCATGTCGCTACTCTCTATATAAAGGTACTCTAGCCTATATGTATGATCTTCACCGCGGAATGAAACATTTTGTTGACAAAAAGTCATGTAATAAAGACATGAGTTGTAGCCCCTGCTGCAACTAACATCTGACTTAATCTGTCATTGTGTATGCCGTGAAAGTATCAGAATTTGATTTCAAGGGTGTTTCGAGCAATATGATTTGAAATATTTTGTTTTGCGTTCTGTGATGTGACTTTCTTCAATAAAAGTAGGTTTTCACCTTTGAAAATTAAATTATTGCTGCTGATGCTCCCCTCGTACTAGCGCGTTCACTGTTTCTGAAGTAGAACGTGGCCTGTTAGAACGTGATAGTTTGAGGTTAATTAAAAGAACATTTAAGGAGATAAATGGGGGAAAGATGGAAGAAGAAAGAGAGAGAGAGAGAGAGATTCACAATAAATATGGTTCAGTGTATTTTTATGACGATCTTCGGATCAGTTTTGATCCATTCGGGAAAATTGGAATACCATGGCTAAAATTACACATCTTTAATTGCAGCTTGCTTTTTAGTGAATTTATTTGGTAGATAAACATTATCCAAATCTAGGATTAGTTCTTCCATATAGCATGTTACAATAATGTAGTATTTGCCCCCCGAAATAAACGAAAAAATAAAATCTCCACGAAATAATGTTTCTGTCAAAAGATGCGCATGTATTCTTCGCAAAGAACGATTAGCTTTACAAACGGAGGTTTATAGGCCTGTGGAAATCGAAGTATACGTGTTACCCGACTATACAATAGCATACACCAGTAAAACAAACAAATAGCTAAACAAATTTTGTCTTCCCCTGTGAGAGATAATATTTTGAAATCATGATTCATACACATAACAGAGTCAATATTAGACCTTTAGAAATACATGGTATAAAAAGCGATCATGAAAACGGAGCAACAGAAACCCTGGACGTCACACATGCATGGCATGATTGTATTGTGACATAATTCATAGGTGAATAATAAATTTAGGGTCCTCATACCTCGGTGGTTATATTATCTGCATCAGTGCCAAAATCGAAAATCGCGTGGCTAACGACTCTCCCCTTAGGCTCACTTTTTTTATTAACTGATAAAGTTACTTAGCATCTTTTGTGTTTTTCGTTACATATATGTTTTAAAACAAACTTGTATACACTTCTCTTTTACACCTTTTTAAAGCTTAGCAAATGGTGCTTAAAATTTTAGCCTGAATAAGAGATCAGAGTAAAGAAAGGGGGATGGGGGGGGGGGGGGGGGGGGTGAGGCGCCTTGCACCGAATCAACATATAACTAATTGAAGTACTGAAATCAGAGAATGTTGTTACTGTCAACAAGGTAAAATTGGGCAACTTTTTCTAAAGTTTTTTATTTTGATATTTGATTTGCACTCGTCATTTAAATACCGAAACTGTATTGCATATAAAGAGGCCTAACCATTGTATTTGTGTATTTAGTAAACATTTTTTAAGGGTGAATAATTACATAATCATATACCAGAAAACTAGATACCAGAAAACAAGAGATCTGTATTACTTACAGATCGGTCCTGACGAATAATAATGTAATACAAATCAAATCAATCATGCTAAAAAACAAAGTGCCCCTCTAATACGTGCCTGTTCCCTTTCTGATAAGCGCCCCTTTTCCTATCAAATGTGTGCCTTTTTCCTCCTTCTACTAAGTGCACCTTTTCACCTCTTTTAAGTGCCCTTTACATCTGATAAGCGCCCTTTCCTCTTCTGATAAATGCCCCATTTTACCTAAATTTCCCACAGTTTCTTACTAAAAGATCCATATCTATAGCTTCAAAGAATCGGTACGGCTTTAGTAACAGGTACCAATATTACTACAACTACTATGTAAGGCAGTGGAGCTGGAGGCAAGAAGGACATAATGCCTACCCCCCCCCCCCGCGAAGGATTTATTATTCCGCTCCCTCAAATGTGCCCATAATTTACACGAAGTAAGGGCAATATTTTCTGAAAATTTCCCCAAAACTCGCTCGCTAGGTCTATAATGAAATCGAGCAATAACAAGCATATCCCATGAAGTATGTTGATATCGATGTAATCCCACTAAAACGACAGGGTTAATGTACGAATTAAAAGATCATTCGATATCCCCTCAAATTGATTTGCTGTTGTCATTTTCAATAATTATATAGCTGTAAATAATGCACAAAGCAAGGACTACAGCGTTAGAAAAAAAGTCAAAAATTTTAACTGGATTGCACATGGATCATTAGACCATCACACACAACTGCTAATTAGGGAGGCTGAAACAGTGTCCAGAAACACAATAAACATGATAAAAAGGAAGAAGGCGTTAAAAATCAGAGTAGGATGAAGAGTATAGGATGGGGGGAGGTGGGGTTTGTGTGTCCAGACACTTAACAAATATTAGCCTGTGAATTTTGCAGTCAGATTTTACGAGAAATATGCATTAGGTAACACTAAAATCAGTGAAATTTGCAATTCACATAATTTTCAAACTATCTTGTGAAAGATTTTTGACAATTTGCATGGAAAGTTGTTCAATTTACTGTTAAAAAATGACCTGTCCGGATAGGCCTTCCGTTCATTGACCCCCCCCCCCCTCAATCTACGCCCCTGCCCATGAGGGAAGCAAAAATTCATCCCAAATGTGCTTGGACGTCGGCTCTGCATCCCCCCCCCCCCCACCTCTCCCTACACCTGCCCCTCCCCACTTCGATCATGCTATTGTTGGCTGCTCTAAAGCCGCAAGACACTCCCCTGACTACTGGTGTTCCAACTTGAACCAAGACTACGTACGTACATTGCCTTCGCAAGCTTATATTATATATTTATTCATTTCTATAAAATAAGTATGAGTGATGACGTCAAATTGAAAGGGAACTGAGCTGCGAGTTCGAGTACGAGTTCATATATCCTCTAGCTCTACCCTTAAAGTTTAAACATAAGTGAGAGCACACAGGGTGTCCGAGCAAGATGGCAGAACGTGAGCGTCTTAAAGCAGCAGATGAGAGGGCTAAGGATGGAAACTGGAAGAGATGGGGCCCATACCTTTCAGAACGCCAGTGGGGAACTGTTCGCGAGGACTACTCTCCAGACGGATCTTGGTGAGTAAAGAGTTCCTGGGTTCTCCCGACCCGGGCTGCGCCCCGGGCTGCGCCCCGTACGCAGGCATCAGCAGATCAGGATCAGAAATCGATTTATACTCGGGTACGATATACACATTCTGGACTAGCCGCGCGCCGCGGAAGTGAAACCACTACAATTTAGGTAGACACTCAAAGAGGCCAACCAAAATGACAATGGCGGAATCTCATCAATATTCATAACAATGCATACGGTACTATGAATATGTATTTGCGCATGCGCTGTTATTGTTAAGTTAAGCTTTCTCTTAAACTTATACTAGCTCTATTTCCGCCGAAATTTATATCCCCACAGACACAGTGCAGATACGAAGGTTAAGCCAAGGCGTAGCACAGCGATAATAGATCGAAGGTTCGAATTCAATTTCGATCCTTTAGTCTTTACATTTTTATTTTTTTTTTGCGGGAGGGGGTTGGGAGGGGGGGAGGTAAGACTAAGAGGGATTTTTTTTCTCTCTCTATTCTCATTCAACAAGGTGAATATTTTAATGAAATGACGCCGACCGTATTTTGAATAGACTCTAATTTTTCTATTAAGAATTAATAAACTTTAAACTTAAAGGGGAATTTAACCTCAAAATATAAATGTGCCTATGTTCAAAGATGTAATCTATTCCTTCTTGTTGTCCTATGTAGTTTTGGATTAAAATATACGAGATGGGTATAAATCAAGATTTTCTCAGCAAGATTTATCATCTGCTATCGATACCCGGGGGCTGCCATTTTCTTGATGTGTACATGAAGATATTTTTAATCCGAATGCAAAATTGTCTTTCTTCCTGATACAAAATCCCATTTGAGATTTGAAATATTTAACAGATATATACATATATTCTGAAAAACTAAAAATGTGTTTTATATTTCTTTGAAAATTATGATTTTACTAAATATAAATCTAAAACGCGACGGAGCGAATTAATTCAAAACTCCTGAGCTGCGTGTAAAATGAATGTTGAAAAGACACAGCCCTTGGCATTATTCTTGCTCTAATTTTGAATTTAGATTTTGAATTTAGATTTCTTGCAAACTTACTCTTTAGAATATCAGGAATAATATAAGATTAACCTTTCGAGGAATATTAAAGAATTTTTGTTCATTTTCAGGTGAAAATCTTAGCCAGGTGCGCAGACATACATGTATGGCTCCCCATCATACCCCATACACACACACACACACACACACGCACACACACACGCAACACGAGTGTGCGCGGTCGTTGGGTTCGTTGGGTTACGACATGGCACCTATTGTTGAGTTGGCCAAACTCTGTGTCCATGTATGGATGGCTCTGGGCATGGCTATTAGTAGCCCGACCAGACGCTGTGTCGCTTTGCGACAGCGCTGTGTATAGTTAGGCTCTCAGTATCACTTCCAATACAAGATCTGTTCACAAAGTTATTCAAATTTATGGATGTTTCTTTCCTACATGTACAAAATAATGTAGACCCAGTAATAGGGTATTCCACTAACCTGTTTATTAATGAATGAACTACAATACTGTAATGGCACCAGTCGTGGCGTGCCCTTGTAATACAGCTTCATTGCTGCAACACCCTGTTTCAACTGCCCTAGCCTCACCGGAGCGAAATGAACGGATGCGAATGAATAGCAGATATTTTACCAATATAAATCAGGAACAACTATGCGGCATTTCGCTCACTGCCGATCGCACAAAAAATGATGGCAGGAAAAGTTTTTTTCCGAAGAGAATATGTTCTGCTAATTTTTTTGTAAAACAAGAACTTCCTCTTTAGCAGACTGAAATAAAATAAATAATATGTACCATATTTTCTGTTTACGATGTAACAAAGTTCCATAGATGTTGGCCAGACAATTTTTTTGCCTGAAAAATACTTTGGAAATAGATTATCTTTCTTCAAAGTTTTAGCTGTCTTACCGAGAATGCCTATGATCCAGTCGTGACGCGCCATTCCTACAACACACAAATCATGATGTAGCATCCCGACAAGCGCATTATACTAGTGCGCATGCACAATCCCCCAAAGACAATGCGATAGCTAGATAGCTTCCTGCATATGTAGCGCGCCGTGTACTGAGTGAATATTTGTACAACAGAGTGATTTATCTTAGATTAATCCTTCCTTCGCAATATCATTTGCGAAGGGTGCGCCACCATTGGTGCAAAGTGCAGCGACACTGGAGCAGCAGAAGCACTGCAAAAGCGCCACAGTAGCGTTCGCGCCGTAGAAGCAAGATGCAATATTTCAGGTAGATTTCATTCACAAGCATTTTCGGAATTGAATGATTCCTCAACAACCATGGTATTTTCTGAAAATTATGAATCTAAAACTGTCAAACCCCTCCACGACTGGTGACATTACGGTACTTGGAATCCAGTTTGCATGTACATAAATCATTACTTGGTGTTATGGTTATGACTATGTCTTTGACCACACCACGATTAGTGGTCATATTGAACATTATATTCCTTACTTATTTCCTAATCCTGCCATCTTATTGGTTGAAAGTGAAGTCGTGTTTTTAACCATGTCTGCAAAAATGAACTATGCCCACAGGCATAGTTAAATTTTGCTGCGATCCCCATTGGTTTACGTGTAAAAAATTACTTTATGCGAGCGCGAGTGAGGTTACCATAATCGCAGTGTGATTTGCTTGCTAAATTTATTTTACTTGCGCCGAAGACTGGCGATCTATCTCAATTTATCTTCGATTGTTTCGTTTATTAACAGTTTGATGATGATTTTTAAATGTGAGGACCCCATGATTGGTAAGTCGCACATGTATTCTTTGACTCCTACATGTACCTGGCTTTGTTCGGCATATAAAAGATATATTGACTGCTTCAATATTCGAGGCACAGTTGTTTCTATACATGTAGGCTCTCTGGGACCTTACATCCTGCTGATGACCATGGCCATAGCAGGATGTAAGCTAGGTCCCCTTGAGCCTACATGTATATAAACAATTATACAACTTCCAAGAATGTTCTGTAATCTGATTGGTTTAAATCGTGTCACATGACATTCAGTGGACTGCACTGTAGCATCCATTTGCATTGGAGTGCAGAAAACGTACTATACCAAATGCACTATACCTGCACTCGCCGGAGTGCAGGTATAGTGCATTTTCTGCACTCAGAATGACGTCATTCACGTCAACAATGCAAGTGGCAATGACCGGGCGTGTCAAAGTTTACGCGCAATGGTGTTCGGATAATCAAATTCAGGAAAGCCCTGCGCGTACTAAGCTAGCTAGCTAGCTAGCTAAGCTGCGCTTTACGTCCTAATTTCTTACTTCATATCTGCATTATATGCATGCATGGTAGCGTATTCACAGATTGTGAGAGACAGACTGTATCGCTATAGCTAGCTGTGAATTCACAGTGTGAATTCATGAGCCTAGTTGTTAATTAGGTGGTCTGTCGTAGTCGACAGACCACCTCTTAATTTCGTCAGAATTTTCTTTATTCTTTATTCTTTATTAGGTGGTCTGTCGTAGTCGACAGACCACCTCTTAATTTCGTCAGAATTTTCTTTATTTATTAGGTGGTCTGTCGTAGTCGACAGACCACCTCTTAATTTCGTCAGAATTTTCTTTATTATTTATTTATTTATTTATTATTTATTTTTATTTTTCCACCACTTTCTTGTTACCATGATTCCTCAATATCGGCTGAGTCAAATTTTATCAAAATCTCTACAGTCATGAGGACATATCAGATCAAGCTCGGGTATCTATTTCAAGGTCATCAGGTCATCGTGACGTCATCCAGGCGCCATTTTGTGATATCACATTATCAATCATATCTTCATAACGAGTCATAAAAAATGAACCATATTTGACATACATTAACTTCAGGTCAAGGGTCATCATAAAATGTCATCAAAATTTGCGCGGACATCATGACGCGCACGTACGCGCGCGTCAAAATTTAAAAATGCTCAAAATCACTTTTTAATCAAATTAGAGTATTGTTCAGGACATTTTAAGCATTTTAATTTTTTCTGTCCGTGCGCGTCCGTGCGCGCGTTATGCGCGCACACAGCGCGTAGAGAACGTAAAAACGCCATTTTTTCGCATATTTTGTCTTCCTGACACTATTCTTGACAATTTCCAACTATTTACAGTCAATCTCGACCTTCCATAATGTCGTACGCGCGCGTCAAACTTTCAAATTCGTGCGCACGTCAATGGGCATTCTAATGTAAAAAGTGGTAAAAACATGCCCATCTAGAATTCGCCATAGCTCCTCAGAATATACGGAAACCACCCAATTTCTTTACATATTCTGAAAGCCTGTGAGTTGTAGATTTGAAATCATGTAGAATTTTTGCCGATCTCATGTTCTAACGTCATCATATTTGCATATGAACTCAAAAAAATGATTTTGAAAAAATGACGTCATCATTTTTGTATTCATTTGCTAATATTTCAGTAATAGGGGATCGATTTTCTTCCAGATTTTGATATGTTATAGCTGAGACAATTCTCTACCAGAACAGTTACCACCATTTTTCATTTTGATGACGTCATCACACTGAAATTTTCAATGCAAGATGCCATGTCATAATTTTCCCTATTTGCGTGTTATGTCTATGGAAGATGATTTTTTTTCGAATCATGAATCTACATGACATCGTTCTCTGAGCAGTATCTCAGTTATTTTTGGTCTATTTTCTTCCAGATTTTAATATGTTGTAGCTGAGACTATAAGCTTTCATTAGTAAGCCCTCCAATTTTTGATCAGATGTCGGGATCATGCCCAATTTTTCAGTACAAAATGTGATTTGAGAATCCCGTTTTCGTTTACGTGTTATCTCTATGGGAAATATTCTGGTCTATCGGTAAAGCACATGACTACCATGGTCAAGGTACCTGGTTCGATCCCCGGGGCCGATTTTTTTTTTTTTTTTTTGCTTCTTTTTGCCTGTCATTTTACCATCCTCTTCGACTATTGTAACATAAAAAATCACAAATCATGTAATAAACTGCCTTATTTTCCATATTATGTCTATTAGAAAGTAGTGTGCAGTAGTTTGTCTACAACCCTATGGAAATTGTGATTTCCTGTCCTGTATTAGAGCTATGGGGTTGATCTCCCAAGTATCCTGTATCATCATCATTATTACCATCACCGTCATGATCATCATCGCTATTATTATATCATCGCCATCATCATTATATCATTATAATCATCATAATCACCGTTATCATCACCATAATCATTTTACAATGACCGATACACATTTTGCTACATTCCTGTCCTCAGGAAGCATCTCCATTCATGGCATTCTTGACATCCTGTCTTCTGTTTAGTATTTCCCCATTAATATGATCATCCTGATTACAATCATGATCGTGCCAATTTAAGGACAGACCACCTAATTCGTCTTCGTGACGAATTCAAGTCTAGTTATTATTTATTATTTATTTTTATTTTTCCACCACTTTCTTGTTACCATGATTCCTCAATATCGGGTGAGTCAATTTTTATCAAAATCTCTACAGTCATGAGGACATATCAGATCAAGGTCGGGTATCTATTTCAAGGTCATCAGGTCATCGTGACGTCATCCAGGCGCCATTTTGTGAAATCACATTATCAATCATATCTTCATAACGAGTCATCAAAAATGAACCATATTTGACATACATTAACTTCAGGACAAGGGTCAACATAAAATGTCATCAAAATCCGCGCTCACTTCATGACGCGCACGTACGCGCGCGTCAAAATTTTAAAATGCTTCAAATCACTTTTTAATCAAATTAGAGTATGGTTCAGGACATTTTACGCATTTTAAAATTTCCTGTCCGTGCGCGTCCGCGCGCGCGTTATGCGCGCACACAGCGCGTAGAGAACGTAAAAACGCCGTTTTTTCGCATGTTTCATCTTCCTGATAATATTATTGACAATTTCCAACTATTTACAGTCATTATCGACCTTCCATAATGTCGTACTTGCGCGTCAAACTTTCAAATTTGTGCGCACGTCAAAGGGCATTCTAATGCAAAAAGTGGTAAAAACATGCCCATCTAGAATTCGCCATAGCTCCTCAGAAGGGGGCGGAAACCCCCCAATTTCTTTACATATTCTGAAAGCCTGTGAGTTGTAGATATGAATTCATGTAGAATTTTTGCCGATCTCATGTTCTAACGTCATCATATTTGCATATGAACTCAAAAAAGTGATTTTGAAAAAATTATGTCATCATTTTTGTATTCTTTTGATAATATTTCAGTAATAGGTGGTCGGTTTTCTTCCAAATTTTGATATGTTATAGCTGAGACAATTCTCTACAACATAACTTTCCACTATTTTGCATTTGGATGACGTCATCACACTAAAATGTTCAATTAAAAACGCCATGTCAGAATTTTCCCTATTTGCGTGTTATGTCTATGGAAGATGACTTTTTTTCGAATCATGAATCTACATGACATCGCTCTCTGAGCAGTATCTCAGTTATACTTGGTCTATTTCCTTCAAGATTTTAATATGTTGTAGCTGAGACTATAAGCTTTCATAAGGCTTTCATAAGTGTGGTCTCCGATTTTTGATCAGATGTCGGGATCATGCCCAATTTTGAACTACCAAATGGGATTTGAGAATCCCGTTTTTCGTTTACGTGTTATCTCTATGGGAAATATTTTGGTCTATTGGTCAAAGCACTTGCCTCCCATTCCGGTGACCCAGGTTCGATCCCCGGTGGGTCCATAACAAATTTTTTTTTTTTTGCTTCTTTTTGCTTGTCATTTTACCATCCTCTTCAACTATTGTAACATAAAAAATCACAAATCACGTAATAAACTGCCATTTTTTCCGTATTATGTCTATTAGAAAGTAGTGTGCAGTAGTTTGTGTACAACCCTATGGAAATTGTGACTTCCTGTCCTGTATTAGAGCTATGGGGTTAATCTCCCAAGTATCCTGTATCATCATCATTATTACCATCACCGTCATGATCATCATCGCTATTATTATATCATCGCCATCATCATTATATCATTATAATCATCATAATCACCATTATCATCATCACCATAATCGTTTTACAATGACCGTTACACATTTTGCTACATTCCTGTCCTCAGGAAGCATCTCCATTCATGGCATTCTTGACATCCTGTCTTCTGTTTAGTATTTCCCCATTAATATGATCATCCTGATTACAATCATGATCGTGCAAATTTAAGGACAGACCACCTAATTCGTCCTCATGACGAATTCAATTCTAGTTTATTTATTCTTATTTTTCCACCACTTTCTTGTTACCATGATTCCTCAATTTTTATCAAAATCTCTACAGTCATGAGGACCCATCAGATCAAGCTCGGGTATCTATTTCAAGGTCATCAGGTCATCGTGACGTCATCCAGGCGCCATTTTGGGAAATCACGTTATCAATCATATCTTCATAACGAGTCATAAAAAATGAACCATATTTGACATACATCAACTTCAGGTCAAGGGTCAACATAAAATGTCATCAAAATCTGTGTGCGCATCATGACGCGCATGTACGCGCGCATCAAAATTTAGAAATGCTTAAAATAACTTTTTAATCAAATTAGAGTACGGTTCAGGACATTTTAAGCATTTAAAAAAACACTGTTTTTTCGCATGTTTCGTCTTCCTGACAATATTCTTGACAATTTCCAACTATTTACAGTCATTCTCGACCTTCCATAATGTCGTACGCGCGCGTCAAACTTTCAAATTCGTGCGCGCGTCAATGGGCATTCTAATGTAAAAAGTGGTAAAAACATGCCTATCTAGAATTCGCCATAGCTCTTCAGAATGCCTGGATACCCCCAAATTTCTTTACATATTCTGAAGCCTGTGAGTTGTAGATTTGAATTCATGCAGAATTTTTGCCGATCAAATGTTTTGACGTCATTATATTTGCATATGAACTCAAAACTATGATTTTGAAAAAAATGACGTCATCATTTTTGTATTCATTTCATAATATTTCAGTAATAGGTGGTCAATTTTATTCCAAATTTTGATATGTTATAAAGCTGAGACAATTCTCTCCAAGATCAGTTACCACCATTTTTCATTTTGATGAAGTCATCATAGTGAAATTTTCAATTAAAAACGCCATGTCAGAATTTTCCCTATTTGCGTGTTATGTCTATGGAAGATGATTTTTTTTTAATCATGAATCTACATGACATTGTTCTCTGCATGAGCAGTATCTCAGTTATTTTTGGTCTTTTTCCTTCCAGATTTTAATATGTCGTAGCTGAGACTATAAGCTTTCACAAATGTGGTCTCTAATATTTGATCAGATGTCGGGATCATGCCCAATATTTAACTACAAAATGTGATTTCAGAATCCCGTTTTTCGTTTACGTGTTATCTCTATGGGAAATATTTTGGTATATTGGTCAAAGCACTTGCCTCCCATTCCGGTGACCCAGGTTCAATCCCCGGTGGATCCATATTTAAAAAATTTTTTTTTGTGCTTCTTGTTGCCTTTCATTTTACCATCCTCTTCGACTATTATAACATAAACAATCACAAACCATTTAATAAACTGCCTTATTTTCCGTGTTATGTCTATTAGAAAGTAGTGTGCAGTAGTTTGTGTACAACCCTATGGAAATTTTGATTCCCTGTGTGTATTACAGCTATGCGGTTTATCTCCCAAGTATCTTGCAATATCAAATAATCCTATTTGATATCACAATTTCTCAAAATTGGCTTAGTCAATTATCTTTAAATTTTCGTTAGTCATCAGTCCTAATAAGGTCAAGTTCCCGCATCTTTTTCAAGGTCATCAGATTATTGTGACGTCATAGATCTAGGAGCCATTTTGTACAAATCAACTTATGGTCCTATCTTCATAACGAAGTGTCATTTCTCTTTCATATTTGGCATGGCGAATGTCAATGTCATTCCAGTCATGGTCATCACCATTATCATCATCATCTTCATAATCATCATCATATCCATCACCATCATTATCATCATCATCACCATCTATCATCGTCATTATCACCATCATCATGATTATCACCATCATTATATCATCACCACTATCATCATCACCATAATCATCATCACCATAATCATCACCATGAATCATCATTATTACCATCATCATCGTCATCACCGTTATCATCATCGCCATAACCACCATTACCATCATTACCATCATCATCATCAATGTCATCACCATTATCTTCATCATATCTTACAGAACAATTTACCAGTTCAAGACAGACCACCTAATTCGTCTTCAGTGACGAATTCAATGTCTAGTTTTTGGTCTATTTCCTTCCAGATTTTAATATGTTGTAGCTGAGACTATAAGCTTTTATAAGTGTGGTCTCCAATTTTTGATCAGATGTCGGGATCATGCCCAATTTGTTACTACAAAATGTGATTTGAGAATCCCATTTTTTGCTTACGTGTTATCTCTATGGGAAATATTTTGGTATATTGGTCAAAGCACTTGCCTCCCATTCTGGTGACCCAGGTTCGATCCCCGGTGGGTCCAAATTTTTTTTTTTTTTTTTTTTTTTGCTTCTTTTTGCCTGTCATTTTACCATCCTCTTCGACTATTATAACATAAACAATCACAAACCATGTAATTAAATGCCTTATTTTGCATGTTTTGTCTATTAGAAAGTAGTGTGCAGTAGTTTTTGTACAACCCTATGGAAATTTTGATTCCCTGTCGTGTATTAGAGCTATGGGGTTTATCTCCCAAGTATCCTGCAATATCAAATAGTCCTGTTTGATATCACAATTTCTCGAAATTGGCTTAGTCAATTATCTTAAAATTTTCGTTAGTCATCAGCATTGTGGAGAAAATTACGACGGCCAAATGTCAAGAACACATTCAGGCCGATATCAGTGCTGGTGTCAAAATTTTGTTCGGAAAAATGAGAGGTCCTGCAGCTACGCACATGCAATAAATGAATGCAAATCTTGATATTGATATTGGCTGTGCATGTGTGTATCGGTGTGTATTTTACCCCAATTTGAACGCGTCGCATTGGCATTGGCGTGTATGTGATTTGTATGGTGCGTAGCTTTGGGAACTGCGTGGCTTTAGCATAGGACTGGGTCTGGCCCGGTGCCGCTGGTATACGGTGTGGCACGTGACGTGAAGCTATGTGAGTTGTGAGTCGGGGCATCGACTATGGTCGGGCCAGGAACACTGATGGCTTGTTTTTGTAATCTGGTTTGTTTTTCCTGGATTGTATTCTGGCATAATGTCCTTCGTGTGCTCTGAAGACGAACCGAATTTCATGAGGTTTTATTTTTACCCTTTCTGATTTTCTAATTGAGCCGATTTAGTGGTTTTGGCCCAGGAGCGCCATCGCGATCGCGCTCCTCAAAAATGAAGGCCTGAATTGATTACTACTTCAAAAATTCAAAACTCTTATTTCTTATCAGATTTTGCTCAAACTTTCATAGAACTTTTTCTGTAAATTTTCTACTTCTTTTAAAACCAAGTTAAAATTAAAGTCAGGGTGGACTTCCCCTTTAACAAACAAGGATTGTTATTGATTGATCTAAAGCCTTGTTCATAACGTTCCATGACCATATTACCATGAAACCGACGAGCAGGTATAGAATGTCATGTTATGAAAGTTTCTTTCATTTGTATTATGGATCAAGATAGGACAATACCTTATAAATGTGAAATTCATTCCTTGGCTAGCGAAGTTAGATTAGATGGAGGATAAGAAAGTTATGAAGTTTTAAAGTTGTGATATACAGTGTAGATGAACCATAACTTTGCAACTCTGCGATTTTTTTTTTTTCATTGTTTAGTACAAAAAAGTCATGGATTTCTGGTGCATGTTTTTTTTCAAAGAAAATGTTAAATAACTTCTGTACCCTAGATGTAGACTTCTATGTGAGACCACAAGATGTGACACATATTTTTAAACCCCCGCCAAACGAAGTTTGAAGGGGTCTGGAATCAGTCGATGGTTGGGCGGTCGGTTGGTCCGTTGCAAATCTTGCGGATCGAACCACTTCCTCAGTTTTTGACCGAAAGTCATGAAATTTGGTACACACATTGGTCTTGGTGGGAAGATGTGCAAGACATATTTTTCAGATCAGTCGGAATCTGCGTTGCCATGGTAACGGCATATTTATGGCAGAAAATCAAGGAAAACAGCTTGCGGATCGAACTACTTCCTCAGTTTTTGACCGAAAGTCATGAAATTTGGTACACACATTGGTCTTGGTGGGAAGATGTGCAAGACATATTTTTCGGATGAGTCGGAATCTGCGTTGCCATGGTAACGGCATATTTATGGCAGAAAATCAAGGAAAACAGCTTGCGGATCGAACTACTTCTTCAGTTTTTGACCGAAAGTCATGAAATTTGGTACACACATTGGTCTTGATGGGAAGATGTGCAAGACATATTTTTCGGATGAGTCGGAATATGCGTTGCCATGGTAACGGCATATTTATGGCAGAAAATCAAGGAAACACATTGCGGATCTAACTACATGTACTTCCTCAGTTTTTGACCGAAAGTCATGAAATTTGGTACACACATTGGTCTTGGTGGGAAGATGTGCAAGACATATTTTTTGGATGAGTCGGAATCTGCGTTGTCATGGTAACGGCATATTTATGGCAGAAAATCAAGGAAACATCTTGCGGATCGAACTTCCTCAGTTTTTGACCGAAAGTCATGAAATTTGGTACACACATTGGTCTTGACGGGAAGATGTGCAAGACATATTTTTCGGATGAGTCGGAATCTGCGTTGCCATGGTAACAGCATATATATGGCAGAAAATCAAGGAAACGCCTTGCGGATCGAACTACTTCCTCAGTTTTTGACCGAAAGTCATGAAATTTGGTACACACATTGGTCTTTTTTGATGTGTCGGAAGCTGCGTTGCCATGGAAACGGCATATCTATGGCTGTAAATCAGGGAAAAATCTTGCGGATCGAACTACTTCTTCAGTTTTTGACCAAAAGATTCAAGAAAGGCTGTTCTCACGGGGCGGGGGTATTAATCATCATCTTCAGTGATATTTTTAGTTCATACATGTATACACTATACATGTACCCATGTCTGGACAGGTCACTTTTTAACAGTACATACATGTAGAACAACTTTTCAGGTAAAACCGTGAATTGTCATAAATCTTTCACCAGATAGATCAACCAAATGATGAATTGCAAATATTAACTGATGGTAGTGTTACTTGATGCATACTGTATTTTCAAACAAATCTGATGGCAACATCGACAGGTTCATCTTTGTTGTCCAGATATACCACCCCCCTCCCCCCCCCCCCCCCCCCCCCCATTCTCTCTCAAATACATGTACAGTGTACATACTACATCGGGGAATAATTTACCTACTGAAATTTACATGTAGCAATTTCAATTTAAGCAGACAAATATTTTGCTCAAAATTCTACACAGTTCGATGTAGCAATCTGCTACACATCTGTAAATTTGTGGTCGTGTAGCAATCATACCCAAAATGTGTAGCAAACTGTGATGTACACTCACTGTACTACCAGGTAAATTATTCCTACATGTAATCTTTCCCTACATCATTCGCCCCTTTGCAACCATGAAGATGAATTAAATGTTCTACGTGAAAGGCTCTGTGCATTGATTGCAATCACTCAAGTCATATTGATTCATGGACAGCTCATTTCACTCATATATCGACTATCCCCGGGTGCACCAATAAAATACAAAATAAATAAAAACCTAAATGAACCCTAACAATGACAGAAGCAGATAGAACAGGATGTGTTGAAGGAGGAAGCTCCCATGTCAGAAGAAAAAGCTTTCTTAAACAAGGAAGTAGCAAAGTTACAGATGTACATAACCATACATGTACTTTTTCCTTCTTTCCCAGAGTGAATACACAATACTATTGTCTTTTGATAGAGGGATGGCCAGGCCTTTTATGAATGAGCCTTAGAAAAAAATCAGAGTGAAGAGAATGATTTTTTTTTATGAAGGAGAAAGATATAGTTGGGGATTCCCTAATATTGTTTACATGTACATGTATGGATGTGCATGTAATCTGAAGCAGATCAGTTTGCCATACATGTAGAATGCCTCTGTTGTATCTTTTGTTCATCAATCACAGTAAAATTACCTGAAAATATTGAAGCCTTTTGTATTCAGAGGAAATTTTTTGAAATTATTTTCAAAAAATACAAGAAGAAAAAAAATACAGCTTACTCTCGATATAACGAGCACGGATATAACGAGATTTCATTATAACAAGAGAATTCTCTCGGTCCCAAAAGTTTCCACATGCAAACCTACATGTATGGAGCACCAACCCGCATACAATGAGCACCGTTATAACAAGCTTATTCTGTTGACCCCATGACAAAGAAAAAGATAAGAAATGCGTTCCGTTACAATGAGGAAAGGAAAGTTGGGGGAACGTCTGCTGATAACAATCTTCTCAAAAGATCGAAAGTACCGTTATATGCGCGAGCCAGACACACATCTCGTGACACACATATTACACATGCAAGACACGCATCCCGCATGCTGTACACATGTACGCTGTATGTATGAACCATCGATCTCTACCACGTGGCTTCAAGCCGAGACCTGTCAATCAATGCAAATCGCGCGCGTGCTGAATTATGGGGTGTGTCTGATGAGTAGTGATTGATTGGCTATTCGGGGGGCATAAAACCCTGGCAACAGTATATGATTGGGCAGACATTATGATTGGCTAAAAAGTGTCTGTGCTTATGAATATGAATGAAGGGAAGTGGTGCGGTGTTGACTCGTTTCAGAGGTATGGACGGGGTGTGTGCTTATTTGAGTATCATGATTGGCTGGATAAAGACTGCTGTTTACAGATATCAAAATGCTAGGTTTTCAGTTCGTCGTCACAATAGGCCAGTTTCGTAATGTATGCACAGACCTTTAAACCCGATTACGTAATAGGAGGGTTGGACAAACAACGGTGACTGGCGGTGCGAATTATTGTACATCGTGTTTCACTGTGCAACTCCTGCCCTTTGTTCGCCATTGAACTGTTTGTTGCATTATTGTTTGAACAGGTTATTGACAGATGAGATGGAGGGAATTTCGAAATAAAAGTTTGGATATCTTTTAACGGTTCACACAAAGGTCGGAAAATGGGAAAACACTATAAAGAACGTGTAACAGCGACACCCGCTATGACCAACGGCAACGTCTACTTTACATGTAAGGGGTTTTTTGATCCCCCTTCCCAAACAGAATTAAACAATGATGGACAAATGCAAAATTTGGTTGAAAGCATGCGGAAGGAAAGACTTTGGTGTAGATACATGTATCATTAAAACGGAGCTTGAGCAGCGACTGGCTGCTAAAGCCGTCCGCCCAAGTCTCTGTGATAGACAGTTGATAGCACCCCGGCCACAGAAGCGAAACTTGCGCCCGAGGTCGATGCCGTGGTACCAGATAATGAAGCCAATATTGACGAAAGCGAAGTACCACAAAATGTGTTTGGAGATTATGGTAACTAAATTTTAAATCTCTTATTTCTTTTATTATGAACCCCGTAAAATCCTGAGAAAAAAAGTGTATTCAAAAGAACTTTCCCTCCCATTCAGGCACTCTCGAAAATGGTGTGGATGATACATAACAAGTCTCTGCTTATTGTATCCTACGGTAAATCTCCTCTTTCTCGAAGAAAATCTTGTAAATTCTTCACACTAAACTTGTCAAGTAAGGAAGCCATCAAAACAAAATCAAAAGTTGAGCAAGGTAATCGTAGACTAATAGTGAAAATACGAAATGAAATAAAAATATGAGGTAACGGAAATCGGCGCGGAGCAATACCAAAAGTACGAATACAATATGGCGGTATGTCGAAAATTGGCCAACCTGGTTACTATTACAGTGAAACCTGTCTAGAAAGACCACTCAAGGGAGACAAGAAAAGCGGTCTTTATGAGTAGGTGGTCTTTATGGACAGGTAACTTTAATACAGATTTCAATGAGAAACACTTTTCAAGGGGAAACGAAAAATTGTGGTCTTTATAGACAGGTGGTCGCTAAAGCAGGTTTGACTGTACCAGGCATTACGTCATCGCCGAAACTGGGCTATTTACCAATCAGACGAGTGAGACACTCTTATCTAAATCCACGTTCCCATCATTTCCTGTTTCGCCCGTTGCGGCCATCTTCTTGTTGTCAAAACACTAAACCCGCATGTTTTCTTGTCCATGAGATTAAGATAACAACTTCTTTTGACAAGCACATTAACTGAAAATAACATCCATCGTATAGGCCAGCTTTGGGAATGGTGTATCTTTGTGTCATTTAAGTTTATTAGCTACATGTATTGAAACGGCAAAAATATATCAATGTCGGATGATGAGTTGAGCAAAAAAGAATCCTTTTTTGCAGTTTGAAAACGGATGTTTCCAAGATGGCTCTGTATATTTAAGCACAATAAAACACAAAGAACGCACAATCACACACATTTTGAATGTTTTTTATTGTGAATGAATGAATGAATGAGTTTATTACCAAATGACAATGATACATACATCTTGATAAAAATCACAACGTTTTGTGCTAAAGGGAGCTAACAAATAGCATATATTGCTAATCGAGGTTAGCTCCGTAAAATTGATTACATCAATAGCAAATTAATTGAAATGTACATCTCATATATCTTCTTTTTTTTTTTAAATAACACATATACATTATTTACAATCAATAAAAGTAGTAATAACAGTACAACAACAATAATAATAATAACGAATATCAAGTGAGCTTAAAATAAATAAAATGAATGATAATGATCTTCATGAACATTCTAAAATTGATTTTCAAGTTGGTATTCTCCAATTAAGAATTCTTGTAATGCCAGTCCCAAACTTCTGCGACCGGTTATATTCCTTAATTCTTTTGGCAAATTATTCCACGTAACAGGTCCTGAATATGAAAACGATTGTTTCCCCAGATTCATATTACTGATTGAAAAATTCAAATAAGATTTCTCTATGTTTCTTGTATGATAAGGGTGATCTAGTACTGAAAAATAATAAGATAAAGTATGAGGCAGACGGTTTATATACATTATATCATGCATAAAATTACCAATCACATAGCGATATTCTTTGAATATATCTAGCACTTTAAGATCATAAAATAAAGGAGCAGAGTGATGTCTCGAACCTTTGAAAGCAATATTCTGGCCATTCGTTTCTGAAGCATTAGGACAGGATTCAGAGTTGTCTTTACATGTAGCACCCCAAACCTCTAATCCATACATTATACAATGTATGGGGTAAAATAAAAGAATTATATAACATTGAGCATTATTTTTCTTGACACAAAGTGTCTTAATCTATACAATATTCCAATCTTTTTACTTACATGTAGTACATTGCATACATTATCAATGTGTTTCTTCCAGGTCAAATTTTGTCTATACGAATTCCAAGGAAAGATGTTGACTCAACTGACTCTAAAATGGTTTCATTAAAGAGCAATTGACCTGAAATTGAGAAATGTCTTCGTCGATTTTTAAATAACATGTAATTAGTTTTTTTTTGTATTTATTGTAAGTTTGTTTGAGTTGCACCAATCTGTAACAGCTTTCAGGTTACAGTTAACTTCTGATAAATCAATATTACGTTCATCATGCTTAAATGTATGAAATAGATTAGAATCATCGGCAAATAATCAAAACTTGAAATAATTTGATGAAGGTCATTAATGTAGACAAGAAATAATGTCGGGCCTAATTAACACCGAGCCCTGGGGGACGCCGCATGAAATAGATTTATAATCAGATTTCACACAGTCGTAAGTTACAAATTGTTGTCTGTTTGTTAAGTAATTTTTAAACCACTCCAACACTATTCCCCAAATTTCGCTTCAATTGGGTCAGAGCATCTGAGCACATCCAGCCATTCTTTATTAATTAAATCATTACAAAAAGAATCCAATGAAAAATTGCAAAAGTTTCTGCATGTCACTTTCTTCATGGCCGGTTTAATACACTTCTCAAAAACAGCATACACCTGAAAATGATCAGAAACATCAACCTCAATACATCCCGTCCGAATAGGATAGGATGAAATATTAGTGTAAAAGTGGTCAATTAGAGATGAACTTCTGTTGGTAATCCTTGTCGGATTTGTAATTAGTTGACGTAAACCATAACTTTGTGCCATGCGTAAAAATTCCCACAGATTCTAGCAAAGAGTTTAAATCTCCAACAACAACACAAGGGTTTCTATCTATATTCATATTTTGTGAAAGACTATTTAAGTTATCACTAAAATTCTTCAAAGTTGCTTTCTGGTTTTCTATATATTACACCCAAAATAATGGGTATTTTCTGAATAAAAATCTTCAGCCACCTGGATTCAGCGTTATGCAACGATAAACTAGGAATACGTATAGTTGAACGATGAATGAATGTAAGCTCCAACTCCACCTCCCCTCTGATCCTTCCTATACATTGCAGTTCTAAATTGTACTCTGACATTGAACACTGAATTAAAGTTGTTTGCAAACACTTCCTTCAATGCATCAAAATTGCAGTTTAGGGATCGAATATTAACATGAGAAACAGAAAGTGATGATTGAAACAAGTTTTTTTACGACGTATTAAATTCATTGGGGGCAAAAGATACAGATCTTACAGCAAATGGGTCATTTTCAGTTTCCAAAGATTTCTCATTATTCAGGGTGGAATGAGTCCTATCTGTACAATGAAACATTAAAATCTATCATTTTATATGAAAGACAATATAACAGTATGAATATTAATAATTACACCAGCTTTGCAAGATCTTCTTTGCTATGAACCGTGATTGGTTCCTCCCTCTCATTCTTCTTTACAAAGATTTTGCCGTTGTGAGTCCACAGGAACCTATAACCGCATTCACCATCCCCAGTAGCTCCTTTGATCCCACCAGATTCTCGTTGATCAAGATCTTGTTGTTACTACGGTGAAGCCCAAGATCCTTGCAGGTACATGTACTTGCCCTTCATCTTCCTCCTTCCATCGTAGACAGCATTTCAGAATGCCGGAGGATACTTTGGATTCACCGCCGCGTCACATTCTTGTGTGCGCTCTAGCGGTCACATTTCTCAACGGATTTCTTTCAAACTTTGTATGGAGATGTATCTTGGTAAAATCTAGACACCTGTAATTTCTGGTGATGCTGCCCCCAGTGTTCCGTCTTTTATAGGGTAAAAGGCAATATTTTGGGGGATAGTTTATGTGCGCTCTTGCGGTCAAATTTCTCAACGGATTTTTTCCAAATTTTGCATGAATGTGTCTTTTGGTATAATCTAGAAACTTACAGATTTTGGTGATGCTGCCTCCAGTGCTCGTCTTTTATAGGGTCAAAGGTCATACTTTGGAGGATGGCGTGAGTGCATTCTGCAGGCCACATTTCTTGATGGATTTCTTTCAAATTTTCCATGGAAGTGTAACTTGGTATAATCTACACATCTTTACTTTTTGGTGATGCTGCCCTCATTGTTCCATCCTGTATAGGGTCAAAGGTCGTTTGTCCATTTCTTGCACTCTTAATTACTTCTGCATTTCTTGACAGATTTCATTCAAATTTTGTATGGAAGTGTATCTTGGTAAAGTCTACGCACCTATAGTTTTTGGTGATGCTGGCACCAGTGTCCCGTCTTTTATAGGGTCAAAGGTCATACTCGATGGCGTGAGTGCACTCTGCACGCCACTTTTTCCTGTTTTTTGTTGTAGTTTCTGATCCTAATTTTTTTTAAATAATAAAACAAATACAAATATTTTGTTTCTTGCTTTCTTGTATGTGTGTTGGAGCTATGCAAGGGCCAAGCTACTAAGCTAATTGCAGGCTTGCCATGTGCAGCTTGTACAGCGGTAAAGCACACCAATTTATCAAACTGTCAGTACAGGGATCATGTTGATAACATAAGGGGACTGGTGTTGAATACCTCCTCATATTCAAGGCAAACACCCATTAAAGTGAAGACATTCTTGCACAGCAAGCCTGCAGACAAAGCCACTAGCTAGTAGATCTGCATGTATAATATCTGACGGAATATTATTACCCAGTAATGGTAACAAGTACATACTGTGCGGTGATATCTGACCTACTTTCAAGAAATATGGAATGGATGACATGTATTTTGCTATATTTTTGTGGCAATTGTATAGGTGATAGGATTATCAAATAGACCTGTTGACAGATAATTGTATGCATACCTTTTTGACAAAGGTTGCTAATGACAACTCCATAGCTTGCATACCAGAGCATGCCCAACGTAGCAACAACTAATGTATGCAAGCTGGATTTCAAGTGTATTTATAGTAGTAGGTGAATGGAATAATTCATCACTAGGTCCTCGGAGAAAAAAACATCCATACATACTATGAACATGATGACAAAGAAAGCGGACAAAATATACAGCTCCTCATTGTACCGCTCCTCATTGTACCCTCCACAATTGTTCTGGTAACAAAAGAACATCCCTTCATTGCTATTGTATAAAATAAGTAGAACAGGTGAATATGCATACGTGACACCTGTTCTACATACTTTTACATAATAGCAGTGGAGGGATGTTCTATTGTCTACCAGAGCAAGTGTGGGAGGTACAATGAGGAGCTGTATATTTTGTCCGCTTCTTTGTTCGCCATGTTCATAGTGACATTTGAAACATTAAGAAACAGGTCTATTTGATAATCTAAAGATCAGTGTAAACTTAATTGTATTGTTCTTATCACTATTTTTATTTCATTTTAAGTACGTAAATTACAGTTTTTCAATATTTTTAGATACAGATCTGCTTTAAATTATATTTTGTACACGTTTTGTAGAGACATCATTTTGAATGATAGCTATGAATGGTAACAGCCAATCACACACTATAGCGCAATTTCGTCACTTTCCACATAACATGGCCGCGCCCATGTCCGTGCCAGATCGTCGCAAGTCCATGTTTTAAGATTGAATTTACTCAAATATGGTACATCAGATTTGTGACACGTTTGGATCATTCAAACAAGTACAATTTTAGTTTGTAAATGCTTGATTACAATGTTTTGACCTTCATTCTCCTTTAATCTTTTTTATTACATGTATGTGATTCTAGAATTCTTACATGTACTTTTTACAAATGAAATAACAACTTAGCCAGCATTGTTATATTATAAATGCCACTACTAAACCAGATGTTTTTCTTTAAAGTAGAGGGACATACATGTAATGACAATGCCCCAGCCTTATATACATGTACATGTAAGTAGGCCTACATGTAAATAGTAAGGTGGTTATGCACAAATAGAGCTGTAAAAATCTTTCCAGCATAAAAAGCTGTCCTGTGTAATGTACATGGCCTTGAAATTGAACAATACCACTATTAACTACAGGTATGACTATTATACACAATAATGTCTGGACGGTACAAATAGACTCCTGTGAATATAATGGATGGGATGCATCATTGCTTTGTGACAGTCTGGGAAATTACTCAGAGGCTTTAAACACAAATAATAAGGAAAATTACAGGGCCATTTCTTGAAGAGGTGATCAAATTTTGCTTGATGTACTTGCTGTTTTCTATGGCTAAAATATCCTTTAACAGGCTCTAATTTAGTGTTTTAGTCAAGCTTGTTTTCTTCTTGTATTGTTCTTTATTTTGTAGACCATGAAAATACATTTGTTTTAATTTGTATTACAACCTTTTATTTTTGACAAAAATCATATCTTGACTCAATAAAGTTGCCATATCATTTGTTTTCCTTATTAGATTAACAGTTTTCTGTTTAAAAAACTAAAAAAGCCCCATAAAACTGCATTATTTAGATTAGTGCAGTCATTTTGCAAACTGTAAAAAGAATTACAAGTATAGAATTAAATTGAATTAGTTGCATTGCATTGAATTAATCAAAATAATATATTTTCCCTGTTAGACCCCGTTTACAGTGCCTCGGCCCGGCCCTAATTGCGGTACTCGGCCCCTCAATTTCGTGCGTTTACAGTGCGGGTCTCGGGCCGGCCTAAATTATAACCTTTCAATATTTTGTCGTAGTGGGGCTCTGAATGTAAACAAACGTTTATTTTAGTGGGTAGTTTGGTGGGTAAATGCGGGTTATTTGTACCGATATTTTTTTTAGCTCGCATGCATACGACGAACGATCGAACACCACAGCTGCTCGCTTAACTTATCGGATAATTTCATATTCTCTACGCAATTTTAATATCTTTGTACGATCGAGAAGACAAGAGGATGGATGAGGAAGGTCGTATTCGTACAATTCAAAGGTATAATCGTGACAGGAGGATGAGGAGAGAGCAATATGAGGAGAATCGTTGCAGGAGAAATGGCCTGCTCTTTCCAACGAAACAGAGATGAACGATAATAATTGAATTAAAAACACTAGTATCTCGACTTTTATTTACACGGACAAACTTGGAAATCTCAGCAGAAAAGACAACAAAGCAGCTCAGGCCGTACAATGCATGCAACGCTCAAAACAACCGCGGGATCATGACACCATAATCCAATGATGTCATGATCGCCGCACTTCCGAGATCGCATTTGGTACCGCATTTGGTACCGCATTTGGCCTTTTGAGCGTTTACAGTGAAGTTTAGGCCGGGCTCGGCCCGGCCTTACTCTCACTGTAAACGGGGTCCTTGACTCGACTATATTGTAGTAGGGCAGATACATACATCCCTAAATCCTTATGCACAGTTCTAGTTTAGCAATTCAAAACCTAATTGTTTTGTTGAAAATGTAACTTAGTTGGCCTTTCTTGTAAATATATTTTTGCTATTTTTTTGCTATTTTTGCTATTTGTTTTATCATTGTGTTCTGTATAATTAGGAGTAAAACATTTTTGTTGTTGATTCCACTGTTAATATTACAGTATACACATTGTGTGCTTTGTTAAATATTTGTCATATATTGCAAAGTCAAGAGCAATACCTAATAAAGATAATTTTCTACGTGTATATATAGCAAGCCTAGTTGGCTTGCTCTTGAGTACTAAAGCCCTGCAAACAAATGATCTTATCATTAAAAGTGCTTACTCACGTTTTGAGAGTCAATAAACCCAAAGGAAGTGGATGGGGCGTGAAAAACACTTCATACATATTGAACTTACTGGCCCATATTCTTGAAAGTGGCCTAAGTTAAGCCTGGCTTAAATTAGGCAACTGCTTTATGGAAGGCCAATCGTCAACCCCTAAGTCGTGTATAAATTACTATATATTTATGTAAAAAAATAAAGATATAAAATTATTTTCTAGCATGAAATGAACATCAAAAATCAATTCTGTTGTGGCAGTTTTGTACATTTGCATTTAGTCCCAGAACTATGGTGATTTTGTAGGATTAAAAGAGGGTGACATTTGGCTCTCCATAATTCGGTGGCCTAAATCTACACACTTTGGTGGGGGTTTATTAAAGTTAGGTGTCTTTTGAGAATACGGGCCAATATCTCAAGCCCATGTACATACATGTACTCAATTTGAACTGTTTCTCAATTTGAAATTTGGAGAAAAAAAGTCTACTAATAAGGCACACAGTCAAAAGCAAAACTGTAGGCCTAAACTACAATGAGGTTTGTAGGCCTACTTTTGGATCTGATTTCAGCTCGTTTCTACACATTCATTAATACCTTCATTCAAATGCATGCAATTTCACTAGTACATGTCCATGACCAGGACAGACCAGACTAATTCAGATTTAGCATGTAGAATATTGTTTTTTTAGACTTGGAATGTTGGTTTTGAAACTCATTTTAATTGGAGATAAAGACAAGTTACAAGTATTGAATGCTGCAAAAGGAAGTTCTATTCAGAGATTTTACAAAACTTTTTTACACTGAGGAATCAGCAAAATATAATTGAGAGAGAGAGATAGAGTGCATATTATTTATAAAATGCTACATGTATACAGTTCTGTTTCAGTAAATGGGGAAATGGGGAAAAGCCTTAAATTGTAATTGACTGAATGTAATGTGTGTCACCTCAAAACCCATTTTACTATCGTTCAAAAGGGTAAACGCATTGTATGGTGTTATTTGGACTCTGTGATACTCTTACTAATTTCTAGACCCTATAATTCGTTCTAGAAATACCTGAAGTCAATAAATGATTGCTCAGCATTTTTTTTTCTGCATGGGATTAAAAGCACATCTTGTTTCTTGCTCTAGATGATCAAAGGAACATGCATCGTTATTGTGGCATAAGAATTCTGTGCTTCCCTGCTCTTTATTATAAACATCAAGGCCATTTTACATGCATCTACTTACATGTAGGTGTGTATAAAATGATTACATACATGTACATGATTAAGAAATACTGTATGAATGCAAATTTCTTGACAGAAGCAAGCACAGTTAATGAATTTAAAGAACAAAATTTCTTTCACATTTATGTACATGTGTATGTACTGTACAGTGTGTATACATGTACATGTACATGTATATGTATGTTCAAATAATTTACAATTATACAGTACTTTTTAGCTGAAGCCTTAGCAGTAGTTTCCAAATTTTGTTAAGTTACATGTATTGTTTCATTTTCACATTCACTGTACAACATACAGGATTTCAGGAGGTACAGATTTTGGCGTGAAGTTTGTGCATAAAAACAAGGGAATTCAAGGATATCAAGTCCTTTAATGGTAATATATTTGATTGTAAGAATAAAGGTTTTGTATGACTATTGAAGTGAGCATTAAAGATAATTTGTATTGCTTTCTTTTGTAAATTGCATAATTTATCTAAATGAGTTTTAAAGGTGTGACCCCAGATAACAGTAATTTAAATGAGGGAGTATAATGGTATAATTATAGAGAGTAGTCAGAATGGTATGGGGTACAAAAAGTCTTAATTTGCAGAGAACACCAATAGATCTTGATATTTTTGTACAAATTGAGGTAAGATGAGGCTTCCAAGAAAGATATTCATTCAAAATTACACCTAGAAACTGTATACTATCAACTTTTGCTGTAAGACTTCCACCAATAATTAGATATGAGAGATTTGAAGAACCCTCCTGCCTCTTGTTCGAAAAATAATATACTCAGTCTTATCCAAGTTTAAAAACAATTTATTGCAAACAAACCACTTGTGTAATTTATCCAGTTCATTGTTTGCTGATCATATATGATCGTTAAATTTTGTATGTGATAATGAAACAGTGGTATCATTAGCAAACAATGAAAAGTGTAGAATTGAAGAACAATTAACTATATCATTTATATAGACAAGAAAGTGGAGGGGCCCTAACACAGACCCCTGAGGAATTCCACAGGATATATCTCTCTGTTGAGATTTGACACCATCGATCACCACATGTTGGTTTCTATGTAACAAGTAACTGACGAACCACTGCAGTGGGACCCCTCTATTTCCATAATTTTTTTTTTTTAACAATACTGTATGTGGTGATCAGTGGTGTCAAATGCCTGTGACAGATCCATAAATACACTGAGGCAATAATTACCAATATCTATTTCATGTGATACAATATTAATCAAGTTCAATACACCAGTTGAAAATGTAACTTAGTTGGCCTTTCTTGTAAATATATTTTTGCTATTTTTTTGCTATTTTTGCTATTTGTTTTATCATTGTGTTCTGTATAACTAGGAGTAAAACATTTTTGTTGTTGATTCCATTGTTAATATTACAGTATACACATTGTGTGCTTTGTTAAATATTTGTCATATATTGCAAAGTCAAGAGCAATACCTAATAAAGATAATTTTCTACGTGTATATAGCAAGCCTAGTTGGCTTGCTCTTGAGTACTAAAGCCCTGCAAACAAATGATCTTATCATTAAAAGTGCTTACTCACGTTTTGAGAGTCAATAAACCCAAAGGAAGTGGATGGGGCGTGAAAAACACTTCATACATATTGAACTTACTGGCCCATATTCTTGAAAGTGGCCTAAGTTAAGCCTGGCTTAAATTAGGCAACTGCTTTATGGAAGGCCATTCGTCAACCCCTAAGTCGTGTATAAATTACTATATATTTATGTAAAAAAATAAAGATATAAAATTATTTTCTAGCATGAAATGAACATCAAAAATCAATTCTGTTGTGGCAGTTTTGTACATTTGCATTTAGTCCCAGAACTATGGTGATTTTGTAGGATTAAAAGAGGGTGTCATTTGGCTCTCCATAATTCGGTGGCCTAAATCTACACACTTTGGTGGGGGTTTATTAAAGTTAGGTGTCTTTTGAGAATACGGGCCAATATCTCAAGCCCATGTACATACATGTACTCAATTTGAACTGTTTCTCAATTTGAAATTTGGAGAAAAAAAGTCTGCTAATAAGGCACACAGTCAAAAGCAAAACTGTAGGCCTAAACTACAATGAGGTAGGCCTACTTTTGGAATCTGATTTCAGCTCGTTTCTACACATTCATTAATACCTTCATTCAAATGCATGCAATTTCACTAGTACATGTCCATGACCAGGACAGACCAGACTAATTCAGATTTAGCATGTAGAATATTGTTTTTTTAGACTTGGAATGTTGGTTTTGAAACTCATTTTAATTGGAGATAAAGACAAGTTACAAGTATTGAATGCTGCAAAAGGAAGTTCTATTCAGAGATTTTACAAAACTTTTTTACACTGAGGAATCAGCAAAATATAATTGAGAGAGAGAGATAGAGTGCATATTATTTATAAAATGCTACATGTATACAGTTCTGTTTCAGTAAATGGGGAAATGGGGAAAAGCCTTAAATTGTAATTGACTGAATGTAATGTGTGTCACCTCAAAACCCATTTTACTATCGTTCAAAAGGGTAAACGCATTGTATGGTGTTATTTGGACTCTGTGATACTCTTACTAATTTCTAGACCCTATAATTCGTTCTAGAAATACCTGAAGTCAATAAATGATTGCTCAGCATTTTTTTTTCTGCATGGGATTAAAAGCACATCTTGTTTCTTGCTCTAGATGATCAAAGGAACATGCATCGTTATTGTGGCATAAGAATTCTGTGCTTCCCTGCTCTTTATTATAAACATCAAGGCCATTTTACATGCATCTACTTACATGTAGGTGTGTATAAAATGATTACATACATACATGATTAAGAAATACTGTATGAATGCAAATTTCTTGACAGAAGCAAGCACAGTTAATGAATTTAAAGAACAAAATTTCTTTCACATTTATGTACATGTGTATGTACTGTACAGTGTGTATACATGTACATGTACATGTATATGTATGTTCAAATAATTTACAATTATACAGTACTTTTTAGCTGAAGCCTTAGCAGTAGTTTCCAAATTTTGTTAAGTTACATGTATTGTTTCATTTTCACATTCACTGTACAACATACAGGATTTCAGGAGGTACAGATTTTGGCGTGAAGTTTGTGCATAAAAACAAGGGAATTCAAGGATATCAAGTCCTTTAATGGTAATATATTTGATTGTAAGAATAAAGGTTTTGTATGACTATTGAAGTGAGCATTAAAGATAATTTGTATTGCTTTCTTTTGTAAATTGCATAATTTATCTAAATGAGTTTTAAAGGTGTGACCCCAGATAACAGTAATTTAAATGAGGGAGTATAATGGTATAATTATAGAGAGTAGTCAGAATGGTATGGGGTACAAAAAGTCTTAATTTGCAGAGAACACCAATAGATCTTGATATTTTTGTACAAATTGAGGTAAGATGAGGCTTCCAAGAAAGATATTCATTCAAAATTACACCTAGAAACTGTATATTATCAACTTTTGCTGTAAGACTTCCACCAATAATTAGATATGAGAGATTTGAAGAACCCTCCTGCCTCTTGTTCGAAAAATAATATACTCAGTCTTATCCAAGTTTAAAAACAATTTATTGCAAACAAACCACTTGTATAATTTATCCAGTTCATTGTTTGCTGATCATATATGATCGTTAAATTTTGTATGTGATAATGAAACAGTGGTATCATTAGCAAACAATGAAAAGTGTAGAATTGAAGAACAATTAACTATATCATTTATATAGACAAGAAAGAGGAGGGGCCCTAACACAGACCCCTGAGGAATTCCACAGGATATATCTCTCTGTTGAGATTTGACACCATCGATCACCACATGTTGGTTTCTATGTAACAAGTAACTGACGAACCACTGCAGTGGGACCCCTCTATTTCCATAATTTTTTTTTTTTTTAACAATACTGTATGTGGTGATCAATGGTGTCAAATGCCTGTGACAGATCCATAAATACACTGAGGCAATAATTACCAACATCTATTTCATGTGATACAATATTAATCAAGTTCAATACACCAAGATCAGTAGAAAAATTCTTTATAAATCCACATTGTTGGGGTATTAAAATATTGTTAAGTGAAAGAAATTTTGCCTGTTATAAATTTTTTGAGAAAAAGGGTAATAGAGCAATTGGTCTATAATTAATAATATCATGTTTATCACCTTTTTTGTAAATTGGAATTACCATAATGGACTTTAAACTTAATGCATTAATGCATGTATGAATGCATTCCTTTATGACACGTGCAGCAATAGAGTCTGAACCTGGTGAGGCAGATGTTTTCATGGATGAGAGAACATTGATTACTGCAGTATTGGAAGTTGGGTTAAAGAATAGTGAAATTGGTACACAGTTTGATAAATAATACTGAAAATGAGAAGAAGAAGTAGGTATCTTCTCTTGTGTAATCTTACCAATATTAACAAAATACTAGTTATTAAATGCTTCAGCAATAGATGCTTTACTCAATATCTTTTCTTGATTATAATACATGTGAGATGGAAATGCATTTTTTTGTTTACCTAATAAAATATTTTTTTGAGACCAGGTTTTTATCATATCACCTTTCACTTTTTTGAATAAGTTTTCGTAATAAATCTTTTTGCTTCGACGAATGATGTTTTTATACTCAACATATATTTTCCGACTTGGAGTGTCGCCTATCTTCACATAACAACAGTATAACCTTTGCTTTCTTTTAATTGATTTTATTATACCGTGGGTGATCCAAGGCTTATCATATTTTTTCAGTTTCACCTTCACAAAGGGAAAAAATTCAAAAGTCACCCAATAGGTACTTGTTTAAGGGATTTATGTCGAGCAAAATACTAGTGAGTGTTTCGTTAAAATCGTTTACATCAGTATAAGGTGCTCTGTCAATACAGCCAACTATTATTGGTTTCTTTTTTGCTTGATGTATTTCAATAAATACAGTATCACAGTGATTGCGACTTAAAGGAGAATGAAACTCAACATACAGTAGCTGATAATAATGTGGAAAATTCTCAGCCTGTTCAAAATATCTTGAAAATACTCTGATTTGATTACTCAGTAAGGAGAACAGTCTCTCTAAAGTTTGCAGATTTCTTGCTAGATATTATCCCATGGGGGCTGCCATTTTGAAAAACTGTGATGTCATTGCGGTACATGTCCATTTACCTGTAAACAATGGATAAGATGTTGCATAATGAATAGCTATTGTACAACTAAAGCCACCCATGCAAAATGGCAGCCATCTTGGTACCCCCATTGTCTCGCACAGGTGATATCTAAGAGCAGTTGTAGTTTTTGTCACTTCTTTGAAGAATTGACAAACCTTTGTCAGACCAAGCAACTACAAGTGCATGTCATAACCTGCTTAACAAAAGAAACAGCTGAACCAAATATCTTGACACAAACAGGTTATATGACAGGATAAAAGTATCTTCATTTGAATGTACATGACTACAAAAATGGTATTATGAGAAAATCCACTGTCATGCATTCCACAGCTGATCATGAGTGTCATGGTAGCTAGTGTATAGGTCAGTGGGTATCTCCCAAATAGAACTGCTCTGACATTACTTTGTAAAGAAAATGGCAGCCCCCATGGGATAATGTCAAGCAAGGAAACTGCAACTTTTTGAGACACTGTTTTCCTTCTTAAATAATCAAATAGGAGTAATTTCAAGATATTTGTAATAGGCTGACATTTATCTACATGATTATAGGCTAATGTTTGTTGCCTTTTATTCCCCTTTAATGATAAATTGGAGTGCAAGTTATAATCAATATCAACTGTTATATATAAAGCTACTCCTCCCCATGTTTGTTGAATCTATCAATATGGACAAGTGAATATCCGTCAATATCAAACATATTAACCGAAATGTTTCGAAACCATGTATCAGAATTTGTAATCTAATGAATTAAAGGAAAGTGAAACTCAACAAACAGCTGATAATCATGTGGAAAATTGTCAGCCTATTCAAAATATCTTGAAAACAACTCATATTTGATTACTCAGTAAGGAGAACAATGTCTCTAAAGGTTGCAGATTCTTTGCTAGATGTTATCCCATGGGGGCTGCCATTTTGAAAAACTGTGATGTCAAAGTAGTACATGTCCATTTACCTGAACACAATGGATATGATGTTGCATGATGTATAGCTGTTGTACAACTAAACACACCAATGCAAAATGACAGCCATCTTGGTACCCTCAGCATCTTGCACAGGTGATATCTAGGAGCAGTTGTATGTAGGTCTTTGTCACTTCTTTGAAGAATTGACAAACCTTTGTCTGACCAAGTAACAACTTGTGCATATCAAATCCTGCTTAACAAAAGAAACTGCCCCACCTATAAAACAGCTGAACCACATATCTTGACACAAATATGACAGGAGTATCTTCACTTGAATGTACATTAGTATGAGAAACTCCAGTGTCATGCATTCCACAGGTGATCATGAGTGTCATCATAGCTAGTATACAGGTCAGTGGGTATCTCACAAATACATGTAGCACTGCTCTGACATTACTTTGAAAAGAAAATGGCAGCCCCCACGGAATAATGTCTAGCAAGGAAACTACATGTACAACTTTTTTAGACATTATTCTCCTTCTTAAATAATCAAATAGATATTTGTAATGGGCTGACAATTATCTGAATGATTATAGGCTAATGTTTGTCGCCTTTCATTCTCCTTTAAGAAGGATTTGCAAATATCGTAATTACGAAACAAGACTCCTTGAATTCACATGTACAATAATATAGAGAAGTTTGCTAGAGTAGAATTATATTTTTGAACAAAAACATATTTACAGGAATCAATATTTACATTGTCTTTATTGAGGGGAGATTGTAATGGTTTTGTAGCATTTAGCTCATTACTAATTTCATTTAGACAGAGGATTTACGGACAAAGAGTGATATTTCTCTTCATCGATACATTTGTCTAAGTGAAAGAATGTAAAAATAGACAACAAAAACTCATTGTTGTTTAGGTGATGATTTAAAGGATATATATCAGAGTTGCTGGGAACACAAAATGCATCGTCTTCAAGTGATTACAATTTAGAACAGTTATGACAAGGAAATTTATTACCCTCTAGCGGGACCCGTGGAAATCCACAAGTTAATTTTTTATATTGCACTTTCAAAATTTACACAGTCGATGTGTACATTCTTGTGAGTTTATTTATTTCAATTATTTTTTTGATAATGAAATTAGCACTAAATTGTTCCTAAATGAAACAAAAAAGGTTACGAAGATTGAGTAATTTTTCTGGGTATATTTCGAGTCCGTCTACATATACATACAAAGACAACCTTTCATTGAGGAACCCAATATATTACAATCACATATAACTTCACAAACATGACATTTTTTTTTCTTTAATCGTTATACAAATTTTGTATTAAGATTTAGAGAGAGAGAGGGGTGGGTGGGGGGGGGGGGGGGGGGGTGGGGAGGCGGGTTGGAGAAGGGGTTGGACAGATAACAGGTGAGAAGATTATCCGAAAGTTAGAGAGATGGAAAGAGAAAATAGAGTGTCTATGGATGAAGACTTTACATTGAAACCTTATAAGTGCTACCTTGGGAAGTTTTTAATGGCCGATTGAAAGCACCACGCATGGATTGGTGTTCTTTGGTTTGACGGACAGACAGTACAATGTCTATATATGGATGCATGTAACTGTCAATCTTTTGTTCAAATGGCACACCCTCATATTATAAACAAAATCATTTTTTGTATACAAATTTTTAGGCATTTTACTCCCAGTAACACTGGGAGTAAAATGCCTAAAAATTTGTTTACAAATTAAAATTCCTCCGTTCAAACTTCTTCGTTTACTAACCATTGTCTAATACCGTGGACCGTAATGAATATTAATGAGTCAGAAAGAAGAGGATCTTGGGTATTTGATTCCAGTTCATCGTGACCTGGCCGTGAACCAGAATAGCCTGGTGGTTAAGTTGCTGCCCGGCAAGCAGTAGATGACAGGTTCGAATCCCGCTGGTTCCAATTTTTTCTGACTTGTGTTTTTCATTACAGATCGAGCATACGATCTTTAACACTGGGAGTAAAATGCCTAAAAATTTGTTTACAAATTAAAATTCCTCCCATCAAGCTTCTTTGTTTAAAATCATTTTTATATAGACACAGGCATTCCGTCATTCAGAGAAATATGCTTACACGTATTTAACATGCATACGCGCTCATGATCACAATTAAACATACCCATATACCCAATATCATAAAAAAGAATGCTGCAAGGATGTTGACATTGACCCCGTTTACACAGAGACTGAACTCGACTTTAGTCGAATTTGAACTCGAGTTCATTTGTGTGTAAACAGGGTAGTCGCAATTAGAACTCGTTCAAAACTCGCATTCGAATGACGACCCAGAGCAACTTTTATCGAATTCAAACTCGACTATTATCAAATTTAAATTCGCTTTTTGCAGTGTGAACGGACACGTAATTGAAAGTAGACTAGCAAATATCCAGCCAGTGACCCTGTCATACATCACTTCCGGTATTGCTAAGCAACGCTAAGCGTCGCGGCAGTAAAACAAGCGTCATCCAACAAGTGAACCACAACGAACGACGACACATTCACCAAACTGGCTTGATTCAATCCACCACGCGCTCATCATATCATAATTTTGTAATTTCTATAATTCTTTGTTCATTTTGACTTCTGTTTTAAAACATCATGAACAACAACACAGCCAGGACGTCACTTTGGTCGCAAGAAGAGGAGAAAGCCCTAATAAACGTCTACTTTGATAGGCACGCTCACATATTTTTTAATGCTCATGAAAATCTAGTGAAACTTACCTTAAATTGAAAAGATTTTGTCACGTACAGAACATGAAAATGTATTGATCTAGACGTAAAATTTAATATAACTATAGTTATGATTTTTTATATGCGACAACCTCGCCAATGGCAGTCAGGGCAAATTCGTCGGCATTTTTGATGTCCGAGAGATCAGCTGATCAGTGCGCATGCGCGTGTTGCATTCAATGTAGAAAAATGCCCTCGCAGGCGTTCCAAATCTGCCCGCGCGAACTCCGCTGTATACGTACGTATAGGCGTGCAATGTTGGAAAATTCGCCGCGAAACTGGCTGACAAGGGTTTTTTTCGAGCCGTCTTGGCAGTTAGTGGCAGAAAGAATCGTCAGTCACGAATTTGGTATCAAATCAATCCTTACAATTTAAATTTTATAGTAGAATATGTACTTTTGATGTAATGTGTCTGATACTTCAATTGAATTCACGAAATCGGACAAATTGAAGCAAAAGTGGTACTTATAGACATATTCAGACGCAATTTTCGTATGGATTATGATGTCGTCATCGGCGAAAAATACTTGCATTGTAAAGCTGAATACTCGCTACCACCATTTTGAACTCACTCGCGGGGTTTTCACAAATTTTACCCGGAAGTTGATAATCACGATATTCCCACCAAGCGTGGGCGTAATCAAGTCGAATTCACTTTCCTTCTGAATTCGAGTTCGTCCAACGCTTGGTGTAAACAGCCCACCGAAAAATAATTTATGCTAATCCAAGGTCGCAATTGAATTCGCTGTCGAATTTGAACTCGTGTTCACTCTGTGTAAACGGGGTCATTGTATAGTCATGGTATTCTTTAATTGTCAAAACTGTGGCAGTGAAATATCCTATCCTATCCAATCCAGTTTAATTAATCCAGGAATTTGCCGAGCACTAGTCTCCTAATCAGATACTCTGGTGAAACTAAAAAATCAAAATAGAGTGTGCAGTTCATGATATGTCTGTAAAGCACTTACAAACATCAGATCAGGATAAAAAGATAAAAAGAAGAAATACATAAAGAAACAAAGAAAAGAGGATAACAAGAAGAACAAAGAAATACATAAGGAAATATGAAGAGAAGAGGATAGAAAGAAGAACAAATAATGGGGGAAACAAAGGACTATGTAAGCAGAAAAAAGAGAGAAGGGGTGGAGGGGGGGGGGGTATCCAGTTTACCTCCATAATTCCCTGACAAGCAAAAAAAGAAAAAAGGTTTTCATTCTAAAAGAGGGGGCACAATCGAGAAAATGGCAGATTGTCTATGGTCAAAATGCATACTTTTCTTCCAAAAGGGGGGGGGGGGGGGCACAGACCAGAAGTGCCCCCCCCCCGGATCCACCTGCAAATAGCGCGCTAATTTGCCAAATGGTGCGCTAATTCACAAAAAAACCTGAGTTGACCTGGGCTTCAAGCTCAAGCTTAAAACCCACGAAATAGCCAGCTAATTGCGTCTTCATTATAAATGAGCTCAAGCTACTTCTGATCGGGTTAGTTTCCTGGATCAGAATTAGCGGGCTATTTTGGAAACTTGGGCTTTATGGAGACGGGCCTAATGTTAATGACATATATTTCCTTGTTTCCTTTCTCCCACCCAGCTGGGAATATTTTCCTCATGACCACGCCCGTTCCCGTGCCTACCGATGGGGTGAAGATGGCTTGCTTGGTATCACTGATAGAGAATGTAGGCTATGCTTTGGTCTGTCTCTCTGGAATGGTAAAGATCCCATCTTGAAAGAAAGACTCTATGGTCTTACAGGTGAGTCATATTTGGTATTAAAACATTGATAGAGTTGTAAGCTTTGTTTTGCTGTGTGGCATGGTAAAGATGCCATCATGAAAGAAAGACTCTATCATGAAAGAAAGACTCTATGGTTCTGACTGGTGAGTTACATTAACTTTGCAATCACTGATAGAGAGTGGTAGGCCTTGCTTCTATGTGGAATGGTAAAGATCCCATCTTGAAAGAAAGACTCTATGGTCTGACTGGTGAGTTACTTTGGAATCACTGATGGAGATGGGTAGGCTTTACTTTGATGTGGAATGGTAAAGATCCCATCTTGAAAGAAAGACACTATGGTATCACTGATAGAGATTGGTAGGCTTTGCTTTGCTATGTCTATCTGGAATGGTAAGATCCCATCTTGACAAAAGGTTCTATGGTCTTAATTTAGCTGAGCTGCCAGAAATCAGCTCTTTGAGCTTCAAAACATTCAAGAAAAGACATTGCTTCCTATCTGGTACCCATGTACTATACTTTGGTTGAAAGAGAAAACAATGTATTTCCATCTGAAAGTCAAGTAAATGATTACTGCTTTTGGTGCTCCCAGTGACTTCCTTGTGTAATATTAAGTGGTTTGTGTTTGAGAATATGTACATGTAGCAGCATAAGGATTTAAGGAGGGCTTATACATGTACATTTAAGAAATTTTTTTAAAACATGAAATTAGGTTTTTGTCTCGCCTTTTGCTTATGCAGGCGAGACACAGGCACTGCTTTTCTGATGGCGGCAGCGGCGGCAACAATTTTGGAAATGCTCTCATTTCAAAAGTATACGTTTGATTGCCAGGAAACTTGAACACAAGGGTAGTTGAGTATCACAAATAATGTGGAACAAATTTCAGGCCAAAAAATTAAGGTCAATTGAGTTAAATTGTGTTCCAAAACTGAACCTGTGGTTAATTTTTTGAATTTTTACTTTATTTCAAAAGTATTTGTTCAAATTCTTTGAAACTTGACATCATTCTTGGTAGGGATTGTCATCAAGTCACACTCTTTCAAATGAATACCCAAATCTTACATTTTCATCACATTAAAGGTCATCTACTGACAGTTTAACCTGGTTAAGTTTTTGGTAAAATTCAGTTTTGTCTCTACATACAGTACTTGTATGTATATGCAGTATGTACTTGTATTGTAGACATGCATTTGACTTCTTCTCAAAATTTTGCTGGTGGTGGATTTCAACCAGACTTGGCAGGGATCATCCTTAGGCAAGGAGGATCTAAATTAATACAGATGGGGGTACCTACCAAATATAGGGGAGGGAGTCTTAGGACACCACCCCAAGAGCACCAATAATTGCAGTAATCTATTCATATTTGCTTCTTCTTTAAGCAATGTTGCAAGATTTGTTAGCAAAGTTGGTAGGTACATGTATCATCCTTAGAGGAAGGAGGCCTCAATTTCTGAAACGGGGTGCCTTGCCTCAGGTGCAGGTGCAGTGCCCTTTAAGTGCACGTACATGTATTGTTAAAATGAGGATTTAAAAAAATGCATGGCTGGGTTCTAACCAAACTAGGTAAGAATCATCCTTAGGAAAAGAGGATCTAAATTAATGCAAATAGGGTACCTATGCCTTAAAGGAGGGAGTAGAGTAGTGGTGGGGGGTGGGGGGGGGGGGGGCTTTGCCCCCCATAGACCGTGACACCAAATTGACATTTTTCCTTCTTCTGTAAAATGTATTGCCACATGTAGATTGTAACCAAACTAGGTAGGAATCATTCTTAGGGAAGGAGATTTTAAGTTTCTCAAGTAAAGTACATATAGGGGTCTGATGGAGGGGCACCACCCCAAAAGTGTCCCAAATGGCAATTATTTCAGGTACACATATTCTGCTTCTTTAAAACACACAGCTTGATTTCAAATGAACTTCCCCATCCAATAAATCTTACTTGAAGGAGATTTAAGTTATACAAATGGGGTACCTGGCCCACACAGGAGGGGGGGGGGGGGGCTCAGGGTCAGCACCCCATAAGTGCCCTAACCTTTCATTTTTCACCAAGTGAAAATTTTGCCCCGAAAATTGTGTGATGCAGGTGAGACTGCCCTCGACATTTCCCGTGTTATGATATTCTGTTAATACAATAGAAAGTGAGAGCCCTAAAAAATTTTTTTTACAATAATTCAAATTAAGATTCTGTGACATTCTTTGTTAGATTAAAGGGCATTCCAACCTGGGTAATAAGATGATTTGTGTGAAAGCAGAAAAATAAGAAAAACAGGATGGTGAAAGTTTGAAAGAAATCGAAAAAGGAATAAGAAAGTTATGGATATTTGAAAAATGAGATCATCTATGCGAATTTCAAATTGGCAATTTGGCGAGTCGATTGTGACACACTTGTGGACAACTCTCCCGTTTGTCGTACACATAAATATCATTAATTTGCGGTTTTCTCTGAAGCGCCGATTTCGTTCTAACTTTCACCAATCTGCTTCTGTGATTTTTCCTCATTCTTTCAGAGCAACTTATTAAGGTTGGATTTCCCTATAATGATAAAGGAAATGTGAAGTTTGCATTCATTAACAGCCTTAAATTTCTTTCTCTCCTTGTTTTTCTTTCTTTCTTTTCTTTCTTTCTTTTCTCCCTTTTTTTTTTTCTCTTTTTTTTTTCTCTCTATCTCTTGTATCTCTACCCCCTCTTGTTTCTCTTTCTCCCTTCACTTTATTTCTCTTTGTATCCAACCATTTTAATCCATGTAAAATTCTTCAAGTTCTGTCATTTTTTTTTATACCCTACGATGTCCTGCCCACTCCCCCCCCCCCCCCCCAGGTCCTGAAGGTAACCATGGTGAAGACTGCAAGGAGTGTTATTACTACCTTGATTCCTCCCCCACCCATAGCTACATGAAGGGGCTCTACAAGTACCCCCAGGGGGAATACCCTTATGCTGCCCTCTCAGGCGAGGCCAAGAAGAGAAGTGTCCAGGATCCAGAGTATGAACTAGAGGATACAGGTGAATAGTGTTTTTATATGCAGTATGATACCAAACATTATTACTTTACCCAACTTTATGCATAAGAATTATTGAAAATTACATTTGAGTTTCTTTTTTCTCCATTATATTTTGGTTTCTCATTTTGTTTACTATTGTTAAATGTTGAAATAAGGTAATATCATTTTAAATATCTGCAATTTTCTCTGAAATTTTCTGTGGTAGCATATAATCATAATCATATGTTTAGAATGTTTGATTTATGCTCAAAATTTTGATGAACATTGACATCCATATACCTATCCTGTGGTCGAGCAATTGGTGAATGAAAATGACAAGTCTATCTGTCACATATACATGTACGTGCCATCGGCACCAAAAGAGTGTTCAAAGTGTTGAAAGAAGTAAATACTAATTCTACATCCCAATATTTTGGTTCTGCCTCTGTAGAATAGAATTCTGATGTGGAATAATTTTGTCATGTGTCTTTCCCACGTTTTGACGCACCCTTACGTTTTGCTGCACCCTTACGTTTTGCTAAGCTACCTTATAGCGACCACGGCATTGTTTCTCAAAACCATCGTAAGTACAAGTTCGCCGACATCCCATTGAAATGCTTGTTCATTTTAATACACGCGTTTCAATGCGATGTCGGCTAACTTGCATGACGGTTTCGTGAAATGATGCCCAACTCTCTATAAAGACTACATTTTTGTTTCCCCTTTGATTGCATTGCTCATTGAAACCTGTACACAAAGACCATCTGCCTATAAAGACCACTTTTTTCTTGTCTCCCTTGATTGGTCTTAGTATACAGGTCTCACTCTATTTTGATGACAGTGACCCTAAATTCAGGCTTAACTGTTTGGGTTTAGAACCAGACAGATTTTAGCCTATTTTTTATCCCATTTATACTGGGAGTTAGACTGCTGCAGGACCACTGCAGGGACGCCCCAACTCCCAGTATAAATGGGTAAGAAGAATTTAGGGCGCCCCAAATTAGGGCAGTCCAAGGAGTGCCCCAGGACCGGTCCAAGGGCAGCCCAACTCCAGTATCAACAAATGAAGTGATTTAGACAGGTCTGGATTCAGTGACCCCGCGGAAACTGTATACCATTTCCGTGTTACACATGTTTACTAATAGTTTGGCATACATGCAGTGAAGCAATATACATGTACTTGCAGCTGTAGCTACATGTAGCTATTGTAGTATGAGTCAAAAATTTGTAGGCCCTACCTTTTTGACATGTCAAAATTTTCATACTAGATCTACAAATTGAAAAAAAAGGCAAAAGGGCCAGGGGTTAAAGGTTACCATCAACTTGGGTATAGCGTGCATAGGCAGCTACATGTAGCTGGTTGACCCTAAATGGCAGTATAAATGGATTTGGGGCAGTCCAGGTGCACCCTAAATTTAGGCCTTGTTATAAATAGGGTATAAGGAATCCATTTATACTGCCATCCTAATGTTGCAGAACATTTTAAAATCATTTTTTAATGTGCGTGGTTTGTGACCATATCATGTTAATTACACTCTTGTATTTTGAGTACTTGTTTTTGTATTAATGGTACTTAAAGGAGAATGAAACTCAACAAACATTAGCTGATAATCATGTGGAATATTGTCAGCCTGTTCAAAATATCTTGAAAATACCCCTATTTGATTACTCAGTAAGGAGAACAATCTCTCGAAAGTTTGCAGATTCCTTGCTAGATATTATCCCATGGGTGCTGCCATTTTGAAAAACTGTGATGCCTTAAAGGGAAGGTAAACCCTGGTGATTTAGTTACATGTAGCTGTTTAGTTGAAGGGCACATTGTTGATTATATATGTCGTATTTCAACACATTTGGGCCCCCCTAACGCCGTCAACAAGTAGTTAGAAATATCATTTTGTCGTCTGCTAGAAGGTCCTATATCGATCGTGTGCGTCGCCATTTTGAACAGATAAGCCCCGCCCTGTGATGTTTTGTCAGACCTCTCGGACCAGAAGTACCCGGATGCCGTCATTATTACGCGTTTCAAAATGGTGTACTGCGAGGCGTTCGGATGCTCCAATCGGTCGGGAAAAGTTAGGAAAGGAATGGAAACTCAAATTTCCTCCACTTGTGTATGTAACTTCTGTACATTTTCACTACGAAAAGTTTTTAATAATATTGCTTGCTCACAAAAATTTAGAAATTGAAAACTTGATATTCGGGTAAAAGGCTTTCCTCTTCGGCAATGGGCTGCAGCCCCCACACAATACTGTTAGTCACTCAAGTAGGCTGTTGAAGAAGGCCAAGACTAAAGAGTGCTAGTACTAAAGGTTTGGCTGGCTCCAGCAGCCAGCAGTAGGGCTGGTAGCAATCAAGGTATTTCACTATTCTTATCATGATACTTTGGTTTCTTTCTTCTTTTTTTTTTTAACATGTGTATTGAAATTTGTGAAAGGATATATCTTGGAAATGGCCACTTTTCAGCTCTCAAAATAATTATAAAAAAAACCTATCATGGGAGGGGAGGCAACCCCGTGTTACTGATGCCAATCTCGAGACTGGTCTCGAGAACAAGATCGATCTCGAGGTACCCAACACTGTTATATACCACTGTTCTTACAATAACACAGTTTGACATTTCAGCTTCAAACTTGGTACATATTTAAAACAAATCTCCATGAAAGTGCGATATATTTCTGATCTAGCAAGGGCGGAGGAATAAAATTTGACTGCGTGCGGTCGAGAATTCATCTAGTTGGAAATGCAATCAGTCATAATTTATACTACATTTTAATTGAGAGAAAATATTTGTTTCAGTTTTGATCAATACATTTATAGGGCTATTAAAATTTTGAGTGATTTTATCCATTAGAGCCCTTAATAAATATTGTATTTTAGAAGTTTTGGGGGCTACTTCACTGTGAGCACCTGTGTATTGTGTTTGCAATGAGTGTAATATACATTTAGAGAGTAAAAACTAACTGATGATTGTGTTATCCTGTGTGCAATAATCCCATATTCTTCTATCCAGGTGTATTTAACGAGAGCAAGTACTGGGATGTGGTTGCCGAGTATGCTAAGAACACCCCAGATGACATGCTCAGTCGCATCACAGTGTACAACCACGGCCCTGAGACAGCGACCATCCACATCCTACCTACACTGTGGTATCGTAATACCTGGATATGGGGCTGTTCACACGAAGGCTGCACCATGAAACCAAAGATGACACTCATGAAGAATGGCAAGACAGTGTGTTCACATGAAACATTAGGTAATTAACCACAGAATGATGAAGTTGTATGTAATGCTATGGTCACAACTGATAGTTTGTGTTTTTTTGCATGTGCGTGTCTGCAGCTGCTATTGGCTGTGGGCTGACTCCTGCGATTCGTCCGTCCTTCGTTTGTCGTGGTCTTGCACCCTCCTCATGAACTATTGACACGGCCGTACAGGTACCGCGCCTTCGACATGTCACATCACTGTATAGAGCCATGGGCTTCGGGGAGACCTCCACAAGAAGCTCTTGCGATGGTCGCAAGAAGCCTATGCAGGAAGTATGATGGTTGCGCGTCATGTGCGTCATGTGCGTTGATCAGAACACACTGCTGCAAGCAACATTTACTGGACATGTGGCATTTTGGTAGAATTTTTTAAGGGAGGTGTGAAGGATGAGATACAAAATCTTCATGATTTAGCTTCTACATATATGTGTAGTAAAATCCAAGTCAGTACTTTTCAGATTTTAATCCCTGATTTTTATGCCTCCGCCCACCGAAGGTGGGTGCCGGAGGCATTATGTTTTCGGGTTGTGCGTCCGTGCGTCCGTGCGTCCGTGCGTCCATCCGTCAATTTACATGAAATTACATGAAATTCTTGGTTTTTAGCACCGTTACCGCGATATCTCAAGAACTGTTTGAGCTAAGAACTTCAAACTTGGTACTAGTATGTTTCCCTATACGAAGATGAACTGATTAGATTTTGGGGTAAGTAGGTCAAAGGTCGGAGGTCACAGAGGTCAATTTACATGAAATTACATGGAATTCTTGGTTTTTATAGCACCGTTACCGCGATATCTCAAGAACTGTTTGAGGTGAGAACTTCAAACTTGGTACCAGTATGTATCCCCATAGAAAAAGGAACTGATTAGATTTTGGCGTAGGTAGGTCAAAGTTCAGAGTTCACAGAGGTCAATTTACATGAAATTACATGGAATTACTGGTTTTTAGCACTGTTACAGCGATATCTCAAGAACTGTTTGAGGTGAGAACTTCAAACTTGGTACCAGTATGTATCCCCATAGAAAAAGGAACTGATTAGATTTTGGCGTAGGTAGGTCAAAGGTCGGAGGTCACAGAGGTCAATTTACATGAAATTACATGGAATTCTTGGTTTTTATAGCACCGTTACCGCGATATCTCAAGAACTATCAGAGGTGAGAACTTCATACTTGGTACCAGTATGCATCCCCATAGAAAGATGAACTGATTAGATTTTGGTGTAAGTAGGTCAAAGGTCAGAGGTCACAGAGGTCAATTTACATGAAATTACTGGTTTTTAGCCTCGTTATCAAATATTTCTAGAACAGTTTGAGCCATCAACTGAATTTAGGCGGAGGCATCCGGGCAATTTTACAGTGGTGTAAAATACAGTATTGGCACTAATTGGTGTAGAACTTTCATATACATTGAAAGATGTGCATTATTTCTTTCCATAAACTTACCCTCCGTAGTGTCTACCTTGGGTACCTTAAGAAACTTCTCTTAGTTTTTCTTTCAGATGTGACGGACACTTATGTGCTTGAAATCAGACACTTTTGGTGTACTCGCTCTGACATAGTTTTTTTGTCAGAGCCAGCATTTTAAATTGTTTATTCCTTTCTATTATTTTTGTTGTTGTTGTGATAGACAAGTATCCAATATTAAATGCCATTATGTTTTCCAGGTTCTGCTTTGTCTTCTTTCAAGACTGAAATTGTTCAAACTTTACGTTTCGGAGGTGACATTTTCCGTTAACAATTAACCCCTCTTTTGAGTAAGCTGTTGTTCATAATTAATAACAGTGAACTTTGTTAATTACTATCAAAACAGAAACGATCTAACTTTACTTTGGTCAAAAGATTATTTCATTTAAATAAGTTGGGTTTTTTTTGTTAGCATTTATAAATTTATGTTAACTTTTCCGTTAACTTTTATGTCACCTCCGAAACAACAGTTTTATACATTTGATTTTATATTCTTGACATCAATTATACATTACATTTATAAAAAATGTAACATATTCCCTAACACTATCTATGAAGGAAAGAAATAGAATGAGAGCCTGCTGTTTTCATTTTGGGGCAATTTACACATTTCCGTTAACACTTGTCACCTCCGAAACAACTGTCACCTCCGAAACAACAAGCGTATAATATCTGATAATTTCTTACAGACAAAACACTTTTGTTAAATATTGTCCAATTGACAGAAATCCCCTTTGGATGAGAATCCTAATATGACAACAGAAAGTGAGAATTTCCAATAGATTAATGTAGGATATAATAAAAATGAAAAATTGCCGTCTCGGAGGTGACAAAATACTGTTAACAAGACTTTTTGCTCATTTCTATTGAAAGGAAACCATATTATGTTCACAAATAGCTTCATATATTTTGGTAACTTACGTCTCAAAGTGGAGATATATTAACTAACACACTCTAACTTTCTTTTTGATTAATTCACTGCATACATGTATTTTACGGCAAATTTACACTTTTTCCTCTTTTTGAACAAAGAGCATGCACAAAATGCATCTATCTGTTGTATACATGATACTGTAATCAAGATCAATTCTCCTGTTCCAGTTCAGTAAACATCTAAATGCTTTAACCTCAAATACATGATTTCCAACTAACAATTTAGTTGTGAAGATTTTAGCAAAACAGCTTTCCACGTAGATTGCCTTTCCTTGTGTTTCGGAGGTGACATTGTTAACACCATATTCTTACATGGAAGTGAAAGGCAAGACTTCAATTCCTTTTCATTATTTAGGTAACATTTTCTAACACATTCAATATCTACTAAATCAATAGAACAGAAGAGTTTTTTGTAGTCCTAGCTCACCAGAATTATCTGGATACCATGGTAATACATGTGACGGTTTATGTCCTATTCTACAAATCTTATGATTTAACAAAAAAAGGTCCTACAAGTGTACCTTACCTGCACATGGAAATAATTCAGGCCTAAATCTTATGAGCTGGCGACTACAATTCCTTCTTATTAATCAACAAAATGATAAATCAGCATTATAACCATGGGAAAGACTAAACAAAAACTGCAAGTGAAGCTATTCAGTGGCATGCCTGCAACACCCAGTGGTCCATCGAGGTCAACCATAATAGAGCCATAAACTTAAGTCAGACTAGTATAATCAATGTTTTAAATTGACATTTCAAATCAAAGAGGGCTCGTGTGACTGCTCTGGTTCATTATGATTTTTTACTTTGATACCCAAATATGATATTTTTTTTAATACAATACATGTATCTTTATTTCCTTATCCATTTTGGTCTTATTAAAGGGTTTTTGAGACCAGCTATGTCTGCAAACTTTTGATTGATTTATGGGATAGTTTCTGTTTTGAAAGTAGATATAATTAGTCTATTGAACTTGTTGTTTGTAATCCCTTTGAAATGAAGAACATGACTGAAGGGAAAGAAATCATTCAGAGGGAAATTAACATTCAATTGGAAGTTGAATATTAAATGAGTTTATTGTTGACTGTTCATGTTTAAGATTGAATTGACTAATCAATCAACTCGGTATTAGCATTCACTTGGAATTTTAATTTTAAATGAGTTTTAATGTTGATATCAGTCAATATAATGACTGAACTGAGTAATCCATTGGTTAGGCATTAGCATTCTCTTGGAAGGAGTTTGATATTGACAATAATATTTGGTGCAATATCTTGTCAAAGGTCCATTTTGCACAAAACTTGGCAAAATGTATTCACTTGAATGTCATTTTTAATACATGTACACATGTCATAACCATGTAATGTTATTGGAAAACAGCAATAACATGATAAACTTCTTCTTGAATTTGTATTTGTTTTTATTTATTCAGATAAAAGATGGACTGTTTATGACATTGTATTTTTAAAATTGTTGTGGTTACATGTATGTAACAATAACAACTTAAGTAAACAGAGGAACAAAGTCCCCAGTACTGGAAAGGGAGAGGTCCTAAACAAGATTTTTAGACTTTCTTATCTCACTATAATTTTGGTGAAGTGTTTCGTTATTACAATGTTTAATCACATAATTTGGTTATCAGCACTCAAATTTCAAGGAAATAATATGCTTCCTTAAAGGCATTCAGTAACTTTGTGGAAGCTTGATTTAATAAATTGTTGAATTTTGATATCTGTTTTGTATAATGATGTTCAGAAGGATAAATAAATAGCCAGGCATAGAAAGGTTTTCAAATATATAATGCTATTATTAAGATATCTGTGACTGAATACTCATATTTACGAAAGCGTATGGCCATACGCTTTAGTCTAACACTGAGTCAATGGGGAAAATGAGTCTGGCATTTCCGGTCATTTGCATATGTTTACTTTTGTGAAGCACATGGTGATTTTGAAGTGCTTTTTTCCGCATGGGCTTCATTTTTACACCATATTACATACACTGATAGCATGTAAGGCCAGACAGCTCAGATTTTATCAAGCCTCCACAAAGTTACTGAATGCCTTTAATTTCCCTTTCCCAGTTTCAGTCCCTTATAAGGATATTTGAAACCAGTTTGTGTCCGGGCCGTCTGTGAAATTTATGGGGAAATTTATTGGGGCAATTTCATGATTAGTAACGTTAACACTTTATCAAATTTTAATATTTTTGATACAGACTCTTGGAAATATATATTCACCTAACAAAGGTCTACAGTACATAAAGAAACCAAAAGTAAATAAATAAAATAAGAGCTGTAATGAGAACGTTTGATGACAGTTTAATAGTAACATTACAAAAAAAGGACATGAGAAACAAACCAAAGTTTTTGAAAAAATATTCCTCCTTATTGTATTGTACCTCAAACTTGGAGCCATATCAGTATTACTTCTTAAATGATGACAAATGTTGCCCCAAATTGCTTAGAGATTGTATCACTCAATTTGTTTAAGTAGAGCCCAAAACCTTGGTTAGTAACATTACGGTTAGTCACGTTACAGTTTGTCCAGTACTACATATTTGAGATTTTTAACCACTTATTATTGCCTACTTTCTTTTAAATTGGTGAGACTAAATGCCCTACAAATTGCATGTATCTAATCAAAAAATTCACAAATTATGCAGTATTTCTGTCTATGACTAAAAAACTGTGTGAAGTCCCATCTGTCTAAATTTGAATATGGTTCGGATTCTTCTATAAGGGGCAATATTAAATAAATTGTTTTTGGCGAGTATGAAACCCCTTTGTATTTATTTAAACCCCAAAAATCGACCTGAATTTGAGAAAGAGCAAAAATAAAGTTTGGCCTGATGTCCACTTAATCATGGAATTTCCCATTGAAACAAAAAACAAACATAAGTAATCAAAATTTTCCCCTCAATTTCACAGACAAGCATGACGCTCTCTTCAGCTCGGAAACACAAGCTGCGTTGTCTCAACAAAACTGTAAAACACTGTTGTGATTAGAACAAATTACAATGTAAAGCAAACTATGAATCATCCATTATGGTGAAAGTGAATAACTAAATGAAATGAAAAGTAAGAACTGAAGAAAAAGCTCACATTTGAAAGTAATAGCCTTGGGGAAACACATGAATGTTCACAAATAGTTAACATCCCAGTAGCTGTGTTGCCTGTGTGTTGTTAACATTAAATGTCACCTCCGAAACATTTGGGTCTTTCTAATCTTATACTGATTACTCTCAAAAATGACTAACACACATTAATGGCAGGTAATTTTCAAGCAATTTAGAAAGATAATCCAAATGTACATGTATCTTATTAATGTCAATAGTTTAAATGAATCTTGTGTAGAAAATTTACTCTGAACCAAATTCCTTGCAGCAGTATTGAAATATTTGTATAGTGGCTGTCAAGTATGACAAAGAATTCCTCAACATACTAAAATCAATTAATACATTTGACCAAGTGCAAAAAATTAATATCCTCAAATTAAAAAAGATCTTTTGCTTTTGTTATTCATATATGAATATTTCAACACCATGTTAACAATTGAATGTCACCTCCGAAACAAAGCAATTCTTTCCTGGTGCTGTGGGATGAAATGTACTGAGAGCAAAGAAACATGATTGGTTAAAATGATCTTACACCCTCATCTCAATTTAAGTTAGAATGTGGAGTGGGCACGTTTCTTCAGATGACAATAATTAGCTCAGGTCCTTCACCCATACGATAGGCAAACTACTCATGCGAATTATCAAAGTGTCAAAAATACTGGTTCTGTGTGATTTTTCTACTTGAAATGGAGTTAATTTCTTGTTCTTGAATTGTAGTTATTAAAAATATGAATAAAAATGAAGACGTTTTGTCATATTGTCACTTATTTACAACAGAAGTGAGTGTTAACATTGTTGTCACCTCCGAAACATCTGAATATGTTAACTGTCACCTCCGAAACATGAATGTGTGAAAAATCTGAGTTCTTAAGAAATGATTGGAATTTCGTTTAAACCTACATAGGAAGGTAGCCCTTCTTGAAGAGTTCTTGTGGTAAGAGTTTGACATGTCAGTTTGGATTTTTACTGAAAATTAGTCAATCTCATCAAATTATTTTTAAATTCACTTGATATTCAACCCCAAATCATTTTGATTCATAAAATATATATTGTTATTCACCATAAAAACTTTGCATGAGAAAGTTTGACGACAAAATTTTGTCAATATGGTGCAATTCATGAAACTAAAATTTTGCTTGAATTTACTTCAGGTGCCAGGGTTTTCGTTAAATCACACCAATAACCCTTCATCTTTAAGGTCTGAAATGTTATTTTTTCAACAATTTGAACAATTTCAAACAGGAATCAAACGAAATAATGTAAAAATATCTTGTTTGAAATTTTGACCCTCCGAGTACAAAAGTTACACCACTGATCGTAAAAATGGCTATATAGGAGACGCAGTCGCATTCATCTTGTGTCAGATATTAGGGTATGTGATGTCCATTTGATGACTCTAAACTTATCTTGACTTATTTTATCTCCCTCAACACTTATAGGAAGAAATGTAAATAAACAAGGACCATGAAGTGATTTTGCAAGTCTATTCAGGCTGATACATGTAGTATAAGACCACAAAATCTGTCATTGATCTTGTATGTAAATATCGTAATGATAATAGTATTCAAGGTTTTTTTAAAATCATATTGATTTAAATTATGATTTTAATCGCGATTTAAATTGTAATTTAAATCAATATGATTTAAAAAAAAATCATTTATTTAAATCATTTCTATAATAATATGTACAAATAATAGACAAAAGGTTTGTTGTTGGCAGTTTTAATCCTTCAAATCAACTACTTCCATCAGAAACTTTTAATAAGTTGTCCCTCAACATTTCAAAGTCTAGTTTTATATAAGTACCTAGATCAACATTTATCATGGAATAAACATATACAAGCTATATCAAACAAAATATCAAGGAGTATTGGTGTCATCAGCAAACTGCACCACTTCTTGCCAGAACATCTTATCATTTTAGTGTACAACTTAATGATAATACATGTACCTTATTTAATATATTGCAATGTTGTCTGGGCCAACATTATCCTTTTGGGCTCCTTCGATTGTTGAAATTACAAAAAAAGATTTTTCAATATGTTCCAGTATATGGCTAGCTTGGCTAGCTCTTTTATGCCTCCGCCCACCGTAGGTGGTGCCGGAGGCAATGCAATTATGCAATTATTTGTCAAATTAATGCAATGCAATTATTTGTCAAATTATAAAGAGTTTGGTGTATTTAACATGACCTTATTTCACACCATTCTAAAAGGGAAAGTGAAACTGATTCTGATAACTAAAACCGTTTGATTGTAAATACACAGGAGAAGGGTCAATGATCAATGAAATAAACCCCATTTTCAAATTGAAAAGCCCTCCGAATAATAGCATGGATGGTATTCGTTCCCTCTTGAAACGCCGAACATGCCCCGGTGCAAGCAGCTGAAAATACAATGACGTCTTATTTTGTTTACAAGTGACTGATTCCTTTATTTTTTTAACGCTGCATTTTTCATCAAAATAATACCATACACAAGTTAAGAGTGAGGCAACAGACTAACATTAAGACTGACGCTAGTCAAGTAAGAGCAATAAGTGAAGAGGAGATGACAAAACAAGCACTGAAAAATGCGTAAGATGTTATGTGACATCGTCTGCTTGGACAGGACTGGCCCCTTGTGTGTCGTCACACATCTCGGCAGCGTTCGAGGAGCTCTTCAGCTGCTATATCGGGGGCTGTATTTTACCGTTTTATAATTGATAATAATCATTACTTCAAATGTTTCCAAGCGTTGAATGTGGATAACCTTGTTTAATTTATGCCATATATGCAATAAAAATTATTAAGCCAATATTTACTTCCACGGAATTTTCTTGTAATGTGATCTTTAAGTGAAAAGATTTGTAATTCTGTTGGACCAATCCTTTTTAGAGTGTACATGTATGCCATACATTTCCAATCTGGTGATGGTGGAGGCATAAATTCCGACCGCGCGTGGTCAAAGATTCATCTAGTTAAAAACTTAAATTCTTCACTATCTATCAATTGAATCAATACTGTATTGCATTAATGGTTTTTAAACATAAACACAACAAATTGCCATCTTGCCTTAATGGTTAAATGTAAAACAGTTAAATGTATCATTATAACATTAGAAATCACAAAAATTATTCTATTGAAGAATGTAAAAACCCACCATCTTCTTTTAAATACAAAGCACCTTTTATTTGGAACTCTCTTCCTCATTATATCAGAAATGTTTAGTTTTTAGATTCTTGTAAATCAAAACTGAAGGAATTCTTATTAACTTTTATACTCTGCTACATGTATGTGTACATAATTAAATCATCCCACCACTTTTATCAATGTTTTTATAATTTTTATCAGTACAAACTTACTAGGTATTTTACTAGGGACTGCCTCGACAGAACCTTTATTTGGTTCTTTTTGCAGTTTCCCATTTCATGTCGATAATTTTATGTGCTGTAAATATCAGTTGTGCACTTATTATTCTTGTCTTTTATATTCTACTTTTCTTTCAACTCTATTTTTTGGTGGTTGGTTCAATGCTTCAATATATATTCTATATGTTTGATTCGTTTTTTAATGTACTTTTTAAATGGACTTGAATAAATTGAATTGAAAAGAGAAAGAATTCAAGATAAGTACGTTATCAGCAGTGACTGAATGTAACCGGGGGATGAAAATATAATAGCAATTGTGTGCTTGATTAAGTGCGCATAAAAAAAGTGGGGGAATTTTCTCTACTTACCGGTAATGGGAATCCCCAATGGGGGCATTTTCTCTACTTAATGGGTATTCCCTAGGGAAGTTTGTATGTTGTATGTATGTATGTTGGGAAATTATTTCATGGATTTTGATTAGTCGGTTACTTCATATTTTTAATTGGGCTTAATTAATACTGTGAAGAAAAATGTTAGGATCAAAATTTATGATAAGATTAAGATTGATGTTATTATTAGGGTAAGATTTCTTTGTAATTGAACATTATTTCTGATGAAATGTTTAAAAAAAAAATTTTAAATAAAAAAAAATCCATTTTAAATAAAAAAAATCTTATTTAAATCAAATAAATCTGATTTTTTTGATTTTTTTTTTAAATAAAAAAAAAATTGCCAAACCTGATAGTAATATTAAAGGTCTTATTTACCCACGATGGCCTCATCAGTTTCTATATTGTTCTCCCTGAGAGCATGTGGGTAAATACCTTGTCCAAGGATGTAAGCTCTGAGCTAGGATTTGAACCAGGACCTCTTGTATGAGAGTCAAGAGCCTTCACCAATAGCCTTAAGCAATATACCACAGTGCTCCCACTTCCTTTGTTCAACGCCAGCTAACTACGTGTACTTGCATAATCACTGTGTTATTTGCACATACTCAACCATATCTACCGTGAAATAAATTACCGCAATTTATTCTTAATATTTTAGGTGTAGATTTCATTTTGAAATTTGCCCTCAAGAATTATTTCTATTAATCAAATCAATTAAACTCATTTTATTTCCACTATGAAAAGACATTACCAAAAAATCAATTACAAATCAGTATAATACATGATAGTGGCGGGATCATGAAAAGCACAAATGGGCTTGTTCAAAATGGCCCCTTAATACAGAGTACATAAAAAACAGAATTATAAGAATTTGTAGCATATCATTACAGTAAAGAGAGGAAGAAAGAAAAGATGAGGAAACATATACAATAATCTAGCTCACTGAATTTGATTTGATTTGATTTTATTTGATTTGACATATTTCATTATCGGTATTAACATGACTGATTTTAGTCTTGAATGACCAAGGTCTAATTTTAGGTACCTAAAATAAAATGATTACCGGTATTTTTATTTGTGTTCTCTCTCTGTAATGAATGTTCTAACAAAATGATGGTCTTGAAAAGCCATTGCTATTTATTGGGTATTCTTCTTCTATTTACTGTCATGGAATGTTGCAAAAACTTATTACTATAGATATAACTTGGTTCAAGTTATGTGTTAATGCTGTTCTTGTTATGATTGTTATTATTATCATAATTATCTACAAACTAGCTGCCAACCATTCCTACTTTGGAGGAATGAGTCCTATGTTTGGACCTTCAAAACTAATGTTAACAACCTTAGATGTAGATTCCTTTCTTTTTCTACAAACTTATGAAGCTTGCAAAATACATTGTGTTCCTCATTTTGCCTTGAGATATTTCTAATATATTCTGTGGAAGATTGGCAGGTATGCTATTATCATCATTGTCGTCGTCGTGATTATGTTGTCATTATCATATTTTTTGCTCATCCAGGCAAGTTTGCATTTGTGTTTGACGTGGGTCCAGATGGTGAGAAGCCTAAGATACTGTTCACGGAAAACGAGACCAACATGAAGAAACTCTATGATGTAGAACACTACACACACTTTGCCAAAGATGGCTTCAATGCCTATGTCATAGATGGTAAGATAGCCTTGAGTTATATCAACATTTTTCTTCTGTGTTAGCCTGGTCATCGTCACACATTGCCAGCCATTATACATGAAATTGAATAGTACAAACAAATGATCATTTTTTAACAGCACATATTTAAGATCAATCTTATCTTTAAGATTTAAGAGTTATATACACGTTTAAAATTGATTAGTGTAATCTGAAAAAAAAATAAAAGTGAAAGAAGTATCAGGTTTGTAATGTTTTTATGCAGTCTGAAGTATTTAATAGGATCACAGATTTTTTAAACAGATGTTTTGGAACATAACAATATTCTAGATTTATATAGCTCTTAATATGCATCTACAATGTCTTTAAGCGCTTTACAGATATACTAGCAGAAGCAGCCGTGGACATCCACGGGTGCTAGCTGTGTTTATGATAATCACCGTACCGTATATTTGTCACATTAATCAAGTGAATAAAAAAAAAGTTGGGTAAAGTTATTTCTTACCAAGAAGTATTTACAACATGTGAGTATGTGTTATTTATCCAAAGCTTGCATGAGTTCCGAAAAAAATACATTTTCATCTTGATGAAGACTAAATGATATGGATATAATTATGTTCGAGTAGAATATCCATGCATAGACCTAGAGGGGGCGATTTGATCTAGCCATGTTTCTGTGGTTTAATACTCAGAGAAATTAAAGCCATGAAAACATAACGTGCATAATTAGCGGTACATCCCTTGTAAAGGATGCAAAAATGAGGGGAAAAAAATTTATTGTCTTTTTCTTCTCGGGGGGATTATGGCCCCCTTATATGGGTCTTTTGAGGACCGACGGATTGACCTTTCCCTACTACCCTCCCGTCAACCCCCAGCGCGAGGGGAGACGGGAGTAATATCCTATACGTATCCATATCATAGTGGAAATATTTTCGAGGTAAACTTCCTCCCAAAATGAAAACAATAACAGAGGGTTAGGGTTGGGGTCGGGTTTAGAGTTTAGGGTTAGGGTTTAGGTAACCGCACACTTGGGTGGCTGTCGCATAAGTCATTCCTATTATCAACAACTAAATTGACATGAATGGGGAAAATGGCCTTCATACCATTGGAAACATGCTATTGTATATCGTCTCAAATATATTATTCATTCCCTTATGACAGACTAAATCGATCTGTAGACATCATTCGGTGGAGGTGTTGGAGATCACGTCACTTAGGAATATCGGTTGCCACGGTGTAAAGAAGGAGCCCCTCCCCCACAACCAAACCAACCAAAATTTTCTTCGAAAATATTTCCACTATGTTATGGATGCATAAATGGATATTACTCACCGTCTCCCCTCGCGCTGGGGTGACGGGAAGCAGATGGGATGGGGGTGGGGGGAAGTTTCTGTGGTTTCTGTGGTTTAATACTCAGAGAAATTAAGGCCATGAAAACATAACGTGCATAATTAGCCGTACATCCCTTGTAAAGGATGCAAAAATGAGGGGAAAAAAATTTATTGTCATTTTCTTTTCAGGGGGATTATCATAATTAACATAATTATATTCATATAATTTAGTCTTCATCAAGATGAAATTGTATTTTCTTCAGAACTCATGCAAACTTTGGATAAATAACACATACTCACATGTTGTAAATACTTCTTGGTAAAAAAATAACTTTACCAGACCCTTCTTTTAATTCACTTGATTTATTGTGACAAATATACGGTACGGTGATTAATCATAAACACACTCAGCTAAATGCCTGTGGATGTCCAAAGGCTGCTTCTGCTTGTTTTACTTATATTAAGGCATTTAGCTGTTTCCAATGTATGATAAGAACCTGATGCTCTCAGTATGATATTTTTTAGTAATGTGAGACCTTGAAGTTGAAACACAAGATGCATAAAACTGAATGAATCACACATTTGTAGGTGTGAAAGAAGCAGTAGACGTCCGTTGCCGTGGAACCAAGTGTGCCCCTCACTACGTGCTTGAAGTACCAGCCGGGGAAAAAGCTGTCGTTAGGACCAGATTCTTTGCCGAGAGTGAGGATCCTGGGACGTACTTTGGGGAGGAGGCCTTTGATGCTGTATTTGAGGCCAGAATCAAAGAGACGGACGAGTTTTATAATCAGGTAGGAGATTCAGTCTTTGTAAACTATTGGTGCTTGGTTACTGATTGTCAGAGGGCAGCTAGTCCCTCTCCCTCTCTCAATGTCTCTCTTGCTGTTACCCCTTCCCACTCTTTCTAGAAAATGTCTTTCTTTCTTCTCTTTCATTCTTCCTTTGTCTTGCTCTCTTTCTCTCTTCTTTTATTGAATACTAGACAAAGTCCATTTGACACTTGTTATGAATTCGAAATTCGATGTAGAATCAATGAAAGCAAAAGTTTGTTATCCTCACCCAGTGTATTGTTAAATGCTATTTGAATTGTAAACCCAGATGGTAATCCAATGAGTTCATGCAAATTAGTTTGCATAGCCGGCAACAGAATGTCCGTGTATAGGTGTGACTACGGACTCAACGGAAGCATGGAAATTAATTACGTGGAGGAGAGAATAAATGAGACTCGGGTCTAAAAGGCAAGACATTTTTTTTCAACGTTGATTTGGCTGTGTTCTAAGTTTTTACTTAAAATCTTTGTTTTATTGGGAGTTTCTATGAGATTCTTCTAACAACGGATTCTTAGATTATAAAGTTCAACCGATACTGGATTGGATTTGCAATGAATTATTCTAAGCGGATTCTTTGTGAAGTTTCATTAGCCGACGGATTGAGGTGTACTGTATTGACCACGCCCTTGTCTGCTTGAACTTCAAGTTGTCGCTACACATGTTACAAGCTACAAGTCAACCTCATAGAGAGAGTAAGGAAACGTCAGCTAGTCATCTGGGTCGTCAATGAATTCGTGGACTGAAATTGGTGGTCGCCTCTCGGATGAAATCGACAGATATAATCATATTCATCACATAACTCGTGAACATTTGTTTTTCTGGATTATCCAAAGTGACTTGAACACATCGGGCCCAACATCCCTCCCTTCATTAAGTAAGTCATTTACAGCCGGTTAATACTTGTTATAGCTTATTCATAACAAAGCAGTAAATGTTATCTTTATTTGTAATCCAAAGTCACATTGATACAGTATTTCTTTCATCGTCTGTCTGAAAGTATCATTACTTGTGTGAATATTCAACAAATAACTTGTTGTAAAGCAGCCTTTTCAGAATGTTTTCATTAAATATCCAAACTAGGATATGTTTCTTTCAGACATAAATCTGACTATTACAGAGTCTTTTGTTGTTGTGTATGATTCATGTTAAATTTGTAATCATAACAGTTTGGGGGCTTGTCCGGTAATGGAACCCGGGACCTCTCGCAACCCAAGCAAGAATCATACCACTAGAAATTTCGGCCTTCGCCACCCCTGACGGGTTCTGTCAATGCAAGGTGATGCCCTTCGGTTTCAAAATCGCACCCGCCACCTTCCAAAGGTTAATGAATGAGGTGACAAGAGGTCTTGAGCATTGTGTTGTATATATTGATGATATTATCATTTATAGTGACACATGGGAATCCCACCTTTCGCAGTTACGGGCCCTCTTCGATAGACTAGTTGAGGCCGACCTGGTCATTAATCTCCAGAAGTGTGAGTTCATGAAGGCAAAGGTTACTTACTTAGGCCATGTCGTAGGTTATGGCCAAGTAGCACCGAGAGAAGCTAAGATCCAAGCCATATTAGTGTTCCCTCCTCCAACGAACAAACGTGAAATCCGATTTTTGGGCATGTGTGAGTTTTATCAGAGGTTTGTGTCTAACTTCAGTTCGATTGCCGTCCCACTAACAAATCTGTTGAAGAAAGGAACAAAGTTTCTTTGGTCTGATCGCTGCCACAGGCATTTGAAAGCTTGAAGTTATCCTTACACGTGACTATGTACTTGTTGCTCCAGATTTTAACAAGTCCTACAAATTGGCAGTAGATGCTAGTGACGTAGGGGTAGGAGCAGTTCTGTTTCAGGGTGACGAATACAATGTAGACAGGCCTGTTAGTTATTTCTCTCGAAAGCTAAATAGGTATCAGAAGAAATATTCAACAATAGAGAAGGAGACGTCAGGTTTGGTACTCGCAGTACACCACTTGAAGTGTATGTCACAAACAGTGTTGCGGATGTCATGGTGTACATGGATCATAATCCACTCTGACTCTTTCTTTAGAGAAGTTCAGGAATAAGAACCAACGGTTATTTCATTGGAGCCTTCTTTTGCAACCCTATCCCCTGAGAATCAAAGATATTTCAGGGAAAAATAACGTAATCGCTGACGCTTTGTCTTGAGTTTAAGCCCACATGTTCACGAATGATACAGGTTTAGTCAGTTATGTTTTTAACACTATTCAAAGCAAAAGACTCGTATCTCAGGTGAAGATATATACCATAAATAAAGACATTGCTGGATGTTGTTTGAAGTGGTTAGTATAGACAGAAGTTAATCTTGTACAATTGTATTGTGATAAATTCGCACTATATAACATATTATGGATGATTATAGACTTGCCTGCATTAAATGTTCTTAAGAGTTGTATCGAGATGAAGATGATATTTGATTTAATGAAGTATATTTGAGCACATTAAAGGGGAAGTCCGGTCCAAAAATTACTTGGTTTTGATAGAAGCAGAAAAATCAGACCAACAGATCAAAAAAGGTCATGAATTTTTTAGTGGCATGAAAAACTGGAGAAACAATGAAAATCACTAGACAAATTGGCAACTCAGTCATGAATCTGTGATGTCATGGGTACACAACTCCCCAACTACATGTATTTTGTTTATATTCATAATACGAATTTAAATTTTTGTCCAAGAATGTGATTTCCTCATGACTTGAACCAACTTATATTTATAGTAATATGTTTTTGCATGACTGTATACACTAATACAGAATAAATAATTTTCTGTAAAAATTATGAAAATATGAATATTTATACAATCTACATAAAAAATGAGTTTTTATGGAAATGTAATATTTTGAAAACCATATCAATATTTTGAAGTTCCTGAAATATTTTGTAAATGTTTATACATGCAAAATCATATTACTATAGATGTATTTGGTTCAAGTTATGTGAATATTCATATTCTTGGACAAAATTTGAGAATTTGTATTATGAATATAAACAAAATTATTGGTGAGTTGTGTACCAATGACATCACAAACCCATGACCGAGTTGCCAATTTGTCTAGTGATTTTTATTGTTTCTCTAGTTTTTCATGCCACTAAAAATATTCATAACTTTCTTATTAGTTGTCCGATTTTCCTCAAACTTTTTTTGATCTGTAGGTCTGATTTTTCTGCTTCTATTAAAACCAAGTAATATTTAGACTGGACTTCCGCTTTAAGCTATGTTAAAACAGTAAAAAATTTGACCTACATTTGACCTTTATGACCTAAACGTGACCTTAAATTGCAAAAAGTGCGTTAGAAATGAATTCTATGTCCCTAGAAACCCCTGTATGTGACATGTAGTTCAAAAGTTGGGTTTCAATATGGCTACCAGGCGCCATTTCTTGCTCAAGGTTGCCCTTTGGGCAACAAAGCTGAAATTGTCCTACATGTAGGACCACATAAGATCACAAATCAAAGACTTCAGTGTACGCAACTTTTCTAGGTTCATGAAATGTCAAGCCGACTATACCCGTTGCATATCCCAAGTTAACCCTTATGTTAGGAGTCCACTGGGCCGGCGCCATTTGGTCCCAGTTCGGGCCAAAGATCATGTGATTGGCGCGTAGTGGCTCGCTGTGGCGCCGAATTAATGTCCGCTCGGCATGCGTCGCCAAGTGGAATAAACTGGGTGCCATATGGCGTGCGCCAAATGCCACCCGGCTTGCTCCAAAATGTTGCGCCAGTTTGCGCCATTACACGGCCTTTTGATTCCAAAATTCACCCTGTTGGCGCCATTCGCGCCAATAGACGGCTACTTTACGGCACTTGGTGATTAGTTTGTGCCAAAGGTCGCCAAATTGGTTTGAACTTGCCGCCACTTGGCGCTACTTGCCGACTATATGAAAATCTTGCAAGTTGTGTGAGAAAGTCCTGCGATGCCGCCCTGCTTTTATAGGTGGCAAGTGGCGCTGAATGGCGGGCAACCAGGTGGCATTTGGCGCGAACTAGTCACCAATCGGGTGCCGTTTGGCGCGAAATCTCATTGGCGCAACTTGGCGCACACCATTACATTCCAGTGGATTCCAATAGGCGGATTGTTTGCGCCAAAGGACGATATGTTCGCGCCATTGGGCGATATGTTCGCGCCATTTGGTGCCACTTGGCGCCAAATTCAAATTTGGTGCCACCACGAGCCAGTTGGGAGGCAGTTCGAGCCACTGCATGCCACTAGGCACCTTATTGGCGACACTATGCGCCACAGCAAATTGCATTGGCGCAAACTGGCACCAACGGCGCCGGCCCAGTGGACTCCTAGGCATATCTGTACTGGGCTATTGCAAGCTCCTCTCTGACTGGGGGAGGGGGGGGGCTCTGAGCCTCGGTACAGTAAGGGTTAAATAGCCCAAGTAAATCTTATGAAGGTTTTCAATAAAAGAAGGAATACTGAATCTTTGGTACTGTAGTACAACTGCCCGGAGTTAGGCCAAAGCTTTCAGAAATCACCCAAAAACAATTCTTGACAATTATTCTTTTGCATTTTACTCTTCATAGATCATCCCTTTTTAGCGCTTTTGTGGTTGTACAATGCTTGCCTACGTGTAGTCATGCTTTTGTAACCGCTCTAAAATGATGGCTACATGAATCATTTGAGTAATATGAATTTCAGCACAGTCAGTTTTCTTCCTCCATCAGAGGTCAGTCCTGTCATGTCAAATGCTTTGCAGGGCTGCTGTGAAAAAGCAGTGCTACCATTACACCATAGAGAGCTGGCTAGGAGAAAACAAGGCCCCTCTTGCATAAAAAGTTGCGATTAAACGCAACTCCAAAAATTAAACGCAACTTGAATTTCAATCAGTCAGGATTGTGTATTTTGGGCTTGCATTTAATTTTATGAGTTGCGATGAAACGTAACTTTTTTATGCAAGAGGGCCCAGGCCATTCATGGAAACCAGAATAATTAATCTACTTACTATTTCTAACATTATCCATCCATCCACCCCCCCCCCCCATCCTAGATCATTCCTGCCAACTGTAGTCCAGAAGAGCGTAGCATGGCCCGTCAATGCTATGCAGGGCTGCTGTGGAGCAAGCAGTTCTACCATTACATTGTACAGAGCTGGCTAGGAGGGGACCAAGCCATGCCTAACCCACCAGAGAGCAGGATGAGTGGTAGAAACGTGGAATGGAAGCATCTATTTAACAGAGATATCATCTCCATGCCAGACAAGTGGGAGTATCCCTGGGTGAGGGTTTGTCTCATTAGTCAGACAGTTTTATTTTTCCTGCTAGAAATACATGTTTGCTCTTTGCAACTTTTTCTAAATTGGTTGTACTTTTTGAATCTGTGTGAACATTATCTTGTCCTTGAATTCAAAGTTCACAATTTTCATCTCATGAAATGTGTTGTGGGGTTAGAGCTTTTCTGTCCAATCACATAATGTTTTCCCCTTCGTATACAGTATACAAGTTCAAAGACTATTTTATCAGTGAGGTATTTAGTGAATCAGCTGTGAGACAAGATACATTTACCAATACTACCAATGATAAAAAAGAAATCAAAGCCAGATATGTGATTTCTAGAAAATGGCGGTATTCCCAAGGAGAGTTAAATATTTTTAAAAACTAAGAGAATCAATTTTTAAACCGGGACTTAAACCGCAATGTGCATTATTATAGTAATGAGTTTTTTTCTGTCTGATGATGACTTTCTACCCTAACCAATGATACATGTAGGTGTGCATTTTCCAGTGTAGGTTATTTTTAAAAACTAAGAGAATCAATTTTTAAACCGGGACTTAAACCGCAATGTGCATTATTATAGTAATGAGTTTTTTTCTGTCTGATGATGACTTTCTACCCTAACCAATGATACATGTAGGTGTGCATTTTCCAGTGTAGGATTTATGAAGCAAGATCAGCAGACCATGATTATCATAATTCAAATAACCTTAACCCAGTCAGTGTAAACCCAGGTGCATAGGTCTCTGATTAATGCTCATTGGTTTAGACCACTGTACAATCGTATTGTACATGAAAGAAATGTACCATATATTTATGATAAACTTGTACAGGAAGATAATGATGATGATAATGATTATTATAATTATAAGAAGATGATTATAACAATGGTAATATATGTATACATGTATGATAATGATAATATATCATATGATACTGTTAAGAAAAGTGATGGTAATGCTAATGATAATCATAATTATAAAATACAAAAGGTAATAAGCATAACAATGATATTGATGATACCAATACTTATAATGCTAATGATAAGGTAAATGACAATCATTATTATGATAACAATAATGATATCTTATATTCTTTTTTTTCAGTATGCATCATGGGACCTTGCCTTCCACATGATCCCGTTTGCCAAGATAGATCCTTTTTTTGCCAAGGAACAACTCCTACTCTTCCTCAGGGAATGGTACATGGCTCCGAATGGTCAGGTAAGCAATTGACAATATTTCAACTTTTGAAGACAAACTCTCATTCAAATCCATTGGAATTTGCTTCTTTTGACATATTCAATCACATTCAAGCAGTTGGAAGAAAAAAATCAAATAGAGACAACAGAGATTGATAATTTAGAGACAAAGCTTGAGAAAATTCATGTTCAAACACAATGAGCCCCCTGCAGATCCCGAGATTTTGCCATTTTGAACCTTCAACAAATTGCTGTTTTATACACCAAATTTACCATTTTAATCAAAGATGTTCTGATGATTTAATAAAAAATTCTGTTGATCTCTGAATGAAAAAAATTGATTTTGGGGTCTCAAGGTCAAAGGTCACAGAGGTCATTATGTACATAAAAAAGGTTCGTTCTTGCAATAACTTCAGAACTGTTTGACGGATGAGCTTCTAACTTGGCCCATGTATGCATATGTGAGGGACGATGAACTGATTAGATTTTAGGGTCTTAAGGTCAAAGTTCAAAGGACACAGAGGTCATTATGTACATAAAAAAGGTTCGTTCTTGCAATAACTTCAGAACTGTTTGACGGATGAGCTTCTAACTTGGCCCATGTATGCATATGTGAGGGACGATGAACTGATTAGATTTTAGGGTCTTAAGGTCAAAGTTCAAAGGACACAGAGGTCATTATGTACATAAAAAAGGTTCGTTCTTGCAATAACTTCAGAACTGTTTGACGGATCAGCTTCTAACTTGGCCCATGCATATGCGAGGGACAATAAACGGATTAGATTTTAGGGTTTCAAGGTCAAAGTTCAAAGGTCATAGAGGTCATTATATACATGAAAATGGTTCATGATGTATGGAGTCTAGGCCTACCTATTTTAGAAATTTCAAGGGACAGTGGTCTATTTGCTATAAAATATCTATTTCCTTGGCGTATTTGATGATTGTAAGTCATCAATGGTAAGTCTTAATTATTTGTATGGGATGGAAATGAAATGAAATAAATTTGCTGTCTCCTGTGCTTTTTAAGTGAAACGATTTGTAATTTTGTTGGACCAATCCTTTTTCATGTATGCCATACATTTCCAATTTGGTGATGGCGGAGGCATAAATTCTGAATGTGCGCGGTCGAAGATTCATCTAGTTTTATTACTGATTTTGGGGCTGTATGCACAAAATCTTATAATCAAGATACCGTAAATAACGTTCTATAAACCGCACCCGAATATAAACCGCACCCCTAACTTTTGACCCCGCCGCGGAGAAAAAAAAAACACCCCACATTTGGCTTGCTTGCTCTTTCATGCCAAACTACAGTTCATACTTGCTAACGGAACTAAAATCCGCAAAATAGTTTGTTTCCCGTCATAATTGGTGATCTATACACACTCACACACACGCTTCATGCATTCAGGTGCATGACCAGACACGCCACCAGACACGCCACCAGACACGCCACCAGACACGCCACCAGACACGCCACCAGACACGCCACATTCCACATTATTTCAGGATCAGTTACGCCCCTGTCTGTCTTGCAGACTATAACATATCCATACAGCCTGGATGACCGCGCCCACATGTCACTCTCACTATCACTATCGTGTATGTACACGCCAGCCATGTGCTTGCCATGTGCTTGCCATGTGCTTGGTTTGGTTTGTAGTTTCAGTGATAGTCCAAACTCCAAAGATCGTTCCATAAATTCCTTTCTTCACCAGCCAATAGCAAACGAGAGTTTGCTGTTAGCTTTATAGGTCGCGCGTATCTGTAATGTGACACCCAGCTGGGTGCCAGCTGTCTGACAGGCTTTGATCTTTGCTGTGAATTTATTTGTAAACAAACTGTCCATGCACTTTGATAAGGATAATCAAATGCCATTGTTTTGGTTCTGACACATGACTTGTTGATATAAAGGAGAAAGATTGTTGGGAGACTGAAAAGAAAGATGAGAAGAAAAGAAAAGGTAAATCGGTAATAAGAGACAAGATTTGAGATAGAAAAATTGTTACGAGAAAGAATGGAAAAATAATAGAATTAAAACAGGAGAGAGACGTGTTACAGTTTTATTTATATTGTATAAAGTATATATTATGTGTATCAATTTTTTCTTTCTCTCCTCCTCCTGATATGCTACTAGAATATTATAATTTTTAGAAAGAAACGGGGGAGAGGGGAAGAAAGAAGAGGGGAAGAAAGAAGAGAGAGTAAAAAGAGAGAGAGAGAGAGAGTAAAAAGAGAAAGAGGGAGGCGACGGGAGAAAAGGGCAGAGGGATTCAGAGAGAGGGGGACTATTAATTTTATCTTCATGTATATTGATTGGCTCATTTTGCTAAAAAACTTGACTTTTCCACCCATCAGGAAGTGATTTGGCGATGGAATTACTCTTTAAAATCTCCGCAGTCATCAACCCCATCTCGCAAAAATAAAAACACATGTTGCTTGTAAACTAGCATGCTAGGCTATTGTAAACTCCAGCTCAAATATAAACACTAACTTTCATCATCAGGGTACTGACGTTCCCTGCTCTATCACACACATTGACATAACACACTTGGTTGTATGTGTGTGGCTGTATATGTGTGGCTGTATGTGTATGCGTGTATGCGTGTGTGTCGTCGATCGATCTCGATGGTGTGTGTGCTATGGGTCGCTGGGTGGTCACCAAACTTTAATTTATTCTGAATTCAACTCCGCCCACATATCGGGGGAAACTTCCTGATTGGTCACTAAATGCATGCAGGATATGATACGCTGAAAATGGGACTATACTGCAGGTGGTTGTATATGTGTGTATCCATGTGTGTCATCGATCGCTATGGTGTGCACTGTACTTGTGTGCATGGTATAGGCAGGGAAGTGTTAGAAAGACTACTTCCCTGGTATAGGTATGGCATGGGCAGTGTATGCGTTCCGGGCCACATCATAACATGAACCCTCATGTGCACATAATGACAACGTGAAAATTAAGTTTTAAAAAAGGATCAATACGTGTAGAATTCTATAAAAAGAAAATCCGTTGCTTGATTAACATAACCAGGACCTTTTACTCCCGAATTAACCTCTCTGCAAGGGGGATTAACTTCTGTTTTTTTTTCTGGCCGATCTTGGCCGAGACCTGTCATCGTATATAAACCGCTCCCCCAACTTTTCACATTTTCCGGCGGGAAAAAATGTGCGGTTTATAGAACGTTATTTACGGTATCAGAAATAATGTTGGGCAAACTGGTAAATGATTGGTTTAACTTTTATTTGATAGAGTATGGTGTAACTCTCAAACCCATTGTTGGTTAACCATTGACTAATTCGGGGTCAGGAGTTTATAAACTTTTCTTTTTTTTCCTTAACAATATTCTGTTTAAATCATCTTGGATAGGACAGTGCCGGCGGAGCATTTTTGAATGTGAGTGCGGGGGGGCGGTGACGCCTCTTGCCCGAATATCAACCATCCTGTTTTCTACATTTTGAGCAAGCGAAGTGAACGAGCATAAAATTAAAATATAGGCCTAGACACTTAATCATGGTCGATATGTTATTTTGTCATCAAAATACACGATATCTAAATTGTATCCGTTAACCTCGCTGCCAAATAGGACAGTCGAGCACCTGTCACTGCCCGAGTAATGTGTCTGCTGCCCGAAACCATCCTGGCCGTTTTTAAATCTTACGAACGATCTTGATAATTTTGTTGTCTCTGAAATATTGTATGATTCAAATGATCAAAATAAACTAGATATTCATAACAGTTATTAAATTTAGGCACCTTTTTGCCCGAAGATCAGGAAAGCCGGACATCCCGCTGCCCTGAATGAGGGCATTCATTAATCTAGCTGCTGAAACATGAAGTTTTTCGCTGTTCGAACGATCTTGTTTTCAAATTTTATGAGCGACCAAAGAAACAGACTTGGGTGGCTCATCTTCACCTCTGATTTCTACTTCACATTTTGTTGGTGTCAATGTGGGCAAAGAGGAGTACGTGCGGGCTTTTTGGCAAGAGGGAGGGTCATGTGATGATGATATGGGATGATGATAATCTTATTATTGTATCCCCCGAACTAGAGTTCCGGGATACTATGGATTTGGCATCGTCGCACCGCGTCCGCATCCACCGCAGAGATTTTCTTGTGAGCGCTCCACAGGCTGCAGTTTTTGTCGGATCACGTTCAAATTTACTGCAATAAATCATATATACCTACCTATTATGCCAGTAGTCTTGACTACGGGACCCCTTCGAGAATTTAACACAAATGAGTCACAATATTGTGCGCACCCCCCGTAATTCTATTGTCCCCTTTGCCAGTCACGTGCGTCAACACGCCACGGCCATCTTCCTCTTTCTTGCTCGCCCCGACGAGTTAGGATGTCTAGTCACAGCGCTCCTGAAATCAGGTCTTTTTAGTATCTTTTCGGCGCGCTTTTTTTCATCTTTAAAGCACTTTTAGGTACCTATATTCTCTTAGATTATAGTACTTTGTGTTTTAGTAGTCACTCTTGCCGATTGCAAGGGATTTTTGATTCCTTTTCTTGGCATTTATTTTTCGCTTTCACGGTCAGCCCCCACGTAGATATTTCTGTGTGTTTGCGGGTGTTTCCGTTTGTCACCGAGCCTTTGGGTTCGGTGTTTGTTCTTAAGGTTTTTGGGTGTGAAAATTTTTTGTGCGTATCTCCCAAATAAACTTTTGTTTTATTTACTGCATTCAGTTAAAGTATTTCTTATTTTGAAAAGTATACTTTATTGTCTGTTTTATTGCAGTGTTATGAATTCGGAAGAAGAAGCAGTTAGGTCACGGGGACCTGCTTCTTCCGAAGAGTCGTCTAGCAAGACGACTCGGTCTTCCAGAACTCTCCCGAGTACTTCGGTACATGGGGGAGGGAGGAGGGCTACGGGTAAGTTGCCTAGTGGTGTTTCCCTGCAGAGTTTGCCATTCTCGGAGCTTGCGGCATCGGGGGCGGATGGCGTTAACTGATTCTGGATTGTCAACTCCGAGGCCCGTGGCTTCGGGGTGGGTGGCGTCAGATTCTAGTGGTTTGGATATCTCGAATCCATTCCCCCGGTCGTCAAGACCAGAAGGGGGGGGCGGTTGTTTCCTGCACGGTAGCGTTCACTCGCTTAAATTCGTTAGGGGAGACGCGTCCCACTACTGCAGGGCAGCCCACGGGCTTAGTCCATGTTGGGCTGGGTTCACAAACCCTAGCCCCCGGCCGATGCCATATGGGGGAACGAGTACTTCCCGGGCTGTCTACATTGCCAGCTGATGGGAATGCTCGAGCTAACAATTATTGACGCTCTTCGGAGCAACAGGTGTTTTCACCTGAGTGCGTGACTACTAGTGCTCTCCTATTGCCGCTCCCTAGCGGTTCAATAGCGGGTTCACACGCCTTTAGTAGTCAACGGGCACATACCAAGTCATCTCGGTCTGCCCCCGCACTGGGTGCTTTTGGCTCCCAACCCATGGCTATCGCATCTTCTTGCTCAGCCAATATGGGTAATTTGTTGGGTTCATACCCTCAGCGCACTACTCCCTTTGAGGGAGGTGAGTGTCCCTCCGCGGAGGGTTCGGTTCGTGTTTCCGAAGTGGCGTCGGGGATCCGAACGAATCCGAATAAGCGCTCTAAGAAAAGGGTTTCGGCTACGACTCTTGTCGAGCCAGCCAAGAAGAAGGCCAAGAAAAAGGCAAAAAGGGGCAAGGCTTTGCCGGCCTCATGCCCGTCTGGCCTGGCTAACCCGGCTAGCTCCTCTCAAGCTGATATGTTCAGCATGATGCGGGCTTTCACTCAGAATCAGGGTTGGTCCCTTGTACCAGGTACTTCAACCCTTGCTTCTGTCCCTATTCAGGGGTCTGACTTTGAGACTAATCAGCCTTTTGTGAGTCGTCTTTGTCTGAGTCGGGTTCGCGTGTGCCTCCTATTCCCGCGGCCCTCGGGGCGCCGCCGGGCGAGGAGACTTTTGCTGAACCATGGGAGGCTCAGCCTGCTGCATCCTTTGTTAGCAGTCCTTTGTCTCATTCCACTCGGGTGGAACCAGACTTGGAGGCGGCCTCTCAAGCTTCGGTTTCGGAATCGCTTGGGCAGGCGGAGCCTCAATCGCTCGCCCTGTGTGGGGTGGAAGCGATTGCTTTGTTGTCTAAATAACTCCCTGAATTTCAGTCAGCCCGCGCGCAGGGTTCGACTTCGCGTTGGTTCAGGCAGCAGGATTCCTCCGATGGTATTTCTCTTGAGGAGGATTTCAAGATGGAGTATGACCGCATTGAGGCTGCGCTGTTGGTTAAGCGCCCTGTTTCGGTTAAGGGTAAGGCCTTTGCCTTCGGTTCTCAGGATCAAGACAGCTTTTTCAAAGCGGGCGACTAATCCGCTAACCTCCGTTGCTTTTAAGACGGAGGATAAGCTTTGGTTTAATGTTGAAAACCAGGTTAGGGCAGGTATGCGTTTGGCGGCTTTTCTCCGACCTTAGGTCCAGGGCGGAGGAGTCGAACGTTACTGATGGTGACAAGCTGGTTATTGATGACTTACTGCATACTCTTTTTTGTTTGCAGTGGTCGCAGCTTTCCACTGCAGCTGCTTCGGTTACGTTCCGTCGCAGGACCCTGGCTCTTTCGGCACTGGGTGTTATAGAGTCGGGCATTGCTCTACTTCTCCGAGATGTGTCCCGTCTCGGGGTCCTTCGTTTTTCGGTGGTAAATTCGCTACGGTTTTTCAGAGAGAGATCGATGCGCGAAAGCAGATCTCGGATATGACTAAGCAGTTTCACACTCACTCTAAGTCGACGCGGGCCCCTGTCCGGCGGAGGCCTGCTGGTCCCGCTTCGGGTCAACACAGTCGTGTGTCTGGGGTCCCGCTTTCTGAGCCGCAGCCAGCTCCTTCTCGCGGGAGAGGGGGTCGTGGCAGGGGCTATTCGAGAGGTTCTTGTGGTAAGGCGACGGCTTCGCATAAGGCAAGCCTAGGTTTTGATGTTCTTCCCCGAGCGTTTGTTCTTCCAGTCATGGTAGGTGGCCGACTTCATTCTTTTCTCCCCACTTGGGAGGCCATCTCCGGGGACGCGCTTGTTCTCTCCGTCGTGCGAGACGGATTCTTCATAGATCTTTCCGCTTCGCTCCCCGGAGGGGCTATAAGAATTCGGTCACCTCCCATGTCTGCCCTGGCTCGATCTCATGCTTCAAAGGAGATCGAGTCTATGTTGGAAAAGAGGGCTAGAGAAAGAGACAGGCCGTCTCTTTCCCTTTCTCCAAGTTTTGTTATTCCCAAGCGCTCGGGAAAACTTCGTTTGATACTGAACCTGAAAAGAATAAACAAATTCATTCCACCAGTACATTTTCGGATGGAGACTCTCGCCTCCATTCTTCCGTTGATCAAGTGGAAGGACTACGCGGTCTCGATAGATCTCAAGGACGCGTATTTTCACATTCCCATTCATCGCGCTTTGCGCGATCTTCTGGGGTGCTTTTTCCTCTCAGAGACTTATCGTTTTCGCGCTATTCACTTCGGGCTGTGCCCGGCCCCTCGGGTTTTTACTCAAGTTGTAGCTGTGCTGGCCGCCTCTCTGAGGCGACGCGGCCTTCGGCTATTTTGTTACCTGGACGATTGGCTTCTTCTTGCGGAGTCGCGCGATCGTTTGCTAGACAAGACTCGTTTGCTCGTCACTCTTACTCAAGACTTAGGTTTCCTAATAAATTGGGAAAAGTCAGAGTTAGTTCCTACTCGCAGCCCAGTTTTTCTGGGAGCGGTGTTAAACATACGGAATCAGTTGGCTCGGCCCAGTCGAGACAGGATTCTCACCATTGTCTCTGCGGCTCGCAAGCTCTTGCTGGCCAGAAGGGTCAAGGCCAGACAGTGGCTTCAGTTTCTAGGTTATCTAGCCAGTCTAGTCGATGTTCTAGAGGACTGCCGGCTCCTCATGAGACCTTTTCAGAGACATCTCCTCAGGTTTTTCAAGCCGGGAAAAGACTCTCTTTTGGTCTGGATTCCAGTACCAGTAAGGATCAAGTCTCTTCTCTCTTGTTGGATGAGCGAGGAGTTTCTCGCGCGAGGCAGGTCCTTCAGTACCCCTCTCCCGTCGATCTCGGTTTCGACGGATGCCTCTCGGTTGGGGTGGGGAGGACACTGCAACGGCAGCACGGTTGCGGGGGATTGGTCTCATCTTGGGACTCTTCCCCATATCAATGTCCTGGAGTTTATGGCAGTTCTGTTGACCCTGCTTCATTTCAGAAGTCGACTTCTCAGTCGTTCGGTTCTGATCCTCACGGACAATGTCACTGTGGCGGCATATATCAATCGGCAGGGAGGCACTCGTTCGGCTGCCCTGAATGCCCTAGCAGCTCAGCTGTGGAGGTGGTGTCGTCGCATGGCGATCACACCCGTGGCCTCTTTCATCCCCGGTCGGGAAAACCTCATTGCGGTTTTTCTGTCTCGGGGCAGGTGTCTTCCATCAGAATGGTTGCTCCATCCGGAGGTAGTTTGCCGCATTCGCAGTTACCTAGGTCCACTGGAAGTGGATCTATTTGCATCGGTGCTAAACCACCAGCTGCCGAAGTATTGCTCCCGTGTTCGCGATCAGGGAGCATGGGCTCTCGATGCTTTCTCCCTCAGCTGGGAGAACCTTCAAGGATTCGCCTTTTCCCTTCAAACTGATTCTGCAAGTCTTGCGGAAAATCAGGGAAGATCGGGCTCGGGTGATTGTGATAGCTCCCTTTTGGCCCAGGAGGAATTGGTTTCCGGAGCTAATGAGTCTCCTAAGGGCTCAACCGTTCCTTCTCCCTTTTGGTGTTGCAGCCCCTCTCGGGGATTCTTCACCACAGTCCGGAGTCCCTTCATTTGACTGTTTGGCCCCTGTCAGGGAATCTGCAAGACAGTCGGGTCTCTCTGATAGAGCCGCGGACTTTTTAATGTCCATTCGTAGGGTTTCTACTAGGGAAATTTACAATTCCTGTCTCTCGGTCTTTTTCCTTTGGTGTAAAGAGAGAAATCAAACCCCTTCTAAGGCTCATATTGGTTCAATTGCGGATTTCTTAATCTCGTTATTTGACAAAGGGAGATCTATCTCTACTATCCGGGGCTATTTGGGTTTCATTCATTTGGGTTTCTCAGATGGTTCGGGGATTTCCAATTGCCCGCTGTTAAGTGGTTTGATTCGATCGTTCTTTCTGAAACGACCTCCTTGTTCTAGGTTAGTGCCGTCTTGGAGTCTGCCTAAGGTCCTGGAGGCCTTGGCGAAACGTCCTTTTGAACCGTTAGGTGAAGCTTCGCTTCATCATCTTACGGTTAAGACGCTCTTTTTGGTAGCTATTGCCTCTGGGCAGAGGCGCAGTACTCTTCATGCTCTCTGCCTTACTCCTGGTCATGTTCGCTGGGAGAGAAAAGACGTTAGATTGATTCCTAAGGCTTCTTTTATTGCCAAGAATCAGACAGCTGCCTCTGGCCCTGTTGAGATTTTTCTTTGTCCGCTTTCTGGGTTTTCGTCAGTGCGCGAGGACAAAGTTTGGTGTCCTGGTAGGGCTCTCAAATGGTATATTGATAAGACTAAGTCTTATCGTAAGGATGATCAGTTGTTCCTGATCACTAGAGAGCCTTTTTCTCCTGCTTCTCTTGATTCCATTTCTAGATGGATCGTCGAGGCTATTAGGGCTGCTGGCACAGAGGCTCTTTTATCCGACAGTAAGCCTCGTGCTCATGACTCGTGGTGTCAGCACTTCTTGGGCTCTGTTTCAAGGTGTGGCGCTTGATGATATTTTGAAGGCTGCTTATTGGCGTTCGCCCAATTCCTTCATTTCTTGCTACCTTAGGGATGTTCCCGCAGGTGAGGCTATGTTTGCGTCAGCCACCTTGAAGGCCGCTGTGTCTTCTTTGTAATCTTCGGTGTAATCCTATTCCCTTCTGCTTGAAACATGCCTCCCGGTCTTTGAGTTGGCGCTGGTTGACATAATAGGTAGGTATGATTTATTGCAGTAAATTTGTAAAATCAGCACTGATTTTCTTATTTACTATATAAATCTATATACCTACCTATGACCCTCCCTCCTTCCCCTCACCTTGCAAGCAACATGTTTCTACTTGGGGTTGCTCGCAAAAGAGGAAGATGGCCGTGGCGTGTTGATGCGCGTGAGTGGCGAAGGGGACAATAGGATTACAGGGGGGTGCGCACAATATTTTGACTCATTTGTGTTAAATTCTCGAAGGGGTCCCGTAGTCAAGACTACTGGCACAATAGGTAGGTATATAGATTTATATAGTAAATAAGAAAATCAGTGCTGATTTTACAAATTTCACATGGAGGTGTATTATGGTAAGATGAAGAAGCCTATTGTTTTTGGTGTGGGAGGAGTCATGGTTGATATGGTAACCATATTTTTAAAGAAATAGTAAAGATTTTCTTGTGAGCGCTCTACCGGCTGCAGTTCTTGTCGGATCACCTTCAAATTTCGCATGGAGGTGCATTATGGTAAGTTGAAGACCCCTATTGTTTTTGGTGTGGGCGGAGTCAACATTGTTGCCATGGTAACCATATTTTTTAAAGAAATGGTAAAGATTTTCTTGTGAGCGCTCTACCGGCAGCTGCAGTTTTTGTCGGTTCACCTTCAAATTTCGCATTGGGGGTGCATTATGGTATTAAAGATGAAGACGCCTATTATTTTTGGTGTTGCTGGAGTCATCGTTGTCATGGTAACCATATTTTTTAAAGAAATAGTAAAGACTTTATTGTAAGCGCTCTACCGGCTGCAGTTTTTGTCGGATCACCTTCAATTTGTCAGCAGTGATACCAGAGGTCCCAAATTGCCAATTTATCCATTTCAGTCACAACATTGATTCAAATGGGGGATGGGTGACGGGTTCGGGGATACATGTACTCGGACTGGTCCCCCCTCCGAGTGCACTAGTGTCACGATTCTATTTCAGTCAATTTGATTTTAATTTTAATTTGGATTTGAATATGAATGTCGGACGCTGAACTTGATGGACTCCCTACACCTCCAAAGGCATCCAGAAGCATTGCGGAGAAGAGGATGGAGAAGAGCGTTGGAGCAAGTCTGTAGATGTAGATGTCTGCAGGGATGTTATCCACTCCAGGGGATTTTCCAGATGTTGTCATCTTCAAAACTTTGGATACTTCCTCACTGGAGGTTGCTTCTCCCATGGAGTCTTTCAATGGCAATTGTGGTAGTGATGCAATTGCCTCTTGGGACATGCTAGACTCTCTGTTTAGCAATTTGCTAAAATGCTCTGCCCAGCGAACGAGTACATCGGCCATCTCTTTTAGCAATGTAGCATGGTCACAAGAACGAATGGGGGTAGAGCTGACAGTTTTGGGTCCATACACAGTGCGAAGACCGGCATTGGAACGCCTTCATGTCATGGGCGTTTGCTGCAGCTTGACGCTCTCCAGCTTTCTTTACCCACCACTGATTTTTCATCTGCCGTAGCTTGTGTTGGAGAAGTTGATTAGCTTGTTGGAAATCTTACTTCTTCTTGCATGTCTTGTCATTAAGATAGACTTTGTGGGTTTCGTGTAAACTGTCAATAAGGCTGGCTATCTCTGCATCGTTCTCATCATACCAGCCCCTGTGTTTTCTCTTGACATGTCCCAGGGTGTCGGATGCTGAGTTGTAGACTGCTTCCTTGAAGAGTTTCCATTTCTCTTCCACATCCTCGCCAACAGGGTTAAAGTCAGCCATAGCATCCTGAATCTTCAGTTCCAATGCCACTTTGTTGTAAGGAAGGCTGGCAATGTTCAGCTTTTTCAATGGCTTTTCTCTGGTTGATCTGACCTTCCGAGCCAATTGTATATTCATTATGCTCCAAAGCAGTCGGTGGACAGACCAACAGTTGGCTCCCCTCAAACAGCGTGTGATGTAGACATCACTTCTGTCTTTTTGGCGGACGATGACGTAGTCTAGCATGTTCCAGAACTTGGAGCGAGGGTGCATCCAAGTATTCTTGAACTTGTCAGCCTGTTGGAAGAGTGTGTTGGTGATGGAAAGCTCGTATTGTGCACAGAGAGAGAGCAGCATCAAACCATTGGAATTGCACAGTTTCATGATGCCCGAGGACGTTTGGCCAGGAGGTGTAATCCACCCCCACACGGGCATTGAAATCCCCTAGGATGATGATCTTGTCTCTGTGATGGATTCTTGTGAGGAGTTGGTCTTCATAGAACGCTTCCTTCACATCATCTGGGTTTGTCATGGTTGTAGTATTGGCGCTGTTAACAGTGACAAAGCAGTCCTTTGCAAGCTTCAGACGCAGTGACATGAGGCGATCATTGATGCCGCGTGGCAGACTGCCCAACCGCCTAGCAAGCTGGGTGCTTATGGCAAATCCAGTGCCGACAGTTCAGGTGAACTGTCTGATAATAGCCCTCATATGGGTTTCAGAGTTAAATTATGATCCAGATATTGATTTGAAATGAGTGAATTATTGGTTGCCAGTTGAGTAATTTACTACAATAAATTAATTTATCTACCTATTATTGCTAGTAGTTTGGTCCAAACTAAGCTACCATCGAGAAACTAAACGTCACACTCACGCCCGCCATCTTCCTCTTTTCATTCTCGCTGCCAAGAGAATAACACAGTCAGATAAGTCACTGCATCTAAATTTGAGATTTATCTCTGTTTTGCGCCTTTCTGATCTGCTTTGATAAATTAGTTCCGTTCTCTTTTTAATTCTTATTAATTTGATGGAATGGACTTTTCAGTCACTTCCTTGCTAGACAGAACTGAAATCAAATTCTGTCTCGCATTTCTTCCCTTTCGTTCCTCCCAGCGACGCAGCTTTACGCACGTTCGCTGGGCTAGCAATCCGCTGCTTAGCGCTTTGTTTGTATTCGCTAGGGTTTTCCTTTGTGATAGATTGTCGTGCATAGCTCCTCGGGGTGTTTTTATTCTTTCGTAGCTCCTTTACTCACATTTGGTTGTGCTTGCATTTGCTTTAGAAAATACAGTCAAACCTGTCTTAGCGGCCACCTGTCTATAGCGGCCACCTGCTTATAGCGGCCACCAAAAAATCCCCCGCAGGAAATTACTGCGTTGTAGACCCTGCATATAGCAGTCACCTGCCTAACGCGGCCAGCGGCCACCCATTATGTATCCCTCAGACAATATCTGACCGCGTATAGCGGCCACTATTATCGAGTCGAGCCGTAGCTTCATGCACAAAAAAGTAGTTTTTGCCATAGGCGCGATGTGTTTACCGAGTCCTAGCTCAGTCACACTCTCCCACAAACGTCGTGAATAGATTCTACAATGGCCATGAAGATCTAATAGTTTCACCACATTGCCGACTAATTAGAGATTAAAAGTCTTTTTAGTAAGAATTAAGCACTAGTTCGTTTACGTAATCTTCGCACCATCCAGCTGCAATCCCCTGCACTTTAGTTGTATTGTTCTTCTAAAAGCTAAGCTATAGCGGTCGGCATTGCATTGATATTGATCACCATTGCGCAATAGCGCAGGCTCGTACACTTCAATATAATTTTTTATTTTTAAAAGATTTATAAAAAAAAAATTAAAGCGTTAAAACTTTTGAAAAAAATAATACAGGAGTGATTTTTTTTTAGAAAGTGAAAATAATAAAATACTACCCAAGTATTATTTTTTTTAAAGATCAATAATAACGATTTCATGTACGAGAGATTGTCCTGCTGAAAAACGGCGTGAAAACTCGACTCGATCGGATCGTCCACCGGCGATCCAGGCCATTGTCGACGTTCGCACTTTCGACGAATGCAAGCGAGCACCTTCTATCGCCTGTTCTCAAAAACAGTTAAAACTTCTTTTAAACCATTCAAAAGGCAAATATTTATTGAATGAAAATTGATTGCACGATTTTATTCAAAAGATAAACTTATTATTGTAATTTTTTGACAGGAAGCAAAAGCATGATTAGACATCGTTTTTAGACTATAAAAATCAAGAAGTCTACCGCGGGTGGTACGTACTTGGTAATTTGAGGGAAAATTCATTTTACACAGATTGCTCGTATATCTATTGTTTTTCTCATTTTTTGACAACAAAACATATTATTTTAGCATTTATATATCATATGACATGTTATACGTCAAATCTGTTGATCTGTAGCTTGTTTTCCTAAGTGATATATATGGATGCATGTACACTAACTTTGTTGCGTGTAACAGTGTATGTGCAAAAAAATAAAAATGGCCGCCGACCTGTCTATAGCGGCCACCTGTCTATAGTGGCCACTTTTTCCGTTTCCCTTCGGTGGCCGCTATAGACAGGTTTGACTGTACTGTGAGCTCTTTATTTATTTACACCCCTGCATACTTGTCTCTTTTTCTTATTGTTTCAGGATCAGTATGAGTTCTTCTGCTTTTTATACCCCCGCCAAACGAAGTTTGAAGGGGGTATATAGGAATCAGTCGACGGTTGGGCGGTCGGTCGGTCCGTTGCAAATCTTGGAGGGAAGATGTGCAAGACATATTTTTCGGATGAGTCGGAATCTGCGTTGCCATGCTAACGGCATATTTATGGCAGAAAATCAAGGAAACACATTGCAGATCGAACTACTTCCTCAGTTTTTGACCGAAAGTCATGAAATTTGGTACACACATTGGTCTTGATGGGAAGATGTGCAAGACATATTTTTCGGATGAGTCGGAATCTGCGTTGCCATGGTAACGGCATATTTATGGCAGAAAATCAAGGAAACACATTGCGGATCGAACTACTTCCTCAGTTTTTGACCGAAAGTCATGAAATTTGGTACACACATTGGTCTTGGAGGGAAGATGTGCAAGACATATTTTTCGGATGAGTCGGAATCTGCGTTGCCATGGTAACGTCATATTTATAGCAGAAAATCTAGGAAACACCTTGCGGAACGAGCTACTTCCTCAGTTTTTGACCGAAAGTCATGAAATTTGGTACACACATTGGTCTTGATGGGAAGATGTGCAAGACATATTTTTCGGATGTGTCGGAAGCTGCGTTGCCATGGAAACGGCATATCTATGGCAGTAAATCGGGGAAAAATCTTGCGGATCGAACTACTTCCTCAGTTTTCGACCAAAAATCAAGAAAGGCTGTTGTCACAGGGCAGGGGTATTAATCATCATCTTCAGTGATATTCCTAGTTGAATCCTGTTACCTGTACCGCCCCCGCCAGTATGCAGGCTCACACGGCTTCATCTCGATGAAACGCAGTACACTAGCTACTGGGGGGAAGGGCGTGAAACCGTTGACTCGGTCAGGGATTATCTTCCCAGGCTTGGCGACGAGAGGTAAGTTAGGGACCCCTGCGGACAGTGGGTCTCGGACTGGGACAAACACCCCGTTTTCTGCTAGCCTGGCAGCGGCCGGGTTCAGCATTACGACGACAGTCGGGACTTGCGTGTCCCGGCGAGGGGGTCGTCGGTCTACCGACCGCGGGCCCCCGAACTCAGAACGTGAATGTCACCGGTTTACTAGCCTCTTATCGAGGTGATGTGCTGTTCTGTTGATCCCCTTTTCGATCTTCGAAAACCGCGAATCATCCTCTGATTATTACACAGGAAGTCTTGCTCAGCACATAGCCTCTACGCATCCGTTAACGTGACTTGTTCTTTTCTTATTTTTAACTTCGAAATCTATCGTCAATTTTCTACGAAAATCTTTCTTGAATAATTCAGTTCCTGGTAGAGAAAATGAACCAATCAAAAGGTCCTGTGACCTGGAGAAAAGAGACTGCTCAGCTGATTCCAAACATGGGGAAAGTAAAAATTTGTTATCGCAAATAGGACATAATAATTTCCACATACATAGAAAAGTATGACCATTTTCTTTTTGAAAAAATGAACAAACATCTATTTGTGAGCTGAGTTTTGATCAAGAGAAAAAAAAGTATACATAATTTCAGCTTTATGGGGATACCCCTTACCGACGACTTCAAGGCTGCCTATGCAGGCATAGCTGAACAGGCGTCGCTGCCTGGGGCTTCAACTCTTGGTAAGCATCCCCTTGCCGGGGGATTCGCTTTCCGACCCCAAGATTCAGTTGGTTTTTCCAACGGAAGTTTTTTCTCGCCCAACATCAGACATTTAGGGGCGAGACTTGGCGTGAACATCAAGGGGAAGGGGTTCCACAGCCAAGGATAGGCAGGCACGTAACTTTGAAACACATGCCAGATCTGGACTGCGGCTCACGGCCTACCTGGGGTCCCTAATCAGCCTTTGGGTCAGGTCTCGGGTACTTCAGGTTTCCGAGTCTGACGGTTGGGTTTTGGCTAGGGCGCCGGTGCCCTCCGCCCCACGCCATCAGCGGGTGAGTTCGGCTCCACCTCACGTGGCATTAAGCACTGGCCAACAGCCCAGGTCTGTACGAGGTAGGGGTTCACAGACCTTGCAGAACCCATCCCGCACAACGCAATCCGTATCCGTCCGGCCAGCCTCGTCCGCTCTTCATCAGCAGCATATCTCGGCCGAGATACAGTTGCTTCTGGAGAAGGGCGCTATAGAGAAAGTGATAGAGACCACCCTCTTCTGTGTCTCTCCCCGATCTTGTGATCCCAAAACGCTCAGGGAAGCTGAGAATAACCCTCAATATGAAGGTCATCAACACCTTCATCCCCCGGAATGCTTCCTGGATGGAGACGCTAGCGTCCTTTCTGCCGGCAATCGAGCAGACAGTTTGGCGATTTCGCTTGATTTGAAGGACGCGTTTCATACCCTGATTCATCCCTCATGCGGGATCTATTGGGGATTCGCCTTCCAGGGCGAAACGTTCAGGTCTCGTGCCCTACCATTCGGGTTGAGACCAGCTCTAGCCGCCTTCCTAAGGAATTGCAGACTCCAACTCTTGGTCTACCTGGTCGATTGGTTCCACGTAGCACATTCAGAGCCGGTGCTCCGAGACCAGTTGCACTCCTACTCCAGACTATTCAGGAGCTAGGCTTTATAGTCAACTGGGAGAAGTGGGAGCTGTCTCCCACCTGTACCCCAGTGTACTTGGGTGCAGAGATAGACATCGCGAATCAGATCGCCTGCCCCGGTACAGGCCAAGCGCTGACCTCAATTCTGGGCTACCTCGCAAGGCTAGTGGAGGTATTGCCATACTGCAGACTTCCGACGAGGCCCTTCCAGAGGCGCCTCTTAAAGTTCTTTTCGCTGAGCGTAGACTTACTCAGAGCAATAGATTCTATTACCGAGGAAGATCAGACGTCTTCTTGCCCCCGGGGCAGACGAGATGTTTCTTGTTCGTGGCAAGCCTCTCCACTCACCTCTCCCGTCAGTATCCATCTTGATAAGATGAGTCATTGCGGGGCAAGATGTATTCTGGGGACTGCTCTCTTCTGCACACCGTTCCCCATATCAGTTGCTAGAAATGCTGGCGGCATTCATGTCACTCCGCCTTTTTCGAGCGCATGATTAGGGGGCTCTCCATGCTTATCCTTACGGACAAAACTCCACGGTTTGCTGCCTACATCTATCCTCAGGGTGGATCTCACTCAGTTTCCCTGAGCTCTCTGGCCGCGAACGACATCGTCCCAATTACCTCCTACTTCCCGGACAAAAAATCTCAGCAGACTTTCTGGCCCGGGGCAAGTGCCTCCCATCCGAGTGGTCCCTCTATCATCAGGTTTGCGATCTTCTCCGCGCGACTTGGGCGTGGCTAGAGATTAATCTGTCCGCGACCGCTCTCACCACCGTCATCCGAAGGTTTTGCTCTAGGTAACGGGAACCGGAGGCTTGGGCACTCGATGCCTTCACTCTCCATTGGGGACACTTTCGGGGGTATGCTTTCCCTCAGTCTCCTTTGATCCCTGAGGTCCTGAGAAAGATCAAGGAGGATCGAGCGCTGACCGAGGGGACCTTGGTTTTTCCCTACTCCTGTCCCTCCTGGATGGACAGCCGTTTCCGTTCCCGCTGAGGCCGAACCTGGTGCCTCAGCCTCCTTCTGGGATCCGCCATCAGCGGCCCGAGGTCCTTCACTTGACCGCTTGGCTGTTTTTCGGGGGAGGCACTAGGGCTTCGGGATTCTCTGAGAGAGAGCCTTTCGGTTATAGTTCAGAGTCGTAGAGATTCCTTGAGGTCTCTTTACAGCTCCCGTCTGGAGGCCTTTTCAGTTTGGTCGAAGACCTCGGGGGTTTTCACCCCATGAGGCTTCGGTTGGCACGATCGCAGATTCTGACCTCCTTGTTTCATAGGGTAGGTCTCTTCCATTATCCGTGGATACCGCTCTGCCATTGCCACCTTTCATGTTGGCTTTCCGGATGGCTCGGGAGTTCTAGCTCCCATTACCTGACTAAGTTGCTGACAACAACCAGCAAATCCGAAGCTGGCTCCTGCTTAGAACCTGCCTAAGGTTCCGTACGCGCTATCAAAGCCTTTCGTTGTACTGATGAGCAAGGCGTCTCTCCATTATGTCTGTCAAGACCTTTTCCTTATCGCTATCTTCAGGGCAGAGAAGAAGTCCTCTTCTTGCTCTTTTGTACCTCTCCCGGTCACATCTGTTGGGAAAGGCAAGGTGTTGGCCTTATTCCCAAGCCCTCGTTTGTAGCCAAAGATCAGAGGGCTTCCTCCAGATCGGTTGAGGTGTTTCTCAGCCCTCCGTCAGACTTCTCAGTCAAGGAGGACAAAGTCTGGTGTCTGGTGAGGGCGCTAAAATAATACTTTAGACAGAACCATGAATTGCTGTTCGGACGAGCAACATTCCTCATTACTCGTGAAGCTTTCTCCCCTGCTTCTAGAGAATCCATTCTAGATGGATTGTCGAGGCCATCCTGGCCACTGGCCTGGAGGCCTTTTCGCGGTTAGCAAACCTAGAGGGCATGATTAGCATGCATTTTGGGGCGCTTTTTCAGGGCATTGCCCTAGAGGACTTCTTGAGGGCCGCCTTTTGCGATCTCTCAATTCCTTCACTTCCTTTATCTGAAGGACTTTCCTTCTGGGGAAGTGCGGTTCGCGACTTCTTCTTGAGGACGGCATCTTCTGCCGTGGACCCCCGTTAGTCTCCTTCCCTTGGGACATGCCACCCCAGAATTTTATCCATGCTAGTCTAGCAATAATAGGTAGATACATTAATTTATGGTAGTAAATCATAAATATCATAGTTTACCTGATTTCATTATTTGCTAAATAAATTGATGTATCTACCTATGTCCCTCCCTCCGTCCCCTCTCCTTGTCAAGTAACATGTCCCAAACGTTGTCTCTGGCAGCTCGTTAGAGGAAGATGGCGGGTGTGCGCGCACGCATGTGATTATGGGAAGGTGCGGTAAGTGGGTGGGGCGTGCGCGAGTGTGACGTTTAGTTTCACGTTGGTAGCATAGGTTGGACCAAACTAGCAATAATAGGTGGATACATCAATTTATTTAGCAAATAATAAAATCAGGTATGATTTTTCTGATTTGTTGAGTGTTCATTTCATTAATTTGTTTTGTTCAAGCTTTCTTGATATTTTAAATCTTGTTCATTACATCCATAGTATGTGTCAGAGGAATTAGTAAGTCACATATACACTTTTTATAATTGCTGTACAGATACCAGCATATGAGTTCCAGTTTGGCGATGTGAACCCACCAGTGCATGCTTGGGCCGTCTTCAGGGTCTTCAAGATGACAGGGGTCAGAGGTCAACGAGATAGACTCTTCCTAGCCAGGTGTTTCCAAAAACTTCTCATCAACTTCACATGGTAAGGGGAAGTGAGAATGTGGGTTGGAAACTTTGTATTGCTCTGAAGCAGTTTTAGAAACATTTTAGAGCAAATGATGGAAATTCATTCAAATGAAATACTATGACAAAATATAGGCATCTGTATGATTTATAAGTTATTGTCTCGCCCACAGGCGGTGAAGGCGAGACTAAGGGATCCAAATGGCGTCCGTCCGTCGTCTGTCATCCGTCACATATGTTATGACAGATAACTTTGCAACCTTCACTCTCTTTTCAACCAAACTTGGGTTGTAGATGCACTAGGGGACCTGCATGTTATGGTGCCGTCGGAGGTCACATGATAAGGTCAAAGGTCATTTCAGGTCAAATGTTATAGTTTACCTGCAAGACTCTCTTATGACAGATAGCTTTGTAACCATCACTTTCCAAACATTAATAATGTAGATTTATGCAAGCATAACTCATGCAGATTTATGCACTTGGGGACCTGTTGCATGGCTACAGAGATCGCGATATTTCTAGTTATCACAAGTGGGCGAGACACAATATCGCTAATGGCTTGTTTATATGTCATTTTGATGGGCTGAGAGGTCTAAAGAATAGACTCTTCCTTGTCAGATGCTTCCAGAAACTCCTCATCATTTTCACATGTTGAGTGAAAATAAGAGTCTAAATTAAAAACTGAGGTATTGCTCTGAAGCGAACATTTTGTAGAGTATGTGATGGAAATTCATGAAATACTGTGACAGAATAAAAGGCATCTATGACCTTTATGTGTTATTCATATGTCATACATATACATGGATGAGAGGTCTCAGGGATAAACTCTTCCTTGTCAGGTGCTTCCAGAAACTCTCATCAATTTCACATGGTGAGTAAAAATTTAAAAATGTGGATGAAAACTTCTGCAATGCCCTGAATATAATCAATGTTGTAAATTCAGTGAGTATATGATGAAAGACTGTTTGAATTATTTATGACAGCATGTAGGATCAAACTTTTATTCATACTTTTTAAAGGGAAAGTTCACCCTGATATAAAGTTCGATTTAAAAGAAGCAGAATAATTAAAGAAACAGATCAATGAAAGTTTGATCAAAATCCGATAAGATTTAAGAAAGTTATGAATTTTTGAAGTTGTCATCAAACACAAATTGACAACTTGCCGGATCTTGCGAGCTCCACTCCCATTCACTCCGTACACAAAATTCTTTGTTTTGGATGAGGGAATAGATTTGTATCATACGGCTTTGTGTAAAAGCATAAGTGAAATTATTATATCTAGTGTGCATGTATGATAAACTATTTTTCAGAGAGAAAATGGAAATATATGATTTTTCAGTAAAGGGCAAATGGGAGATGAGCTCGCAAGATACATCACGGAGATGCCAATTGGTGTTTGATTGATCACAACTTTAAAAATTCATAACTTTCCTATTTCTTGTAGGATTTTGCTCAAACATTCACTTATCTGTTTCTCTAATTTTCTGCTTCTTTTAAACCAACTTGATATCAGGGTGGACTTTCCCGTAAAAAGAAACCTGGGGAGTGTTTCATGAAGTGTCTTGTCAGTGATTTTTACTGACAAATTCGCTCTCAGCCAATCAGACGCAAAGATTTCAGTAGCTTATAACAGTTGTCGGTAAAAATCACTTACAAAACGCTTGATGAAACGCTCCCCAGAACCTGCTTTTGCTTTACTGAATTGGCCAAATTTTGGAAATTTGATATTTCAGTTTTACTAATATTGCAGTTTCTTACTGCTGAATCACCAAGAATGAGCACTCGTCTAGTTCCTTTACATCAAAGTTTTGAAGAATACCTAGAATATCAACTACATACATCATAGTTGATTTGGCCATACCTGTTCGTGCACTCAATATATGGAAATCCATCTTGCTTTTATCAGTGGTTGTTTTCTGATGCAATCTTCATCTGAGCTTTCGGGTCGCTCTTGCATTTGAGCTTTCAGGTCGTTAAGAGCAAATTTTGTTAAGAAGTATGCGCAAGATCTGCTGGTAACTAGTCAACTAGTATTAATTTATTGAATATTTTGGGTTTTTTTTCCTAGGTGGGTGAATCGTAAGGATCCTGACGGCAAGAATATATTCTCTGGAGGTTTCCTTGGTCTCGATAACATTGGAGTCTTTGACAGGTCACGACCTCTACCAACTGGAGGTCACTTAGAACAGGTCAGTCCTAGACCATGATACATTGAAACCTGTTTATAAAGACCACTCCAGGATGACAAGAAAAGCGATCTTTATAGGCAGGTGGCCTTCCTGTACATTTTCTCTTAGCACTCCGTTCAATGAGAAAATAGAACGGTGGTCTTTCTATACGCGTGGTCACTGAACCAGTTATTTTAATATTTTAATTGTGGAAAAACCTTCAAAAATATCTGCGCTGTTGTCATATTCTTTGGTGATTTGTGTATCTGTTATTATGTTGTCATTCTCTTTTGTGTTATTGTCAATTTCATTTGCTAGGTATTAATCAGTGCCAAATTAAACTTGACTTTGTTTCTTGTTTTAGGCTGATGGTACAGCCTGGATGGCATTCTTCTGTGTGGTCATGCTGGACATTGCTTTAGAACTGGCCAGAACTGACCCGACGTATGAAGACATGGCCAGCAAGTTCTTTGAGCACTTTGTAGGGATCATTGATGCCATGAACAACATGTCAGGGGGTGGAGGTAAGTAATTCCTAATAGATAGATAGATTCCTAATAGATATTTGTTCTATTAGTTGGTTGTTAATTCCCCTAAACATAGCGTGTACTTAATTATATTATGATTGTATATATTCTATATAATATGTATACATGTATAATTTGCCATGATATGTAATTATGTGCAGTGGTATTGTTAATTAGGGCATATTCCCACCACCCCCCCCCCCCTCTCTCTCTCTCTCCCTTCCCCCTCTCTCTCTCTCTCCCTTCCCCCTCTCTCTTGCTTGTCTTACGTTTTCTTCTCTCTCTCTTTTCTCTGTGTTTCTCCTTCAGTATGGATGGACTTCACCTTTTATCATGTATACTACATTTTTCCTGCTCTAGAACGTACTGTAGAGATTTCAATCTTATTCTTTATCTGTATTTATATCTGTATATAGTGTATTATATTTGCACTTTTTTTTTGTATTTAATCTATTAATCTATGTTTACTTTTAAGAAGGTATGAAATATGTAAGATCTTAGGTATGGCAAAACTTCAAGCGTGCAGCTTATATTGCCAGACCTCTGTGTGTTTCTATTTTCAAAGTTTGTATGTATGAAACTGATTATTGTGAAACATGCAGGAATAAATAAATAATAATAATAATAATAATAATAATTCAACTCTTTGCAGAGTTGGGATTATGAGGGAAAACTACGAGACAAATATAATTTGCATGTGAATCTATATTTCCTCAACTGCAAACATTTTTCCATTCTAACCAACAGGAAATTATCCTGAAATAGCCAACTTTTCATCAGAAGTTTCTGTACCTTGTTAGAAGAACTTCCCCTAGACTCCCTTTTAAATTGAAAAACTGTCATTCAGATCAGATTTGGGAAACTGAACTACATGTATGTTGTACATAATGCTGGTGGTGGTACGGTCAGAGGTCCTAAAGCTGCGCACCCCGCAAATACGCGCAATGCGACGTGTTCAAGGCTCCAAACTTTTGATGTGACTGAGCAACGAGATTATAATTTACGTTTGCCAAAAAGAATAAATTCCCTATATTTTTGTGACATTATCTCTATTTGAAAATCAGGGTGAAATTCAGCTTCAAAATCAAGATCTGTATTCAGTTATTACATGGGTATCGACATCGACTTGAAAATTAATGTTATTGATATTTGTCTGTTGTAAATTTCTCAGGGATTTAATTTAAGAGTACATAGGATCAAGATATATAAAAAAATTTGCATAAATCATTGAAAAAGTGACTTTTTAGCCGCTGGAAACAAAGTGCACAGATTTAGGTCCTCCCATTATACAACACGTGCTCCACCATCAATTTTCTACTCGGTGAATTCCTAAATTCAACCCTGGACCAAACACTACACCTAACCATACCATAAACCTACAAGCTAAAACCCAATTGCAACCTTACTCTATACCTAACCCTTTTTTATTGATGAAATAAAGCCCAGAGTACCTGTCGGATCACCAACGTTAGCATCACTGCTTGAAGTGAAAATTTTCTGTGGGACAATACAAAGAAGAATTGTTTAATCTTGATTGGAAATTCATCTCGCGTAAGAAGTTATTTAAAAACCTATTGACAAGAAATACTGCATCCAGCACAGATACTGGACGATTTTTATAAAGCATCAGAGGCAGAGCCAAAAACTAGTCTAGACCCCTCCTACATGTACCTCGGTTAGGCTTTGCAATTTTGAAATAATCAATGAGATGAGTTGTAGTATAAAATTTGATGCATCAACATGACTTGACACAGTTTAATGTACCACTAGGTTTTGCTAAGCTACCCAACATTAGTAAATTCTGTGGTGACGATTTGTTTTCCTTGAAGGACTATGGGATGAGAAGGATGGGTTCTACTATGATGTCTTGAAGACACCAACTTGTACTGTCCCTCTACGTATCCGTTCCATGGTGGGACTGATCCCACTTTACGCCTCTCTGACATTGGATGAGGAAGTCATTGAGAAATTACCTGGGTTCAAGAAGAGATTGGATTGGTTCATGAAGCACAGGACTGATCTCTCATCACATGTTAGTATGATCAGGGTCTTTGTAGATTCAGTGTCTGATCCCTCTCTATACATTGCTGTTGGTCTGACAGATAAACATAATTTAAATTGTTGTCTTATATCTTTTGAGGCTGATAGCATACAGATTTGTTTTAGGACCAATTTAGTGCATCAAGTTAAACTCATTTTTATAAAATTGATGACATTGATTAACACTGTGTATAACTCCTATCTTCTGATGCAATACATCAATTCATTTCCCACTTTCTAGTCTCTCAATAATGAGAAAGTACCTTGTAAATGTGTTCATCTATTGAGGCTGATCAGTATTGTCCATGCGTTGTTAACCCATTGACCCTTTAGTGTGATAATCAAAGTTAATTCAATATAACCTTCAGCCTTTGAGATTTGAATCATTCTTCTCTTTCTCTCCCTCTCTCCTTGAAGCTTGCCTACATGACGAGGGAAGACACCGGCCATGGCCGTCACCTGCTGGGCATCCCGTCACGCAAGAACCTGAAGAAAGTTCTCAAATACATGCTGGATGAGGAGGAGTTCCTGTCGCCGTATGGGATCCGATCACTGTCCAAGATCCATGCCAGTCAGCCATTCCAGTTTCATGTTGGAGAAGAAGAGTACCGGGTAGACTATGTTCCTGGAGAGTCCAATACCTACCTATTTGGTGGGAACAGTAATTGGAGAGGACCCATCTGGCTTTGTGGTACTTATTAATGTTTTTTGAGGATTTTTTTGTTTTATCATTCTTTTTGAAGAGGTATTGTGATTAGGAATTATGATAGGTATATAGTTATAGATATTTGATAGTTTTGAATAAAATTACATGCATGGAATGGGAAATACAAAGCAAAAAAAAGTTAGTTGTCATATACATGTCATATATTTAGGACAAACATAATGCCAAGTTGTCAGCCTAGTCATGATTATAATTATAATCGTTAGGTTTTATTCTTAAAATCCTGTAAATGATTTATTTATTTGATGGAATATCATGACATTACACTTACAACTGCATCTATCCCAAATCTCTCCCCTAATGTTTCACCCTGTCAACTACGTCATCATGGTACTGTTGGAGAACTGATTCTTTCTAAGGAAGGTCTTTATGTTGCCCTAGATTTTATGATAATCATAAATCATTTTTGTTGCAATTCTTATGAATTTTTTTGGAAATTAAATTGGTTGATCGATGATCAACTTAACTATATCCCCCTCCTCTAATGATTCTCCTAGTAAACTACCTGATCATGGACACTCTTGAATGCTACAATTTCTTTTACAGGTAGGCCTTGTTACCCTAATTTATAAGGATATCACAATCATTTCTTGTTACAATCCTTCAAAATTATTTTAAAAGTGATCTATAAGAAATTTCTCTTGTAATGTTTTTGGTCCTAGTAAACTACCTAATCATTGAGGCTCTTGAACGCTATGATTTCTTCTACGGGGAGGCGTTCAAAGTGGAGTGTCCCACAGGATCGGGTAACATGATGCGCCTAAAGGATGTCGCCAAGGAGATATCATCCCGCATTGTCAAGATCTTCTTACCGGATGAGAGTGGGAGGAGGCCGTGCCACGGGGAGAACCCCCTCTACAAGGATGATCCGAACTGGAAAGACCTGGTGCTGTTCTACGAGTACTTCCATGGCGATACAGGACGTGGGGTTGGTGCAAGGTAGGACTCGAATTTCAATTATCCACTTGTGAAATTTTAAAATTTCTGTGCACATGCTTCGCTTTTAGTAAAATTTGTTCAGGGCCCGGTTTCAGGGCCCGGTTTCATAAAACTTATTATCAATAATATCAATAACAAGTTGCAATTACTGTTATAAGCTACTGAAATCCTTGCTTCTGATTGGCTGAGAGCAAATTTGTCATGGAAATGTGGCAGTTGTTACTGATAACAAGTTTTATGAAATGGGGCCCATGTGCACTGTTTATCATGGAGAGTGAAATGATGCAAAATTGTTTTTATGTGTTATGTGCAGCAAAATCACCAAGTATTTTCTGGTGAAAGACTTCTTCCAAAATTTATTGGTAAATTGGTTATACAAGTTCCTCAATTTTCATTCTGAGGTAATGGCAATGAAGAGGGATAGTGTCATTACAAAAACTTTGATTATTGTATTATCACTATTGTTATTTGGTATTTGTTATGAAACTTCATTGACATTGACATCACTATTTTGTTTTACAATACAAAACATAAGTATAAAGAACATTGAAAATGAAAATGAAATGGGAAAAAAAGTATTTTCAATATGATAAATGCAATTATCTTATTATCACTAATACTTCTATAACTACTACAACCATGCTTACACTACTACTTCCTTTACATCTGCTGCTGCTGCTAATACTACTACTACTATTGCAACCTGTGTTAAGATGCACTACCACCTCCACCTCCAAGCATATTTACTATTTACTGAATTTCAAAGCTGATTATTTGTCCTCATTGGCATGCATTAAATTTGTACCCATTTCTATACATTCTCTCCGTACAGCCATCAAACAGGCTGGACCGCTGTTGTTGCAGCATGTCTTGAGAGAGTCAAGAAGGAGTAACCAAGATGGCTGCCTTCATCACCCGGTATAAGAACCCCCATGATGCCTTTCTAGACAGTACTTATGGCCTTTCTATACAGGTCTTAGTCCCATAGGTAAATATATTTGTTGTATGTTTGTATGTCTTTATCAGTGCTGCAAGAATGGATCAAATTTATTCTTTGTGTCCTGAGCCATAGTGTTAACTATATAATGATTGTGTTCATGATATAAGTAGCAAGGCTGCAAGATACTTTTGTGAAGTAAATGTAGTACAAACTCCTGTATTGTGTATGAACTTTACTCCAAGCCGAGTTTACATGCTTGATTTAGGTGGGTTTGTAACATATGTTACACATGCTGCCTTCTGTGAAAGATGAAAAAATATAAATGGTTTTATATAGGGGTATATATAGCCACATATGTAATTTCACAACTCAGTGATAGTCAAGTCATGATGGTAATAGAAATGAAAGTTATAGCTGTTTAAAAGATAAGAAAACTGTTGATTTTAGATTGCAACTACAATGGCAATAATATGTTGAAGAATTATGTGTAGAGATTGAGTTAACAAATCCTTCAGTATATCCCAATTCTATTAAACCTCTCAGTACCATCAAGTTTGCAAACATATTGTGAATAATATTTTGTGAGTCAAGTTTTCATTCATGGTGTTTTTGTCTCGCCTGCGTTAAAGCAAAAAGCGAGACATAGGCGCCGCTTTTCCGACGGCGTCAACAATTTTGGAAATGCTCTCATTTCAAAAGTATATGTTCAATTTTCGTGAAACTTTCACACAAGGGTTGTAAATAATGTGGAACAAATTTCAGGTCAAAAGTCAAAGTCAAGGGTCAATTAAGGTCAATTGAATTAAATTGTGTTCCAAAAACTTAACCTGAGGTTAAGTTTTTGAATTTTTACTCTATTTCAAAAGTATTTGTTCAAGTTCTTTGAAACTTGGCATCATTCTTGGTAGGAATTGTCTTTATGTTCTCCTCTTCAAATGAATACCCCAATCTTACATTTTTATCACATTAAAGGTCACCTATTTACAGTTTAACTCGGTTAAGTTTTTGATAAAATTCAGTTTTGTCTCTCCATACAGTATATGTACATGTATGTACATTACATGTAGTAAAGAGTACCGAAGTGTGACGTCATACCGGCCAAGTTGTCAAGGTTGCTGGTTCTAAACAATTTTGTGCTAAACAATGGCGTAGTGATCACAACAGCGTATTAGGGGCACCAAAGTATTAGGGGCACCACCCCCAAGAGCACCAATAATGGCAGTAATTAGATTCATTTTTTCTTCTTCTTTAAGCCCTGTTGCAAAGTTGGTAGGTATCATCCTTAGAAGAAGTAGACTTCAGTTTCTTAAACAGGGTACCTTGCCCCCAAGGGGGCTTCGGGGCAGCACCTCTAAAGTGCCCTATTGTGAAAATGAGATATTTTTTAATGCTTGGCTGTGTTTTAACCAAATTAGGTAAGAATCATCCTTAGGCTGCTAAATTAATGCATATGGGGTACATAATCCTTAAGGAGGGAGTGGAGGGGGGGGGGGGGGTTACACCCCCAAGAGCCTGTGACACCAAATGGACATTTTTCCTTCTTCTGCACAACCTATTGCTACCTAAAGAGTGTAACCAAACTAGGTAGGAATGATTCTTAGCGAAAGGAGACTTAAAATGTTTCAAGTATAGTAGATGATTATCGTCAAGGGGTCTGATCTGGAGGGGCAGCACCCCAAAGTGTCCCAATGGCAAATATTTCATGTACACATATTGTGCTTTTTTAAAACACACATCTTGATTTCAAATGAACTTCATGTCCAATAAATCTTAGTTGAAGGGGATTTTAATATACAAATGGGGTACTTGGCCCATACGGTGGTGGGGGGGGGGGGGCATAGGTCCAGGGGTAGCACCCCTTAAAGTACCCCCAACCTTTGATATTTCACCAAAATTTTGCCCCAATAATTGCGCTATTAATGCAGGTGAGACTGCCCCTGGGCATTTCCCTTGTTTGAAACTCTGTTCCATGATATCTAACTTTACAATTCATGAACCTGTGTTGGAAGACAAAAATAAGCTTTTCTTTGTCTCAAAATGTTTGATACGCGATATATGAATTGGTGCAGTTTAGACTCATAAGCAAAAAATGCTTGGTTGTTGCCCAAGAGAGAATTTACTCCTCTAAAGATAGAAAGAACACAGTATAGCCAAGGGAAGCAATTAATATGTAATTGAAAATTGTCATTAATATCTTTTCAGCATTGTGTTAGTCCTATTTTCTTCGTTTTATCACCTTATATGCAAAAATATGTCAGTATGTTTTCGTAATGAAATTAGGACCAGACTACAAGTAGAGTTATTGTGTATGTGACAACTATGCTTTTCAATATTGTGATATAAGTAAGTGTTATCTGAAAGAAAAAAAGTCCTTGCCCCATTTTTATGTTTTCATGGCCTACGTGAGTGGTTGTTAACCTGGGGGTCATTTGTTTTTTGAAGGAGGCAGGGAATAGGTCCTCTGACACTAACCCCATTTAGATTTTATGTCTAATTGGATAGCAGGGGTAATATCACTTACCAAGAATTGCATTTTGGTAGGTCTTGGCACTGTGACAAGAAATGCCAAATGGGGTCATGTGATAAAAAGGGTTAAGAACCAGTGATGTAAATCCATTTTGTTTTCCTCAAAGTGTCTCAAACCCACAGTGTAGTTTGAAAGAATTTGTCTTACATTTTGTAAACATGGTGGCATACAGCTGTGCTTATCCTCGATACATAAAGGTTGTGCTACACAGGGCAAGCCTTACTGTGATTTGTATTCCACCTGGATAGCGATTTGCAGTTGAGTATTGAAAATGTCAAAATTTCTGTCATTTATATACATGATAGGTTTTGTAGATGAATAGAGCAAATTTATAGTTTTCTGAAAATGCATAATACAATGTATATAAACACCATATTCTAATGAATAAATCTGATATTTTTGTAGCATAGATGTTACTGTGACATCGATAAATGATGAATTTCATTGAACCTTGAAATTCAGTTATTTTCTTTCATACTAACATAACTGCTAGAGGTATAGAAGTGAAAAGGTCATATAGTTATGCATGTTTATCGTAATTTATTTTTATACTAAATGTTCTAGTGATATCTATATAGAGAGTTAGTGTATCAATTTGGTATTGCTTAAATGTTTGTGCTCGCTCAAGTGCATCATCGGGATATGTTTTGGCTGATAACTTTCTTTGAACCTTGACAGTAGATGTTACTCTGTGGGTAGTGTGCTCTCCATTCCATCTCTTTATGTATAGAAAATAAATTGGAAACAGGGTGATGGTATCCTATCATTATTACATTAACCCTTACTGTGCCATTGCTGCAATTTTGCACAGACTTCACTCACCAATCCCATAGAAGATTATTTATGTGGTATATAAAGAAGGTCAAAACATTGTAATCAAGCATTTACAAACTAAAACTGTACTTGTTTGAATGTTCCAAACATGTCACAAATCTGATGTACCATATTTGAGTAAATTCAATCTTAAAACATGGGACTTGCGACGATCTGGCACGGACATGGGCGCTGCCATGTTATGCGGAAAGTGACGAAATTGCGCTATAGTGTGTGATTGGCTGTTACCATTCATAGCTATCATTCAAAATGATGTCTCTACAAAACGTGTACAAAATATAATTTAAAGCAGATCTGTATCTAAAAATATTGAAAAACTGAAAATAGTGATAACAACAATACAATTAATTTTACACTGATCTTTAGATTATCAAATAGACCTGTTTTCAGATAATTGTATGCATACCTTTTTGACAAAGTTTGCTAATGACAACTCCATAGCTTGCATACCAGAGCATGCCCAACCATGGGCGGTAATCGTGACGTCACTCTATTCATCATGGGGGGGACGACACAATAGCCGTCCCCCCATGAACAATAGATTCTCTACTCGGATTGACGCCCATGCGCCCAACGTAGCAACAACTAATGTATGCAAGCTGGATTTCAAGTGTATTTATAGTAGTAGGTGAATGGAATAACTCATCACTGGGTCCTCGGAGAAAAAAAACATCCATACACACTATGAACACGATTACAAAGAAAGCGGACAAAATATACAGCTCCTCATTGTACCCTTCACAATTGTTCTGGTGACAAAAGAACATCCCTTCATTGCTATTGTATAAAATAAGTAGAACAGGTGAATATGCATGTGACACCTGTTCTACATACTTTTACATAATAGCAGTGGAGGGATGTTCTATTGTCTACCAGAGCAAGTGTGGGAGGTACAATGAGGAGCTGTATATTTTGTCCGCTTCTTTGTTCGCCATGTTCATAGTGACATTTGAAACATTAAGAAACAGGTCTATTTGATAATCTAAAGATCAGTGTAAAATTAATTGTATTGTTGTTATCACTATTTTCAGTTTTTCAATATTTTTAGATACAGATCTGCTTTAAATTATATTTTGTACACGTTTTGTAGAGACATCATTTTGAATGATAGCTATGAATGGTAACAGCCAATCACACACTATAGCGCAATTTCGTCACTTTCCGCATAACATGGCGGCGCCCATGTCCGTGCCAGATCGTCGCAAGTCCATGTTTTAAGATTGAATTTACTCAAATATGGTACATCAGATTTGTGACATGTTTGGATCATTCAAACAAGTACAATTTTAGTTTGTAAATGCTTGATTACAATGTTTTGACCTTCATTCTCCTTTAATAGTTCGATATTTTTGTTACATGCTTTCTGTGTCTGTGAGATTCAAGCACATTATTTGTACTATGTCAGGCATGTCTCTTTGAAATTTGCTTGTGTATTGTCAAGTTTACTTAAGAATATCTATATGATACATTTGCAAAATCACTCATCTATAAAAGAGTTTGTTTAAGAAAATACTATATGTATACCTAAGAATTTCCTGTGCTAACCATTGGCAATAAGGGTACACATATTCCAGGTAAAAGTACATCCATTATGCTCAAGAATCTTGATAATTTTTGTTTGTTTTTTGTTTTTGTATTCAAACATGGTGACAACTGGCAATAAAGTTTGTGTGCATGGTACAATAATAGTTGACTTTATAGAATACAAGTGCTACTACATACTTACCTACATGTAAGTGCATAAAATATACATTCATGTTCACATTTCTAATAGATGAGTATGAGTTAAGATCCATGGACTTTTTAGTTTTAAAGTGTACATGTAATTTGGTAATATTTCTTTGAAATGTGCATCATTTCCGTATGAGGTGCTGTTATTTCCTAGGCTTGAACTTTATCAGCCTTTTAAAGGATATTTCAGGTTGTGCCAAGGAATAGGAATTTTTTTTGTTCATAAACACTAACTTAGGATTAAAACATGTAGAATGAGAAATACCCACTGATCTTTTCCAAAGAGATCAGTGGAAATATCCAATTCCATAGCTACTTGATTTACAGTTGTGACAGCAGAAGTCAATTCCAATTGATCAGTCATTTCATGGAGCCTCAAATAGCTCCCTCTCATGTATAATCTCCAGGGAGGGGAACTATTGGGAGCTCCATGATTTACCCGAAGTTCGCTCGCATCTGCATAATATGTATAATTCTACTTCCATTGTGTAGTCTATCAAGTAGACTTACCTGTCTTTCCAATTTGTTTAATTTTATTCAAAGCCCATATTCTTTTTTAAATATGATACAGTTAAGATTCTGAAAACTGCTGATTTTCAGTTTATGTTTTGTTATTTTGGGAAAATAAATAATTTGCCTTGAGTATCATAAAAACTTAGTTCTAGTGCCCATTTGCTGGGGCTAACCCATCAACTCAATTTCATCTATTATGCATTTATTTGATATATTGCTTTTGTGTGTGCCTTCTATTGCATTTATTTTGTTCTAAAAGTTTCTACCACTTCCGAATTTGACCTTGATTAATTTTGTCATGATGTTATGAGCAAAGCATCACAAAATAAGTTGGGTTTTTTTTAAGCATTCATGAAAAAAAAAAGCCCTTTTCAGTGTCTATTAGGCTACCATCAAATAATAAAATGTTAAATCTTTGCATCCTCAGTATCAAAATATGAAGAAGAATCTGAAAAAAACCCAGCTGTACCGTGAAGGAGCTAGCAAAGTCGTAGCCAGAGGGCAGAAAGGGATCATGCCCCTCCTGTTCATCTTTTAAAAAGAAGGGGAAAAAGTCATCCACAGAAGTGTGTACCAATGTGACTCTGTAATTTTGTGCCCCCCCCCCCCCTTTCAACAAGTCTGGCTATGCCAGTGGGAGCTAAGATGCACTCTTGGTTTTTGTACTTTCAGTCTGAATTTGGATAAGTATTTACAATGCCGATCTTAGTAAAGCATTTCTTATAGTTATGTTTTATCAGTCCGAACAATCATTCAATCCTCTTTCTATCCATCCAGCCAACTTGAGGCTTATTTCAAAGATGGCAAAGATAAAGGTGTTTTCCCCTTTGTAACTTTGTACCGACGTCATTACAAATTCTGATTTTATCACAAATACAATCATTTAAGTATTAAAAAGAAATGTGTAGACTTGATAAATTCAGTCAGGCCTGCCCTGGATAATTATCTAGATAATTATCTAGATAATTATCCGGATTTTCATCTAGAGCCATTAAATCTACAGTGTGCATTGCAGCATGTGTAAAAGTGCAGGGATTTTAGGAGGGGTTTATGTTTTTTGTACATAATTATGAGAAGCATTTTATTAAAAGGGGATAAGCGGAAGCATAATCTGTAGAAAGAAAAATTTTGAGAAAAAAAAAATTGCCCATTATCTTCTGTACAACAGGACTTTCTATTTTCTCAAGAATTTATTCATATTGATGTTGATCATTGTACTTGTTTAAAATGGGAAAATGCATGAAAGACTTGCTCTTTTTTTAAACTACAAATTGTTAATATACATTTTATTGATTTTTCAAAACCTTTCACAATACCACTCTCCTGAGTTAAAAATGTTAAAGAGAACATACCACTTCCATTAACTCTAAATTTCTGCCATGTCTCTTTAGATCACTTTTCACATCACTTTTCACAAATATGCACTTAAAATATTTATTTTATTCTTTCAGATATTTACTATTTATGTATTTACATATTTATCTATCTCTCTTTTTATTGTTTGGAACATAGTGTATCCCCAAGTTCGTGAATTATTTATTTGTATTATTTCCGCGTTCTGCTCTCTAATCCAACAATTCAAAGTATTCCACAGTTCATCTCCTCCTCAAAGACTTAATCAAATTAATTGCAGATTCATTTGAATTCGTTTGCAGGTATCGCTATAGAAGGTAGTCTTTTTTTATTTTCAGAAAGAGTTGTATTTGGGTCTTAGTTCGTTTGATATCTTGGATATAGATAAAATGAGATTGTTTACAGTTCAGTGTCATTTCGTTTTCGGATGGAAACCGTAAGACTTCTCACTGCCCTTTTGGCATTTCATCAAACATGCGTTCGCCGTAACATCGGTTTCGTTTGACATGAAGGTCACTTACTGACTTCAAGGTCATTCATCTACATATTTATTGATCCAGTTCCCCTTCGCCTCCTAACATCATCCTTGTTGCTATGATGTTGGGTGATGTGAACACTGCAAAAATAAACATGAAATGTCACTGGGGGAGAAAGAAAAAAATACTTTTGATTACTTACATGTAAAATGTGTTGCTGAATGAAACTTGCTTTTTATGGAAATATCTTGATGTCCTATGATCCAACAATCGTTTTCTCCAACGACATTTGCTCATTATTTCATCAGATATATGGTTATGGATTTAGGGTTAAGGTATCTAGGTGTGGTGTTCGGAATACTTCTCAAGGGTTGAAGGCATGCATGAACTCGACTGTAAGTGCACGAAATAGACCGTGGAAAATTACATACCTGCCAACCATTCTTATTTGGGAGGAATGATTCCTATATTTCGGCCTTCAAGCCAATGTTATTGGCCTATAGTCTAGATTCCTATATTTATCCGGATACTTTTGTGTGAATGTGTGAAAGCATACATAATAAGGTGTATTCTTAATATTATTTTGCCTTGTGAGATTCCTATTTTTTCTGTGGAAGGTTGGCAGGGACGGCATTGTCGCTGGAGTATTTTGTGGTTTGAGGTGACCGCTCTTATGCATGGATGTGCACGGGGGGGGGGGGGGGGGGGGGGGGGCGTCATAACCATCCCAGTATTCTTACGCGATACAAGTCACGGCGGCTGTGTAATTTAATCACGGTGAAGGTTTAAGATTGGCCAAACATACTTTCGTCCCTGCTTCCATGCTTCCATGCTTCCATTTATCGATCTCCCTATGTAGGTTACTGGACTTTGTAATCAACATGACCATGACATTTTGTATGTAAACTCATGTCTAAAGGCACACTTCAGTTATACACTTAGGATAAATTTCACCTTCTAAACATATACTGTAAGGCTTACTAATTAATCGATATAAGAATGGAAGGATTAACGTTTAATAATAATATATAATATTTGTAAGTCGCCAAATCCACTTGAAATCAAATGCTCAAGGCGCATTAAGTGCAAAACAAAGTATAGGACAACGTCTATGGATAAACATAAAAAATAGAAGCATTTAATCATAGGCCAAATTTGTTCAATATGCAGTTCTTGTTTGGTTGGTGTTTTTTATGTCCGTAACTAGCAACATGTACAACGAATAACACATGATGTAATATGAGATACAAAATCTTGATAGCTTTATCATAATGCGTAAGAAACAAAATGTAGGAAGCAAAAAAACAAAACAAAAAAAACCCTCTTTGTAAGGCGGCCGTACGAACGTCATAAGAACATCGTAAAGCTACGGTCACAAAGGTTTGTACGAACGATGCGTTCGTACGAATCTCACTGTTTTTACGAATTCCAGAGTTCTTAGAGATTCGTAGATGGGGCATAGATTCTTACGGCCTATTTACGAAGTTCGTATGAACGCCGTTTAATTCGCAAGAACAACTTAAGACCTTGAGAAACGAAGTGATTTTCGGTTATACAATGGCCGTAGAGTTCTTACGTTTACTGTAAGAATGCCTTGAGTTATTCTTTTGTCAGACTCATCTTACGAATTTTGTTGTCGCAAGATGGTCGTACATGCAGCTCACGGCACTCTCGGCACTCTCAAGTCATTCGTTAGAAGATCTTACAAATTTTCGTATATTTTGTTGGGTTGCAAAAAAGGCGCTGCCGTGTACTGTCGAAAATTCTGTGACTGTTGAAAGTTTGAGGATTTGAACTTCGTGCGTTTGGCTTTATACCCGCTAAAACTCAACATTTGCACAAATTGTGTACGTACGCCTTACGAGCACCTTACGAACGCCTTACAAACGCCAAGAATTGTTCGTAAGAGCGCCTTACAGACGCCAAGAATTGTTCGTAAGAGCGCCGTACGGATCTAACCCCGCAAGAGCCCTCTATGAACAACTTAAGGCGTCCTCACGATTATCGTAAGAATTTAAGGCTTCTAAAATTGTCTCTGGGCCCTACAAAATCTTCTGTGGTTCTTACGATGTTCTTACGGCGTTCGTACGGCCGCCTTTCGTACGACGTTGAAAAAAATCTTGGACAAGACCATCGACCAGGCTGCGAACTAACGAACGGTCTACGAACGGGTCTAGGAACGCTGGTTTTGTATGGCCTTCTCGAGAAGATCTTACGAAATGGTCTAAAAATCCTTCGTACGGCGTTCGTAGCAGTTCTTAATGGATTTGTGACCGAGGCTTTGAACCACAGAAGATTTTGTAGGGTCTAGAGACAACTCTAGAAGCCTTAAATTCTTACGATAATCGTAAGAACACCTTACGAATGGAGATCTGTACGGCGCTCTTACGAACGATTCTTGGCGTTTGTAAGGCGTTCGTAATTTGCTCGTAAGGCAAATTAAACAGCGTTCGTACGAACTTCTTAAGAAGGCCGTAAGAAGCTATGCCCCATCTACAAATCTCTACGAACTCCAGAATTCTTACGAACACATACGAACACACTTACGAACGCATCGTTCGTACGAACCTTTGTGACCGTATGCAGTATTCGATAAATACCTTTACGCATTTATATGTGTTATGTGCAAACGCTTCATTTATTCTGAGGTTTTTCATGCAGTAATAGAAAGTCAATTCAAATCACATTTTCGAGAATGTGTATGAATGGTTTTTGAGGCAAGCAAAAGGTATACCTGTATTTCTATGTCAAGAGACTGTTTGGAAATGATTTTTTTTCATTGCATTTTAGTATATGCATGTTCTGTGAATTGGCCGTGAAGACCTAATAAAAGAAATTCAGCAAGAAAGCGCAAGATTTAATCGACTCTGTAGATATTTTTCCCGTTTTAAAAACCGAAATGCGAGAGGTGCAGACAAAACGATGATGCAAAAATATATGTGTTATAATAATATTTTTCTATTGTATTAAATACTGTGAAATATTATTGAACATTATGAACGTGCACGTACTAGTTGAAATGTGTTCTGCTTAAGATGCTGATCTAAAAAAGTTAGCAATGTATGTCTTTCGTGTTTGAATTTGTAACAAACCAATGTAAATTGTGGAATAACGGTTGTGGGTGCTCTTTTCGTTGATCGTTGATTATATAATTATCTCTATAACCGAAATGCGAGAGGTGCAGACAAAACGATGATGCAAAAATATATGTGTTGTTATAATAATATTTTTCTATTGTATTAAATACTGTGAAATATTATTGAACATTATGAACGTGCACGTACTAGTTGAAATGTGTTCTGCTTAAGATGCTGATCTAAAAATGTTAGCAATGTATGTCTTTCGTGTTTGAATTTGTAACAAACCAATGTAAATTGTGGAATAACGGTTGTGGATGCTCTTTTCGTTGATTATATAATTATCTTTATCTTTATGGTGATATATTCTTATATTATGCTCCTGCATGTTGTACCGGAAGCATTATTTCTTATTTCTATATGCCAATAAAGAATAAAATAAATTGAAAATAAAATAATTTGAGTTCTGTAACATGATTATGCTTTCCCTTTTGCACAATATTATCACTTCTTTATTTCCTGTGCATCGTAAAATGGTGCGTTTACACATATATGTCCACATGATGCTTATTTAAAAAGAAATTCTGATTATGAGAGTTTGGATAGTGGTTAAACAAGATTGACTGGTTGATTTATTGATTGATTGATTTATTGATTGATTTATTGATTGATATATTGATTAGTTGATTTTATTCTTCAAGTGTAAGAGAACATGGAATGTTTATCATTGCACGGAAAATTATCTCTTGAATAGGATGGCCCATGAAATCTTCTAGTAGGCTTATTTCAAATTGCGACCGTCCAGTTTGTTTGTGAAAATAGAACGTGTTGCTCGAATTGTTATAATCTTAATTACCATAATTTACTACCAGATGATTTTTGTAATATCTTTCAGAGCAATTGTGATATTCATAGATATATGTGCTAGGATTTCAACAGACATTCGTGTTATACAGTGTGTTTCTTTATAAAAAAAAAAAAGAAGCAAACCCAACTTTTCCCTTCAATTACTATTATTATGGCCTTATTAATTCTTAGTATTTATGTCAAAATTCAGTTCATCCTCTTTCATATGATACCAAATATGTCATGATATTGTCATGCATAAATGGATTGGAAAAGTTTTAAGTGAGTGGTAACCATTAAGTACAATACAAAGAAACGAAACAAGTGATAAAGACAAGGTAAAGATGATATTTCATTGTGGTTTCTTATTATCTTTCGACATGTATGCAACTTTGAATGAGATATTAGCCACAATGTCCTTGCAAATGACCAGCTTGTCTGTCCAAGTAAGTGTGTGTATTGGAGTAAAGAAGTAAATGAAAGCAGAGTGAGGTTCAATGAATGGCCATTCATTTAATAGATCCCACTCTCATGCGCAAATCAATTTATACATTGCTGGTTTAAAATTGTTTTACTTCAATTATGCCAGGCACTATCATCACAAAATGTGGTAGAATATGAAAGGGGATAAAATTCCCCTTTTTATGATGCATTAAAATAAATAGAGTTATGTTTATTTGACAAGATGTTCCCGGCGAAATTTGGGTTTCCTTCTTTTTAAAGAAACACACTGTATATGATAGTTCTTCCTTTTAAAATAACATCTTCCTATAATAATGTAAAGAACACTCCATTTGGAACAAACTACCTCCAATCAGTGTGCAACGTTGAACAGTTTCAAATCTCACCTCACTTTGAATTTAATTTCAGCTTAATTTCGCTTTTTTATGTTTGATGTAAACATTGTAATATCCATTTGTTTTTATTCAATAGTTTTGTATTTTGTATATGTATCATCTATAAGTTTTTCATAACTTTTTGATGATCCAACCACTTCATAGTTTCCTTGAGTGTGTTTTTAAATGTTATCTTTACTTTTTGTAAGAACTCTCTTGTTGTATTTTGCACGGATTTTTTTAATGAAAGTGGTGAAAGAATTCAATTCAATTCAATTAAGTTTGTGTTCATTTACAGTTATACCAGCTTTTTGAAGCTCCTTTGTTATTATTTTGTAGATTATGACTGTCGTCTGTATGGCGACAGTTCAAGAGGAAGAGAGGGGAAGGGTATTAGAGAGGTAGAGAGAGATATCTTACCAGACTAGCTTTCGATAAATACTAAGATACGATCATTTGAGAAGATTATACAGTTTTCTTTAGTGTGAGCATCGAGGATGTCAACAACCTGGGAAAAAAGCAATAAATGTCATATTTTACCGGTTATACGATGATACTAAAATACAATGCGGGTAGGATCATTTTCATTATATTCAAAATTATAAAAACCAATCGAGTTGTCTTATATTTCAATATTTTCACGATTCCGATTTAGTTTTAACGGTCTCTTGTAATTTTTGTATCGGAGATTTTATGGGCTCCTTTTCGAAGTGGAGAATTTCGTCAAATCTGACGTGCTTTTACCTTTAACGTATTGTTTTAAACACAGTATAGCCTTTTGGGAAGGATTATAACATATTTTTTATGTCCGCCCAACGAAGATGGTGCCAGAGGCATTATGTTTTCGGTCTGTCCGTCCGTCTATCGACCCTTTCCTTCCTTTCCTTCCAGCTTTCTCGTTAACGCGATATCTCACGAACAATGTATCACCATGGGAAGACGATCTGATAAGATTTTGGGGTACGTATGTCAAAGGTCGAATTTCAAAGAGGTCAGTTTCTGAAATTTCATGTTTTAGCCTCGTTATTGCAATGTCTCTTGAACGAGGCGGCCTTCCAGAGGGCGCAGTGCCCCCACACTTTTTCAAGTACCCCCAAATGCCCTTTTTATTTCTGTAAAATGCCCCCTTTCTCTCTGATAAGTGCATTTTTTACTACTAAAAATGCCCCTTTTCCCGTTTTGATAAGTGCCCCTAATTTCTAATATGTGCCATTTTCTTCTTTGATAAGTGCATTTTTACTTCTGATAGGTGCCCCTTTTTCCCTTCCGTAATAAGTGCCCATTTTCCCCTTCTGATAAGTGCCCCTTTTCAAATTTGATAAGTGCCCCTCTTTACTTCTAATAGGTGCCTCTTTTCACCTCTTATAAGTGCCCCTTTCCACGCCTGATAAGTGCCCTTTCTTCTGACAAATGTATAAATATATTTTCCACTATTTCCTACAAAAAGAGCCATATCTATAGCTTCAAAGAATCGGTGCGGCTTTAGTAACAGATACCCATATTACTACATTTATAATGTAAGCCAGTGGAGGTGGAGGCAAGAGGGGCATAATGCCTATCTCCCGCCCCCAAGCAAAGGAATTCTCATTCTGCTTGCTCGAATGTGCCCATAATTTACACAATGTAAGAGCAATATTTTTTGAAAATTTCCCCCAAACTCGCTCACTACGCTCGCTCGCTCTTAAAGTGTATAATGAAATCAAGCAGATCGCATAAAGTCTGTTGATATCGATGTAATAAAAATAATAAAAAAAGATGTGAAAATATGAAATAAAAGATCATTGAAAACTTTTGCTCGCTCACACAGCAATCATTAGACCATCACACACAACTGAAGCAGTGTCCAGAACCACAATAAAAAAGGAAAAGATGATGCTTGATAATGTATTAATAGACTGTAGACTTAGGGTAATACCAATGTCACAAAATGACCGTTTTTTAGCTTTTGAAGTTGATTGTTGAAGGTAAATCATGTCGCTACCAGCAATACCTGTTGACCCTGATATATTATCGTAATAGAGATTCAATATAACCGGATCTCGTGAAATGTATAGGATGAAATAATACGCTACCGTTTTGACCTGAAAACATATTACTATGGACTGGGCGACATTATTTCTTCTTTTTCTTCTTCTCCTTCTTCTTCTTCTTCTTCTTCTTCTTCTTCTCCTTCTCCTCCTTCTCCTTCTCCTTCTCCTTCTCCTCCTCCTCCTTCTCCTCCTCCTCCTTCTCCTTCTCCTCATTCTCCTTCTCCTTCTTCTTCTCCTCCTTCTCCTCCTTCTCCTCCTCCTTCTCCTCCTCCTCCTCCTTTTTCTCCTTCTCCTCCTCCTCCTCCTTCTCCTCCTCCTCCTCCTTCTCCTCCTCCTCCTCCTCCTCCTTCTCCTCCTTCTCCTTCTCCTTCTCCTTCTCCTCCTTCTCCTCCGCCTCCTCCGCCTCCTCCATCTCTTCCTCCTCCTCCTCCTCCTCCTTCTCCTCCTTCTCCTTCTCCTCCTTCTCCTCCTTCTCCTCCTCCTCCTTCTCCTCCTTCTCCTCCTTCTTCTTCTCCTCCTCCTTCTTCTTCTTCGTCAGCTTCCTCTGTTAATTGAAACCTCCATTTTACAACGCAGAACATCTAGCCAAGTGACCTGGTATATGGTCTGGCAAAATAATTAATACAAAAAGTCAGACATGTTTTTTCTTGCTGCATGCCGCCTCGTTGATTATCTCACGCATGTTCGAAATCAATTTTAAAAGAAAACACATTGCAATTTCAAAATGGAAAAGACTCGACTTCACAATTTGTTATGGCATGCTTGATTGGTATAAGGCCGTGGAAGTCCACGATACGTTGATTTAGAATTAATATAGACTTAAAAGTACTTGCTCTTATTGTTACTGGCCGATTTTTATTTCTTTGTTATGGATTCAGCTGAATATATGGGTAAGAGTTAAAGTTCATTTTGCTCTGAGTGAAAAGATTAAACTGTACATTTACCACCAATAGCTTTCTATCTATTGATTCGTAGTAAGTCATAAAATTACACATCAACATACATGTGGCTGCATATAGAAATTCTAAATTAGGACCTTTATCATAATTTCAAAGAAGTGAGTATAGGCTGTTACGACTCCTACTCAAAACCAGCACTGCGGTAACGGCAAAGGCTCTTGCCTTTCATGCTATAGGTCCTGGGTTCGATCCTTGCCCCTTGCATACATCCTTGGACAAGGTGTTTTCTTCGCGTCTGTCCCTCTCCAAACGGGTGTATTAAATGGGTACCTGGCACATAGCTAGGGCGGCAGGGCGGTCATGAAGAAGAAAAAAAAAAACCCCTGCATATAATGCTGATGAGGCTACCCTTGGTAAATAAGATTATTATTATCATTATTGTTAGAAAGAGAATGTTTAATAAGACTGGTGTATTTCTCATTGGACAACAACAAAATAAAACCCTGATAAAACCAATCACTCAACTATCTTTTATGCGTTCCGGACACTAGTGACTGAACAGTTAGGGTGTTGGGGCCTGCACTGAATGTTATCTATTATTGTACTTTTAATTATGGAAGATGTAATTTATTTTTAAAGTTCACATTACAAGAAAATTCCATCAAAGTGAATATTGGCTCAATACTTTTTATTGCATATATGGCATAAATCAAACAAGGTTATCCAAATTCAACGCTTGGAAACATTTGAAGTAATGATTATTATCAATTATAAAACGGTAAAATATAGCCCCCGATATAGCAGCTGAAGAGCTCCTCGAACGCTGCTGAGATGTGTGACGACACACCAGGGGCCAGTCCTGTCTAAGCAGACAATGTCCCATAACATCTTACACAGTGTTTTTCAGTGCCTGTATTGTCATCTCCTCTTCACTTATTTTTCTTACTTGACTAGCGTCAGTCTTAACGTTAGTCTGTTGCCTCACTCTTAACTTCGTGTATGGTATTATTTTGATGAAAAATGCAGCGTTAAAAAATATAGAGGAATCAGTCACTTGTAAACAAAATAAGACGCCATTGTATTTTCAGCTGCTTGCACCGGGGCATGTTCAACGTTTCAAGAGGGAACGAATACCATCCCTGCTATTATTCGGAGGGCTTTTCAATTTGAAAATGGCGTTTATTTCATTGATCATTGACCCTTCTCCTGTGTATTTACAATCAAACGGTTTTAGTTATCAGAATCAGTTTCACTTTCCCTTTTAGAATGATGTGAAATAAGGTCATGTTTAAATATAACAAACTCTTTATAATTTGATAAATAATTGTATTGCAATTACGTTCATTCATTATAGGACGTCGTCTGCTTAAGCAGGATCGATCCCTAGTGTGACGACATCAAAACATCGCTCTATTTCTGGCGAATCCTCGGATACTCCAGATGCTTAGAAGAGCTTTTATTTATGTTGTTTTTATAATCATCAGATACGCAGTTGACATAAAACTTATACGATTGCCATCTGTAAGCTTCCCAGTTTCTAGTGATACATTAATTGCCATATTTGTGATTTTCTTGTAATGTGATCTTTAAATGATGAATGTAAATAAACGAACTTTGAACTTTGAACCGGCTCGTGTCCACATTTCAAACCCAATCATGCATACGGATTTTTCAATAATTTCAAAATATTGCTCCCCCTGTTTTTCAAGACTCAAGACTCATCCACCTTGGGGTTCGGAAGACAACTTTTTGTTAGGTTTTGTACACATTAACTCATGACGGGTATTGGCCTATCCAGAAGGGGAACGTTTAAAAGGGCAATCTAACCTTTGTAATAATTTAATTTTTGTGAAAGCAGAAAAATCAGAGAAGCAGACTGGTGACAGTTTTCACGCAATCGGATAAACAATAAGAAGGTTTTGATTTTCTAAAATTTGTAATCACTATACACATAAGGAATTTCAAATTGGCCGTATCGATACGGTCACTGTGATCATGGTGATGTAGCGGAGGTCAACTTTCCCATTCGCTCCAACGCACAAACTGACTATTAAATGTCAGTTTCTCAAAATGTTTAACTCAGTACTTTTAGTGTCAGTAGGATCTTTTTCTTTTCCGAGTACCTATAACAATATGCTTCCTACTGGAGTACTGCCCCGATGAAAATGGCGCTCAGGAGAAAACAGGAATTTAATAATATTTTTGACGACAAATCGGGAGAGTTGACCGTGCCTACGTCACTTTCGATTCACCAAATTGCCAATTTAGGATTCGCATAGATGTAGTGATCTCATGTTTCAAACATTCATAACTTATTCTTATTCTTATTCTTTGTCTGATTCTTTCAAACTTTCACCATTCTGTTTTTCTTATATTTCTCCTTTTACACAACACGGCCTTTTACAAATTAAGGTTGGATCAGGTTGGACCGCCCAAACTGGAGGCCCCATGTGTGCAGGAGAGTCACACCCAATGCTGCTGCAGCGGCAGCCGCTGCACTTCTCGCAAAGAGTATAGTTACGGTGTTCACCCTGTGTTTAATGTGCCTGCATACACATCAGGTATTCTGTCTTCGTACAGATCTTCTTGATAAGCTGCATAGCCCTTTGAAGATTAAGAAAAGAAAATGAAGAAAACAAAATGCATAAGAAAATACATGATTAGTATGATAATATCTTTGAAACTTTTTTAATAGTGAAGTGAACGAGTGATTGATATACGTGTTAGATTCATGATCTTTTAATAGGAAAAAAAAACTTTGCCTGTTTCCTCGAATAAAATGTGTTTCTTTAGCTGGTACAGTGTTCATGAATGATGTCATTCTTATTTATTGTCGGTCCAAAGTGTATTTGATTGAGATTCAGAAGAGTGATTTTACTTTACGTTCTATAGCTTCCTCCTTTACCTCTGCTTCCTATCGAAATTCAATACCGACAATTATCATGACCGGGGAACACGATAGCTTTAACAGGAAAAAAAAATGAAAAGGGAAAGTGTTAAGTGCCCTTGTAAATATTTATTAATATAATGTAAAGAAAACAAAGCAGCGAATAAATGCTGTTTCTTGATTAATGCATGTGGCATGAAATATATAAAGAGATTTAAGTTCCTCTCCTCATGAAAAAAAAAACTGCCCGGGAAAAAAATTTCCTCCCCATCCACTTCCGTTGTCGATATCCAACTAGCGTGGTGTTGCTAGTGGGTCACAGAACCAGTTCACTGTACTTTTGTATAAGGGGGAAGAGAGAGAGAGAGAGAGAGAGATTCAATAAATCACTCCATTTGAAATCAGTCATATATATAGCCATACGTTTACACTTTGCTATTCAATTTTCTATTCCAAATGTTTTCATAGTCATGATATAGCGACAATCATTCCATATTTATATCAGCTTTGGTTTTAAAGAAGCCATATTCATTGGCCCTTTCACTTTCATTCTTTTCGTCAAATTATCACTATGGCAACAGCTTTCCTCTGTCGATACATATAGTGCGTGCCATGAAGAAATAAGCATCTTCCTCGCCCCTTCTCCGAGATCAAAGATACGTTATTTTAACACCTCTTTCAGACTATCAAACTTCATCGTATATAAAATTTATAGCTATAATAATAAGTAATTATTTTTTTTATTGTCTGAACTGACGGACACTCTCTAAACACTGGTAAAAAATCATGCATTAAAACTGGTTGGTTAAAAAAATTAACCAACAGTTTTATTAAACGGAAAAGGTTGGTTAAAATTATAGTTGGTAAATACTATACCTGTGTATTGTCATTGTGGTTGGTTAAAAATGCTGTCTTCGTAATTTAACAAACAGTTGGTTAAAAAGTTTGATCATGTGACGTGCCATAAACCAATCAGAAACCAGGGATCAGGGAAAATCAAACTCGCATAATTATAATGAAACGTAGAATAGCGAAACGCATGTTTGAGCATCGTTTCCGAACGAAACTCGATAAAAGAATCAGCACCCCTTGTAGTCTGAACGGCGTATCTTACGAAAAATCGTGTGTTCACACAAATGGAACCAGTCAGCAGTAACTTTGTGTGCATTATCACAGTCCATGACGTAAGCTGATACAAAACATGTGGCGTCAGCTGAATTCCCCAAAACTAACTTCTTTATACGATGTTTCTTTATAATATACTGTTTTTTCAAGTGTGTAGGGGGCCTACGCCGCTTTCGCAATATGATGATTCTTCTGAGGTCGATTCTTCGTCATGTTCATACGTCTCTCGGATAAATTTCCTGTAGTGTGAACAGGCTATAAGAGGCTCGGATTACGAGTGCCTGCGTTTATCACGACAATAAATCTCTCCCGGTATAACGAGAAACGATGAACGCAAACAATCCGTGTTTCTCGTCATCTTTTTGCGATATCTAATATCCTGAAAGCCAAGGTCGTTCCTCTCATCCGCCCTCAAAAAGAAAAGCTTCGATATCGATCTCTTCACGTTCAGGTGGATTTTGGAAGACAAACAGCCTTGTAATGATTATAAAATAAAGTACCGGAGTACCTTATTGTTTTATCAACCGTATTGTTTTATCAACCGATGCTCTTGGGCAAAAATTGAACTCCTTTATCGTCGTCGAGACAGAAATAGTAAGCATCTCCACCTAAAATCCTTTTTTGACGGTATTGTTAACTCTTGCTGTGCTGACGTTAACAAACAGACTAGATTCCATTTAATCATACATTGCTTCACAAGGAAATCTGCATTGTGGGGCTCACTTCATATAAATGTTTAGAAAATGAATCAATTACTCTGAAAATATAAGGAACATTTTGTTGGAACAACAACATTTGGGGTAAAAATCACAACTTCTGTATGTGATCTATTCTCATTTTGATTTTAAACTGCAATGGGGAATAGAATGCATGTGACTAAGCTTAACTTATTTTCAATTTAGAATAATTTCCACTCATAAATATTGAGTAATTAAGGCTATTAGGTTTTTTACTCCTTTTGTCAAACAAAATTCTGCTAAACATGGCTGGGTTAAAGAGGAGTATCCGGGTTTGGAAAGTCAGCTTAGTTTACATTTTGATAAAATATCAAAGTAAGCGAAACACAAGAAGAGTTAATGATCAAAAGAGGGGGGTTCGTATGTGGCTGCATGATTGTATGTTTCTAATGTGCTTTGTGAATATCTGCGATAAATCATTTTACCTGGCTGCGTTGAGTATCAAAATCGATGAAACACGGTACTATGATGTATTCATGTGTCACAGTGTTTTTAATGGCTTCCGAACTTTGGGGTCCCTCTGAGAGTAAGATAATTACTGGGGATCTTGAACCTTTTCAGACACAAAGGGTATAACATACGCGCGCGACAATGGAAATCAGACCTTACCTGACGGAGCCCCTCCAACGGATCCGCACCTGACAGCCTGGGGCAGGTCCAGAATTTTGTATGAAAAAGGGGGCACAATTCAGATAATCCCTGACAAGCAAAAAATAAAGGTTAATACATTTTCAGGTGCATTATTTTGGTCAGAAATAATGGTTAGGGGGGGGGGGGGGGGGGGGACATTTTGAGGGATTGTATTGTGCTTATGGTATTCAAGTTAGGTTATAAAAGGGTACGGGCCGGTTCTAACCTCTTCCTTCCTCCAAAAATAATAAATAAATTAAAATTAAAAATAAATAAATTAATAATTCAAAAATTCGTCGTTGACGAAGACAAATATCGTGTCACCTGAATGGTGAAAATGAAGAAAACTGAATAAATACAAAATCATCCAAGCGAATTAGTAGATATACGTATTACACATGAAAGAGTGCAAGTGATCTAATTCGGGTTTTATTTATTTCTGCTTCTATTTATAGAAATGAAACAACATAACGCGAAGTTTTATTGTCTGACATAGTTACAATGAGTCCATGACAAATGATAACCTTAACATTGCAATGACCTTCTAGTTGTTTGTCTCGAGAAACCTTCCCCCTGGAATGTCTTTTTAAGAAAAAACAATTATTTAATCAGCCCATAACTTCTAGCAGGACATTTTTCTTTCCTTTTGTACACCACAAAAACGTGGCAGTCTTTTATAAAGCTAATATTTGATATTTTGACAGGGTTGTGGAAGTTGTCGACTTGTTCGTTTATTTGTATAAGAATGTTAGAAGAAGCATCTTAAATGTTTGAAGCAAAAAATGAATTTTTTGGAATTGAATAAAATGGAAAATTATGCTGATGTTCAAACAATAATATTAACCATGTTAATACTCCGGGGTCCGCTCGCTAGTCATAAGGACCGCTATTCAAAATGGAGAAATGGGCTCGTTATTCATAAGGCTCATTATTTATAATGGTCATTATTAATAAGGACTGCTATTCATAATACGGATTGAGGGTCGCTATTCATAATAGGAGAAGAGGGTCGCTATTCATAATGTGAGATGAGGGTCGCTATTCCTAATCCACATTGAGGGTCATTACTCATAAAGACCACTGTTCATAATACGGATTGAGGGCCACTATTCATAATAGGAGAAGAGGATCGCTATTCATAATCGGAGAAGAGGGTCGCTATTCATAATCGGAGAAGAGGGTCGCTATTCATAATAGGAGAAGAGGGTCGCTATTTATAATCAGGGAAGAGGGTCACTATATTAGAGAAGAGGGTCGCTATTCATAATCAACTTTTCTCCACTTTCTTCTTTTTACTCAATAGTCCTTTTCAGGACTAACCTCATGGTGAACCGTAAACCTTCTCCACGTTATCAATACCACCATGCAAACCTCTACCTTCAAAGATCATCCGAAGTAACTCTTATCTGAAATTTGTCAAGAAATTAAAGGAAGACACCTGAAAACAGAAAAAAATATATACAACAAGGTTACATTCAGCATTTACTCAGAAAGGCCTGTCCACGTTTTATATTGTAAGCAAAACTTAAATGTTTATTAAAAAAATTCTGTGCATTAGAAAAATATGAAATTTGTGCCATTTCAGAGTCGCTTCTTTTTGTCATAATAAGTAGGACAGAGTAGTCATTTCAAAGGAAATCAATACCATTGTAAACCAATAGGCCTACATACAATTTTTGCTTCCCATAACACTTTGGATTGATTTTTCTACATAAATTATATTTCTAAAAGTTGAAAATTCTCTTTAAATGGGCTATAAAACAATTTATGTCTGTATGACACATGAGTGTAATGAATAAACAAGCCCTCCCATATTGTTTGTTTGTTTATTTGCAGAAGCTTTTCTGCATTTATTTCATAGTCAATGTAAACAACAGTTGCTTTCAAACGCAACATATAATGGATGAGGCGATAAACTTACATAGAAATAATTGAGTGTTACATCATGAATACAATTTTTTACAAAATGCAGAGGGCAAAACTATCATAAGCAAATGCTTAAGGCGATAGCAGCCCATAATTGCATGCGTATTGTACGAAAAAAAAAATCATTTAATTTTATCGTGTGGAGAAGGTCGCCGTCAACGCTGACATTATACTGACCATTTTGATTTCATCAAAATAGTTCTTAATTTTGTTTCCCATATTTTAAAAATTAACTCAGGCTTAATTATTCTAGAGAAGCAGATTTCAAAAATGTTATTTTTGTCTTATTTTGTTACAGATATCCTCTTTGATTCACTACTTTTTCTCTCACTTCCTCACATCCTGCCTCATTTCCCGCACTGTAACTTTCTCTTCGACCTACGCCCTGTTAGTCTGCCCATTCTAACGGTGATGGATATGTATGATTTTTTAATCAATATTTGTTTCGATATAATTATCTACAACAATTTTGTAGGTTATAAACAAATCACGTTTAGTAAAATTTTGGTCCTTATTTTCTATGCCCATATATATGTTGATAACAATCAACATATTTGACTAACGGGTACATTAAGTCGACACCTAACAATGGAGTTTATTCCGTCATAATAGCGACCCCTACATTAGGTCGACAGTTGGTACATTAGGTCGACAGTTGAACAAAGAAAAAGAACAAAAACTGTCCTCCTAATGTACCCGTTAGTCGTTTATATATATATCTGTATATATATATATATATATATATATATATAATAATAATAATAATAATGGAAGTCTGTCGGAATCGACAATGACGTCAGTGACGCCGAAGGTGGGAGCGGAGCCCAAAGGCGGACGCGCAGACGCGGCCACATTTTGGGCACGCAACAGCAGAAGTAGGGTCGGGGATCCACTCTTTGCGGGCTTGTCGCTTCTGGTCCAGGCTCTCGAGGCGCTTTTCCTCGAACAGCATAACACCCTTGTGGACAGCTGGGCGCCAGGCACTGCGGTCAGAGGCAAGTGATTCCCATCCAAGGGCTGAAATGCCGCAGGCCTCGAGGGAGGCTTTAAGGCAATCCTTGTATCGCTTCAGTGGCCTCCCAAGGTTTCTTGCTCCAGATGCCAGCTCAGAGAATAAGACCATCTTTGGTAGACGCGTGTCGTCCATTCGCACTACATGTCCGACCCACCGGAGCTGGGCTTTCATGATGAGAGCTTCGATCCCGGGCATTTTGTCTCTGCGAAGCACTTCAGTGTTGGCGACTCTGTCCTCCCAGGAAATTCCCATGATTCGTCGCAAGCAGCGGAGGTTGAACTGGTCAAGTGTGCGGACTTGCTTCTTGTACAGCGTCCACGTCTCACATCTGTAGAGCAGAGAGGTGATGACAACTGCCTTGTAGACTGCCAGCTTGGTGGAAAGTCTAATGCCTCGTTCACCCCACACACGTGTCCATAGCCTGCCAAAGGAAGCTCCTGCCTGTTGTGAAACTTCTTTGTCCATGCTGCAGTTTGAAGTCAGGCAGCTTCCAAGGTATGTAAAGCTCTCCACGTTGTTCAGTGTTGTGCCCTCAATCTCAATCTGAGGCTCAGGAGGCATCAAGCCAGGTGCAGGCTGAAGCATCACTTCTGTTTTTCGCAGGCTGATGGTCAGTCCAAAGGTCTTTGCTGCTTCTGCGAGACAGGTGGCAAGTTCTTGCAGGTCTGGTTCATTTAATGCTGCAAGTGCAGCATATATATATATATATATATATATATATATATATATACATACATAATCAGCAGTAAATAATTAATAAAATTAAGTATATGTTATACTTCAAAACTACTATCACTTCTACAAAAAAGAAAAAAACTAAAGCATATATAACATATTGTAAATGTATAAACAACTTTTTTAAAATGGAATCTATACAGAGGCAAATCGATGTTAAAGAGCAATCCAACTTTTGTAGCAAAGCTGATTTGTGTGAAAGCAGAAAAAATGGGAGAAACAGGATGGTGAAAGTTTGAAAGATATTGGACAAACAATTTTTGAAAAATGAGATCACTACACCTATGAATTCTGGTTTTCACCTGAGTTTTATTTGCCTTGGGGCAGTACTAAAAATGTATTTGTAGATAGCACATTGTTATAGGTCCTCCAAAGAGAAAAAGATCCTACAAAGTTTTTTTTTTTTAATGTTTTACTTTTCGTCCGATTTTGTTCAAAAATTTCACAAATCTGCTTCTCTGGTTTTTCTGCTTTCACACAAATCAAAGTATGACAAATGCAAGTAGAGATATGAATGAATTATAATCATGCTTTTAAGCGTTCGCTTTTCAAATGCATGTGCGTTTATGTGACTTATATTGCTTCGAAGATAATCTGCAATTTGCTTGTACTGATGATGATAATCCAGTCAAAATGTAAAAAGTAGAGAAAAGTTAATTATAATGAAAATTATTATACATCCGCTATTCAAACGCATGTGCGTTATACATGTATTCGAAATATCTCGGAGATAATCTGCAAGTTGTTTTTAATGATGATTATTCCAGTCAGAAGAGTTTTATATAAACTTTTTATCATGGTTTGAATTATGTTTAAGCATGAAAAATTACGCTAAAAGCCCAAACCTCGATTTTCGTCAGTGAGGGGTTTTGTTTGCTTTTTAGGTGGTAATACTGAAAGCTACACAAATCTAGAATAATGAAATACTTTTGTTGTTGAAATTCGAAGAGATTCTGTTGTCAATTACAAAAGTGTTTTTTGGGGGGGTAATATTGTGTAACAATAGAAATCTACTTCATGTGAATGGATGAAATTGAAATTATAACTACAGCTTTTCCATGTATAAGTACATATTTATGTGTATGTGTTTATGACTTGTATCGGAATACATTATTGATGTTATTGTTTATGAGTGGAAAATAAAACTGGAAACTTGAAACCATGGCTGTTGTTGATGTGCTCATGAGTGAATCTTTATTTCTTTTAGTTTTACCGTGGAAAGAAGAGATTCTTTTAAGGTGTTTAAACGATAGTAACATAAGTATCTATCATGTCTACAGCCATTTTATTTCCTCGAGAATCGAAAACACAATGAAAAGTCTGTCACACTTTTTTTTTCTTCTTAAGTCAGTTGCAATTACAGGCATATAGTAAACTTTCAATTGATCATGGACATTTGCGGGGTTTTTCAAATCATAATAATAATGATAATAATAATAATAATAATAATAATAATAATAATAATAATAATAATAATAATAATCTCTATAATTATATTACGCTAAGGATTTTGGGCCCTTTTTTTGTTGTTCGAATAGGCGCCTCCCCTGGCTCTTTCGGTCCCCACCTTTTGGTACCCACGGGCGGGGAATGGTTCTTAGAGGGTTGGGAGGCACTTTTTAAGGGCTGACGTGCCGTCCATATTTCATAAATTCATTTCTAAACATTGAATTTCCGGAGGGAGCAATAATTCTGCCAACCCATGAAGCTGGTTTGTAGCTTCATGCCCAACCCATACCCTTTACCTGCGAAGGGGAGAAACCTCAATTGGTGTATTGCCAAAGAACAGCGTGATGTGTATACTCCAAGGCCATGTATGGCTTCATTGGATACGACGCAACACGTGTTATTTCTTCGCACAGGGCATACTGTTTCACGCATAGAGTTACGTCATTTGTAGCTTCATGGTTACATACACGCAGTTTAGTGGGCTTTTGCTAAACAGTCGGGTAACGTCGCGTCGCGTTGGTAGAAATTTTCGAACATTTTTCAAAACCTGGTTACTCGTTAAGGTATCAAAAAAAAAAAATCAGGAAAAAGGGTATCAAATTGACTAATAAAGAAGAAGATCCGCGGAAGGAAGGGGGGGGGGGGGGGGATAGTTCGGTAATGTGTTCCAAATTAGGTTACATTTCTTTTACGGTTCTTTTTGGCTAAAAAGAAGTCTATGATGATGCCTAAATAGGATGTAAAATAGCAAGCAAGATATAAAAACGCCGTTTTTTAGGGTATCAAAATCTGCCCCTGCTTCAATCTGCTTTTTAATTCAGCAAGTGATTTACGCGGATAATTGACAGGTCTCAATGATTATGTTCGATGAGACAGGGTGAAGGGGAGGAACATGTAACTGTTAAATGTAAAAAAATAAAAAAAAAAAAAAGGAGGGGATTTCTGCCACTTCATATTTTAGGACTCTTTATTTCAATTTAATTTATTTCTACTTTTTACTTTTATCATGGAAGCATATACTAGGGTAAACTTCCTTTTGCGACAGCCTCCCGAAATGAAAACAATATAGTTGGGGTTAGGGTTTCGGGTTTACGTAACAGCACACTTGGGTGGCTGTCGCATAAGTCATTCCTATTATCAACAACTAAATTGACATGAATGGGGTAAAATGGCCTTCATACCGTTGGAAACATGTTATTGTATATCGCCTCAAATATATCATTCATTCCCTTATGACAGACTAAGCCAATCTGTAGACATCATTCGGGGGAGGGGAGGTGTAGGAAATCACGTCACTTAAGAATATCGGTTGCCACGGTGCAATGAAGGAGCCCCTCCCCCACAACCAAACCAACCGAAATTTCCTTCGAAAATATTTCCACTATGATATGGATATACGTATATGATATTACTCTCGTCTCCCCTCGCGCTGGGGTGACGGGAGGATAGTAGGGAAAATTCAATCCGTCAGTCCTCCCAAGACCCATATAAGGAGGCCATAATCCCCCTGAAAAGAAAATGACAGTAAATCCCCCCCCCCCCCCATTTTTGCATCCTTTACAAGGGACGTACCGCTAATTACACTGTTGGTCATAATGGTAGCATAATTTTTTTTCTACCTTTCGGACAACAATATGAGTCATTTTATTGCAAAATATAGCTTATATCTTCCCCGATTTTATTGATAAATCTGTTCTCAACATATGAAATAAAAAATATAAGACAAAAATTAATTCATACAAACTTTATACACTGGTTTAAACCACTTTTGACAAACACAATCATCCAGACCTTGGATTCCTTGAAAAAATGTATCGTTTTTGGTAAATGTTTAACCATGATAATTTTATCGTGAAAAATAAAATCTTGGGATCTTTTGATGATTGAAGGAAAGTGTTCCTCTTTTAAATCTTATTGGGTCACTTAGTAGCTGGTATGGCCACCTCTGGCACGCACCAGTGCCTCCACACGCCGTGGCATACTGTCCACAAGGTTGTTGATGGTGTTCAAGGACAGTGCATCACACTCTTCGGTCAGTGCCTGGGCCAACTCCTGCACATTTTGAGGATGATTGTTTCTCTCATTGATGGCACGGCCCAATGCATCCCAGGCGTGCCCAATGGGGGTTCATGTCGGGGGAACAGGCAGGCCAAGGCATCTGCTGCACGTCCTCTGCGTCAAGGAATTCCCTCACCAGACGTGCCCTATGTGATTGAGCGTTGTCGTCTTGGAGCTGAAAGTTATTGCCATATACTCTTCTCGCGTATGGAAGACAATGGCGTTCCAGGATATCGCGGTACACGACGGCGTTGACGTTTCCTTCAGGTGCAGCCAATGGTGTTTTTCTGCCATAATGTATTCCGACCCATACCATCACTGAGCCTCCATCTGCTTGATTGGTTTCCTGGGCACAGTCATTACGGAGGTTCTCGCCCCACAATCGTCGAACCCTCTGCTTCCCATCGGTGCGGTCAAGGATGTACCGGCTTTCATCAGTGAAGATTACATGGCGCCAGTAACCAAGCTGCCATCTCCTGTGCCTCCTAGCCCACTGGAGCCGAGCAACCCGGTGGCGAACAGTGAGATGTGGAACCTTGGTCATTCGCCGAGCTCTGTAGCCATGTTGGACAAGTCTCCTGTTGACGGTTTCCCGTGAAACGTTCACTCCGAAGTGCCTCCTCCACAAGTGGCAAAGACGACTCGCTGGCATTCTCCGGTTCCTACGGCACATGTTCAGCAGTTGACGGTCATCCCGTGCGGATGTTCTTCGTGGTCGACCTGTAAATCTCTCTGGACTCAAAGTAATCGCCTCTCGATGTCTTCTGAGGATGCGGCACACACAACTCTGCGATAGTCCAAGAATATCTGCAATCTGGGCCTGTGTCCGTCCATTCCGTCGGAGTGCAAGGATCCTCTGACGAATTGCAAGTGCCGTTGGGCGAGGCATAGTGTAAGGAATCAATGTACCAAATTTGGTAGGAATTGATCAAGCTAACTCTGAAAACGGGCTGTTAACACACGTAGGCTTTCTGCACGAAATGGACAGCAAAACAACAGCAGAAAGGAGGCTCTGCCTTTCATAGCACCAAACAGCAATAAGGCCACGTTATGGAATGTTCCACTTGACCGACTTTTACCTCGACAATACAAAATCATTATGTAATCAATGAACCTGGTCAATATTATCTATTTAGGCTTTTAAATATGATTAAATAAACGGATGACTATGAAAATACGAATTATGCTAACATTATGACCAACAGTGTATATACGTTATGTTTTCACGGCCTTAATTTCTCTGAGTATTTAAACCACATGACAAGATCAAATCGCTCCCTCTAGGTCTATGCATGGATATTCTACTCGAACATAATTATATCCATATCATTTAGTCTTCATCAAGATGAAAATGTATTTTCTTCAGAACTCATGCAAGCTATGGATAAATAACACATACTCACATGTTGTAAATACTTCTTGGTGAAAAAAAACTTCACCCGACTTTTTTTATTATTCACTTGATTATGGTAACAAATATACGGTACGGTGATTAATCATACACGCAGCTAGCGCCCGTGGATATCCACGGGCTGCTTCTGCTAGTAATAATAATATTAGTAATAATGATAATGATAATAATGATAATAATAATAATGATAATAATGATACTACTAATAATGATACTACTACTACTAATAATAATGATAATAATGATACTACTACTACTACTACTACTACTACTACTGCTACTACTACTTATACTAATAATAATAGTAATAGGAATAATATCAAGTTCTTGTATAGTGCATTAATAGTGTGTTGTTATCACTTTGATTATTGTAAACCAACATTTACAGGGCAGCGTTTTGACAAGAGTATTACAAACTTCTGGTGATTTTCTATCGTGTTCTGCATATCGCAAATGAATTTGCATGCATTGATTTTTTTAAAAATTCATTTTCCATTTAGCTCTGTTTTCTGCTTTTATTCTAAATTCTAATATCTGCACAGGGCTTCTCCAATGATGATGCTTTGTTTCCTTCGAACAGGGGCGGATCCAGGAAAATTTCAAACGAGGGAATATTTTGTTGGTAGTGTACAAGGGAGACCGGGCCAGTTGTGCCCTTTGGCCCCCCCCCCCCCCCCGGTCGTCGGCAAGTGCCTTTGAATACAGATTTACAGAGAATTATCAAAGGACAGTACAAGCTCACAATAGTGAGTTTTCTTTCAGCAACGTACGTAGGATTTGAGGAAGGAGATTACCAATTGCACATGACAATGGACGCCTAGGCATTTTTTGTCGAAAATGAAAGAACAGGAACAGCAATACCGTGCTAGATCAAGTAGTTATCACGCCTTGGCTAGATCAAGAGCGCACGATAAATTGCAGATGCATCGTTCGTTCTGAATCTAGGACGAAACTACTGTTCCGGTTCTTCAATTTTCCACAAAGACTTTAAGACGGACGTCTTTTGTCATGTGCAGTTGTTAATCTCCGTCCTAGAATCCCGCGTACGTTGCTGAACGAAAACTCCCTATTGACTTGTAGCCCGCGGAATACTGGGCAATGTTAACACTTCTTTCGCTTCAGAATGCATGGCGAACTACAGAGCAAACACTTAATCACGTGCTACGTTTTAAACAACCAATCAGAGAACTCGGATATTTTTGCCATCTTCCGTGCCAAAAGTATGAAATGATGTAAGCAATTAAAGTGCAAACTCAAAAAGGCGCGGTGAATAAGTGCATTTACGTCACCCAAAAGAAAAGTGACATTAAGGACAATTATCCATGTTCAGTGTCCTCTCGCATTTTTAAACTCGTATTCATCGGTGTAAATCCGTTTCAAGGAGTGGGCGGATGATCGAAATTTTTGGCCGAAATTTTCGAGCTCGGTTACACAAACGAGCACCCCCCCCCCCCCCCCCCCCCGTTGATAAATAAAATCGGAATTATTGTGACCTTCTAATCCTATCTTTGGTTTTTACTAGCATTTCAAACAGACATATTTCTATACTATAACCGTCGGGTATGATAGATATATTAAAAAAATCAACAACTGATTTAATATAATATCATTTCTTCTTTGAAAAGTGGGGGTATATTTGTACAGGCCGTTCCCCCTCCCTTAAAAGTGGGGGATATACCCCCATCCCCTGGGATTTACGCCAGTGCTCGTATTCATTCCCTCTTTAAAGTTATATCTAGGTTAATAAACATTAGTTTTGGCTGTGCATGAAGAGTCTGGGCATCCATTGTGGCTAGGTTTTTTAGTGATTTCAGAAATAGGCCCTAACCTAATCTCCCTGGAACGATGTCGATACTACGACACTATTGATCAGACGATCTCGGGTTCGCGCATCAATCTACCATATCTTGTGACTCCGCAGGTGTTAACGAAATAAAGACGGGGGTGTCAGCGTCATGCAGTCGTCGCTGTCATAGGGTGGAAGTCGAAGTTGAACTGACAATATAGTCCCGAGATGTGTGACCAGTCTGCAAATATACTTTCTTCTCATCCCACTCGACTCATTCTCAAATCACAGAGTTCGCGGATGCCATTGATAGTTTGGTGTCGCTGGTCAGACAGTGCGCGCGAATCGTCAAACCTCGCGGCCCGCGAACGAAGAAAGCCCAGGTATCCGCTCGGTGATGTTACAAGGGAATTTACCACCAAGCAATCAAGACCTATGTCTGGGGCTGTGGCTTTTTATGGTGAGTATAAGTTTTCCTCTTTGTGGTTTCTATTTGTTGTTTATTTTCAGCGAGTATTCACCACTACAATATCTTAAACAGGTTGCTATATAAGCTTGTTATCCCCCCCCCCCCCAACAGATAGTTTGAATGGCTTCTTCTGAATTTTCTTATTGTTATACAAGTTTCCTTGTCTTCAGTCAATGTGGTAATATTTGGGAGCAAATGTTTATAGGTTTCATAAAAAATATTCGACTCCCAAAACAGCTGCAGCCCTAGAGACCGACAGCCTAATAGACCGACTTTTTTATTTTCCCTTATAAACCCTTTTGTCGGTCTCGAGGGCTGTCGATCTTTGGGACCACCTTTTTTAACTTTCTTCTTTTCTATACTTTATTATGTAATTCTCTGTTTTATCGGTCTCGTGTTTTGTGGGTTTACTAGATTAACTCCACCTCCCCCCCCCCAAAAAAAAAAAAAAAATGTAATGCTTTTATATGTAAATTTATGTATTTATTTATAAATATTGTTTTGTAACCTTGCGTTAAAATTAAGAGTGATTTAAATGTTATTGACAAACTAATGAACCAAAGGCATATTATTTATCCTACATTTTTACCTTCATTTGAAGAATATCTAGGTCTTTTAAGAGAAAATAGGCATATAATGTACCAATTTTAATGTAATATTGCCTGTATTGTTCTTATATCAAATAATTCCCTTTCTAATCATCATGGTTCTTATGGTTCTTCAGAAAGAATACGGGTTAACAACTCCCTCCACCCCCCCCCCCCCGGCCCCAGTCATGTAAATCGTGACACAGCAAAAACAAAAGATTTAACAAATCTGCATAGATGATTAAACAATATCTGATACATTGTTTACTATTAAATCTTTTTTAACAATTTTGAATCACTCTCTGCCGTTCTAACTGCACTTATTAAGCTGCAACCAGCGTGTAGATCATTTATGAAATGTTCAACGAGTTGAATGGCATGCACATAAGCAAATAATATTATAATTATGTTTAAAGGAAACAATTTGTATCATCGGTAACTTGAATCTACAAATATCAATATGTAATTTCCTTCCTCTTTCAAACGATGAACATATCATCACAAAATCGAATAGGCTTAAGTTCTTAACATAGAAAAGGGTAAAGCAAGCGAGTATTGCCCTAAAGATATTGGTGTCATAGTTCATTTTGATATATAGATAGATTATTACAATAACAAATGCAGTGTACAACATCAAGTATAAAGGTATTTGCGGATTGGCTTTACGGTAATTTTTATTTTGTTTGTAAACAAAAGTTGGCCCTTAATATGCAGTTTCTATAATAATGAGCCTATAAATCACCCTTGATCGTTGTGCTATAATGTGTAGAAGCCATGAAATTGGTAGGCCAGAGGAGTCACCCCTCCCCCGCCCCCTCTTGAGAAAAATGTTAGGAAAATCAATCGGGTATAAAATTTTAAAAAATATTCCCCATCAAGCTGAGCAAACTTTTGGGAACTTTAGAAACTATAAAGAAAACATGTCCAAAAATATATTGTGGTCGTCCCCTCCTTTCTTTCAATCATGTATCTGCCCCTGGTAGGAAGCACGTTTAAATGAGGACAGATGGGCAATATAAAACAAAAGTTGTCACAACATTTGAATGACAGAGGAAACGGAAAAGGAAAAAGGAAGCCGGAATCTACAGCTAGTAATTAATTGCTTTATCACAACAATACAGACATTTCAGGTTTGATCTATTCTGTTCCAAGTCAAACAGACACAGCACTGCATAATGTTTTTTTTTTTTTTTGAATAAAGTTATCGTATTTGATTAAAAGCTGCATTGTAATTGGATGTTTTTACATCATGTGCACTTTCGGGAACATTTCTTGAATTATGATTTTTCAATGAATCTTTATAACCTGCATGAAGGTTTTAGTTATGCAAATATTGTATCACCAAGCTAAAGGATATGAGGATACGGGGGCCAGGCTGCAGCCTCCACCCGAAAGTTTTGAAATTGCCCTAAGTTCGGTAAAATGGCATGATCACGCAGCAAGGTGATCTACTTGTAATTTTATATTGTATACTTTGAAGATGAAATTATGTTTTGCTATAAAGAGTGTCACAATTTTTGCTAGCTCGCGAAGTTTCGAAACTTGAAACTTGGTGTGAGGAAAGACGTCTCCTTGCGCTATTGTCCAGTATACGCAACCGCTGACCAAGGCGCTGTAATATCAACCCGGCAGAAATAAATGAAAAGGAATACGCCAAAATGAATAGACCCATGATACAATATAAATGTGACAAGACTTATTTCGCACAGTCAGCATGGTCAGTGGGGAAGTATAAGGTGTGACAAAAGTCCCTTGCTTGGGTGTGTCCCCTACAACCGTGCTTAACTTTAAACTGCACATAAGATTTAATGAACCCCTCAATTCGATGCCCCTTTCAAAGTGACGCCCGAAAGGCATCTGAAAATGTGAAAACCTGTTTTTGTTTGTACTTGTCTCATATTTTTTGAATGCCCCCTCCTTTTTTGACAATTCCTAGATCCGTCTCTGCTCACCGTTTCTTGCTTGTTGTGCTAAAGTTGTAAAAATCAATCATGACCTTTGAAAGAAAGAGCATTAATTGCACTGAATAATCATGAATGTTTTCCGTTTACTTGAATATTATTAATTTTATTGCAACTGTTCGCATAAACTTTCGAGAAATCAACCTTAAGCAATTTCAGTAGCCTTTTATACATGCGAATATCACTATGAGATCATTCCCAACATTATTTCCATACGAATATACTTAAGAGTATTGAAATTATCCGTGTGTGTGTGTGAGGGTGTGTGTATATGGGTGGGGTGGGGTGGAGAAGGAGGAGTAAGTTTAAGTGGAGAAAGTTTGAATTCTTTTTAATTTATTTCCCCCTTTTAGTTTTAGGATTTCAAGTTCCTCCAGCTTCTTTCTTAGTTTCGCTTTGTTTTGTTATTAAAATATTTTGAATATAATTATTGTTAGGGATATTGCTTATATTTGTTACATGTACATTATGTTATGTTTACTTGGAGTTATGACGTGCTTTATAACTTGTGCATGTATTTGGTTTTATATTTACTATTATGTTATGTATATGTATATATGACAACTTCAATTTGGAGGAATAAACAAAAACACTTATAAAAAAAAGTGTGTGATTGCTTTTTGAACAGACATGTAGCAATCAAGTATGATTATTTATTTCTAGGGACCGACATGACCCAGTTTCGAAACTGGTCCACTCAGTGTCATTTTTCACCATTTTTTCTCTCTTCTTCTTTTTCTCTCCTTTTTTACATATACATGATTGTTTCGTTTATTTTTTTATGTATTGCATGAACTGTTATGTATCTTTTGCATGGGCCACGGAACCGGGGGGCTGGGGGCTGTAGTCCCCCCACTTTTGTTTGAGTAGACTCGTTTCATAAAACTTCAGATAAAGGGTTCGAAAATTGTCATTAATGGGTGAAATCAAATGACCCCCCCCCCCCCCCCCACTTTCAAAAACGCTCCGCTGCCCCTGCTTTATTAGGGACCAGCGATTTCCTTTGAGCTGGTCTCTGTTTCCATTCTCAGTTTGATTTAATTACTTTAATGTAGGCTTTCCTGTTCTTTTTTTCTTTTTTCACCTAAACGTTTATGCACTTTACTTTGCTTGTATGTTCAGAACATGTTTCTGCACTTTGGTTTCTTTTTTCAAATAATTTTTGCATTGTTTATTGTACAATTGTTACTTTGAAAATGAAAATGAAATTAAATAAATATATATGAAATCTTAAGACAGAGAAGTGGCCGCGGACGTTACCGCTAGACTAATTCGCATCTTGAGTTAATTGTTTGAAAGTCCTGGGGAGCGTTTCATCAAGTGTTTGTCAGCGATTTTACCGACAACTGTTATAAGCTACTGAAATCCTTGCATCTGATAGGCTGAGAGCAAATTTTTCGGTAAAAATCACTGACAAGACACTTGATGAAACGCTCCCCTGACCATCGTTTTTTTATGTAGATTTTTAAAACCTAAAAAAAATATGACAGAGAAAACATACCAAAAAATAAATCATGTTTGAATGAATAAGTAATTTACTGTACTATAAATAAAAATATTTGGAGACATTAGATTGCTTAACTGACGAAAAAAAATGCTTATAGATGTCGATCTGCACATTTTCTTCTGTTTTATTTTATAATCACTTTTCTATATTTATAAATAAACATTTGCATCATAAATCAAATGCATGTTAAATGGGCAATAAAACTCCAAGTTCCAACGCAAACACTTCCAACTATACAGGCATGCACAAAATTAAATGACGCATATGCAACATTAAATAGAATTATGCTGAGTTAATTTGGATGTGTAAAGGCGTTTCCGAATGAGAGAAAAAAAAAACGGATTTACTGCTTACAAACTGAAATGAATAATAAGGCCAACCGGAATCGGTAAATCTCTTGAACACGAGCATGAGGAGAATTCGCTGATTTTGCGAAATTTGAGGGCGAAAATCAATCACACACAACAAAGCCGTCTGACACGTTAGTCAATAACGTCAATAGAAAACTGATCATTTAATTCATTTGTTTTGTTTTGTTTTGTTTTGTTTTTTTTTTTGGGGGGGGGGGGGTCAATTATTAATGCACGCACGGTACCCACTTTTACCATTCATGCCACTGGGGCTTAAGTATTGTGAGCGTATGGGCTGCTTAATGATGACTACAGTGGAACCTCGTTATAACAAACTCATTGGGACCGTGATGATGGTGGTTACTATGACGACGATGATTATGATGATGAAGAAGAATAAGTAGTAGTAGAAGAAGACAAAAATAAAGAGGAATTGGAAGAGGAGGAGAATGATGGTTTGATGATAGAGGTGATGATGACGATGATGGTGACAGATTGAGCTCTGAAAACCCTAAAAGAGCTCTGTTAAAAACAAAGTAATACGGAACAATTTTGAGGAAATTTTAAATGTCAAATTTCATTGTAAATTCAAATGAAAAAAAAAAACTGTGGATGAAAAAATATAATAATAATAATAATAATAATATTCAGCTTTTATATAGCGCCTAATACATCGGAGATGTCTCTAAGCGCTTTACAGATATATTATTACCCTGGTCATCGGATTCTGGCATGCCCGCACACAATGTATGCACATTCTCCGCTCCCTGGGAGTATAAGCCATTTCGGAGATGCAATCTGAGCATGAGCAGATAAAGGTCATTTGTACAAAATTCTAAAACCCACTGACACTAATATTCGATATGTGCTCATGAATGTCATGTAATCATTATTCAATTATGCACTAATGGTGCATTCCATGACATCCAGGTGGAAGTATTCTTTTTAAAGGGGGAAACAAAAGCTATTCATGAGGCACCTCTATCACTCCCAGAGTTATTTTTCTGAAGTGCACATAAAGGGACCCTCCATGTCTAAAATATCTGTGGATATTTGGGTCATTTGTACCATGCGCTAACCCCGAACTGGCTTATTCCAGCCAGTCGCTGTTAAGCGCCACATGCTAAGCAAAGGACATTAACTTTCGCCATCCTACCGGGTACCCATTAAACACCTGGGTGGAGAGTGGCAAATGTAGATTAACGTCTTGCCAAAGGACGCTAGTGCTGCGGTGGGATTCGAACCCCGGACCACTGATCCACAACACCTCTACTATTTTTGCACTGCCTGCATTTTCTTCAAGGTAGAATTAGGTTCATAACGTTTGTTGACACTTTATACTAATAAGCTGTGATTACTATATTTCAGAAGTATTTTGATGTGTTAGCATTTAATTTTTTTCATTCTTAATGTTATCTCATATATCATCTCATATATCGTATAATTTCAAAGCAAAATCACTATAGACTGACTGACAACATTTGTAAAAGGTATATTTGCTGTTTTTACTATACTTTCTAAATAGCTACTGCTAACGTATTAGGGAAAATTTATTATACTCACCCTTCTCTACACTTCCGCATATCATGTGCATATTGCACTTTTCCATTCATATGTTTTCGTGATATAAATATTGAAGTGGATACTTAAACAAATTTCAGTTTCCGTCCGAGGTACCATTATAAACGCTTTCGTATCCCATTTTTCTCCTTTGTAAAGCAAGAGTTCCATGTCCAAGAGTTGAATGTGCCAAGTAAGAAAGTAAAAAAACAACTCAACATATTATATCGATGGAAACAATATTAAGAATGAGCCTTGAAGGTTCATTTACCTTGAACATTGTCATTACTTGCGCATTTTAATGAATAGCAGAAGCAGTCTAACCCATGATTATAATAATAATTTATACGCAGAATGTATTTGTCTTCATCTTTCTCTCATGATCAAAGTATTGTATACTTTGTATACATTATAGCAAATGAAAGATGTGTAACTTTTTTAATACGTATCATAAGGTTAGGAATGAATACAATAAAGAGCAATCAACGCAACATGCAGATGATTTGATTTATTAGTGGTTGTTTCATTCATTGATTAAAGCATTACAATATAGGCAGGTAAACCGTTTAACCAAGTCTTTGACTGAAAATTAGTAATCAAGAGTAATAAAAATGAATAATAATCAATTTATCCTACAGACATTAAACTTGTTGGATAATGTACGTAGATAGTATCTATCCCAAACTTCAAAACCGTGAAACGAAACGGCAATATTCAACAGAAGAAACTGAATGATTTTAAAGTTTTATCTTGAAAAACAAATTGAATTTCTATATGAATCCAGTCCCGACACTTTCTGGTCTCGTTGTTGTTGTCGTTGTGGTCGTTTATGTGGTTGTTGTAAAATAACATGGTAATTATCAACAAATTTACTCGGTGTTTGTATATCTCGGCGATGTATCTAGAGAAGGATGGGGCCTGTATACGTCCACCCCACCCCCGCGCTGTTTGAAGGGCTGCCTTTCCCTGGTGCATTCAGTCACCCCATCTTGGAGAGATTGCACCCACCCCAACACCCCTTTCCATCCCCGACACGCCACATTGTCTTACAACCCGACAAATTTGTCGTTGCGTCGTTTTCAAATATAGAACACTTGACTCTGTCATGTGCTTCTCTCATATTATTGATCAGTATAGAATTTACTGTTTTGTCAGTGATAGATATGCCTAATTAACATTGAAACTGTCGTTTTACTTTCTTTCAATAATGCATTTCCCTAATCCCAACAGGATAAATGGATTTTAGCTTGATATGAAGCGTTTCATTATTAATTTTGCTTAAGTTTATATTTTAAAATTTATATTTTAAAAATATTTTAAAAGTGGGCTTTTTCATTTCTTGAGGGGCGTAACTTTCAAGCCTTAGTCTTATGACTAACCCCTCCCATGCGACGACTGTCTTATTATTTTGTTGATATGTTATTTCGTATTTGATGCATGGCGAAATAAAATCAGTCAATCAATCAAATACAACGCGAAGGATTGACGATACGACAGTTGTAAAAATCTACGATCTACTTCAGATCGGCCTCGAATATATATTAATGCAATTACACGCCTGCTCTTACCTGTGTTTCTGTTAATGTAATGGGTACGGCTTCTGTATCTTTGCATCTCCCCCCCCCCCCCCTCTCTCTCTCTTTCTCTATGTGTTTGTCTATGACTGTAAACGTTATATCTGCATATATTTTTTCTAATGGGCCTCCCTATGTCCGTTAAAGGTTATAGTGCCCTAAAATATTTTATTTTTATCATTGCTTTCAGTCAGTTGACAATAAGATCATCCCAATTCAAAACTTGTGACCAAGGGCGGATCCAGTGGGGCCCTCCACTGGCAAAAAAAGAAAAAGAAAAAAGAAGACACCCCAAAGCGCGGATGACCTTCTTCTTCTTTTTTTTTTTTTTTTTTTTTTTTTTTTTGGGGGGGGGGTTGTATTATTATTATTATTAGTAGAAGTAGTAGTAGTAGTAGTAGTAGTAGTAGCAGTATCATTATTATTATCATTATTAGTATTATTATTACTAGCAGAAGCAGCCCGTGGACATCCACGGGCGCTAGCTGTGTTTATGATTAATCACTGTACCGTATTTTTGTCACAATAATCAAGTGAATAAAAAAAAAAGTCGGGTAAAATTTTATATTTTTTTCCAAGAAGTATTTACAACGTGTGAGTATGTGTTATTTATCCAAATCTTGCATGAGTTCTGAAGAAAATACATGTTCAACTTGATGAAGACTAAATGATATGGATATAATTATGTTCGAGTAGTACTATATCCATGCATAGAGCTAGAGGGAGCGATTTTTGATCTTGTCATGTTTCTGTGGGGTAATACTCAGAGAAATTAAAGCCATGAAAACATAACATGCATAATTAGCGTCCCTTGTAAAGAATACAAAAATGAGCAAAAAATGAATTTATTGTCATTTTCTATTCAGGGGGATTATGGCCCCTTATATGGGTCTAGGGAGGACCGACGGATTGACTTTTCCCTACTACCCTCCCGTCACCCCAGGGCGAGGGGAGACGGGAGTAATATCCTATATGTATTAATATCATAGTGGAAATATTTAGAAGGAAGTTTTGGTGGGGGGGGGGGGGCGCTCCTTCTTTAGACCGTGGCAACCGATATTCCTAAGTGACGTGAGCTCCTACATTTCCACTCCCCCGAATGATGTCTACAGATCTGTTTAGTCTGTCATAAGGGAATGAATAATATATTTGAGGCGATATACAATAACATGTTTCCAACGGTATGAGGGCCATTTTCCCCATTCATGTTAATTTAGTTGTTGATAACACGAATGATTTATGCGACAGCCAACCAAAAATGTGCGGTTAGGTAAACCTCCAACCCCAACCCTAACCCTATATATTGTTTTCATTTTGGGTGGCTGTCGCAAAAGGAAGTTTAACCTAGTATATGCTTCCATGATATGAGTAAAAAGTAGAAATAGATTAAATTTAAATTAAGAGTCCTTAAATAGGAAGTGGCCGAAGTCTCCCCCCCCCCCCCTTGCTTGTATGTTCAGTTATATGTTCCTCCCGCCTTCAACTTGTCTCATCGAACATCAACCCCCACATAAAACAAAAACTATTGAAGCACAGAAAGAATTAAGTTCAACTAAGAAACAGCCCCCCCCCCAAAAAAAAAAAAAAAAAAAAAAAAAGAAAGTTCAGTTTAAAGGGAGCGACAAGTCGCAATCTATGGGCGGTTTTACAGTTGGCTGCTCCTTTCTCTGGATCAAAGTTCAAAGCGACTTCAATTTAACGCGCGCAGCTAATAAAAGTTCTTGGAGTATACACGTCACGTTGTTCTTTGGCAATACACCAATTGAGGCTTCTCCCCTTCACAGGTAAAGGGTATGGGTTGGGGCATTACAGAAGGTACTTTTTCGTGCGTACGGTAGTGCGATGTTCCTTCGGCAGAATTATTACTCCCTCCGGAAATTCAATGTCTAGAAATGAATTTATGAAATATGGACGGCACGTCAACCGTTAAAAGGTGCCTCCCAACACTCTAAGAACCATTCCCCGCCCGTGGGTACCAAAAGGTGGGGACCGAAAGAGCCAGAGGAGGCGCATACAATTCCTTACAATTATATACCAGCAGAAGCAGCCCGTGGACATCCATGGGCGCTAGCTGTGTTTATGATTAATCAACGTACCGTATATTTGTCACAATAACCGAGTGAATTAAAAAAAAGGCGGGTAAAGTTATTTTTACCAAGAAGTATTTACAACATGTGCATCCAGGGGGAGGGGCATTTCTTTTAGAATGATAATTATACCCATACCCCCCCCCCCCCCCCACTGAGCGAATTTTGGAGGTCTGACGAAGAAAACAAAATTTGACTCTAGTTACTTTGCCCCCCCCCCCCTTCCCCGCATTAGGAAGGAGCTTGTTAACTTTTTCACCCCAGATGGGATATAAGTGCATAAAAAGCACTTTCAAGGTAGGCCTATAGATCATTCGAAAGAAATCATAAATTTGCCTTGCAATTGCCTTACCAAATTCCTCAAATGTATTTCTTTATGGATTTCTTTATTTTGCGCCCCCAAAATAGGAATATTCAAAATTTCAACAAAAAAATCTATTGCTAGGTCGCTGTATTCCCTTGGATTTTTTTTTTTGGTAAAGGTAGAATACATAAGAAATTTCAATTTGGGGGTGGAAATTAGGGGGAATCTGCCGCGCGGTCGCGTTGCTCCGTCGCTTATATAATAACCCCGGGTTATGTGCATCAAAACTCACTTTCACGTAGTGTCATCATTTCTAAATTTAAAACGCTCATTAATCTGAGTTTGGGCATGGTGGGGGGGGGGGGGGGCGCAGATTTGATAGTTTGCCCCAGGCACCAGATTACCTAGATACGCCACTGGTATGAGGGCCATTTTCCCCTTTCATGTCACTGGCGACAGCCACCCAAATGTGCGGATACGTAAACACTAAACCCTAACCCTAAACCCTAAACCCTCACCCCAACCCTAACCCTATACATTGTTTTCATGTTGGGTGGCTGTCGTAAAAGGAAGTTTACCCTAAAATATATGCTTTCATGTTATAAGTAAAAAGTAGAAATAAATCAAATTGATTATAAAATATGAAGTGGCCAAAATCCCCCTCCTCTTTTTTTAAATCTAACAGTTATAATTATGTTCCTGCCCTTCACCCCAAAGATAAATTAATAAATAAATTAATTAACTTAAACAATGAATAGATTTTTTTTTTAACTGTTGAAAGTTAAATTTAGAAAGGGATGGAATGCTTACATAAATGAAAGTTCCAAAGGAGCCGAATTTTCACAAGTAAAGGGCAGAAAAGTTTACGGGCTTCTGAATCGATTCGAATCGATCGCGACGTACGCCCCAGGGGATGTCTCGTCTCATTGAGACCTGTACATTATCCGCGTAAATCACTTGCTGAATTAAAAAGCAGATTGAAGTAGGGGCAGATTTTGATACCCTAAATAGGGAAACCCGTCTATCTCTGATTTTTATACCATTAACGGCGATTTTATACCTTGCTTGGTATTTTACATCCTATATTTGAGGATTAGGCCTACATCATCATCATAGACCTATTTTTAGCCAAAAAGGAACCGTAAAAGAAATGTAACCTAATTTGGAGCACATTACCGAACTATACCCCCCCCCCCCCCCTCCTTCCGCGGATCTTCTTCTTATCAGTCTCTGAATTTGATTCCCCTTTTTCTTGATTTTGCTTTTTTATACCCTAAACGCGTTACCCGGGTTATGCGCTTATTGCTGAAAAGGTACCGGCCTCAATGAGACATCCCCCCCCCCCCCCCGTGACCACCGTGAAACCATAAAGCAATACATACACTAAACTGTGTGTATTTATAACTCTTTGCGTGAAACATAGTACCGTACCTATACATGCGCTTGTGCGGTGTGCGAACGAATAACACGTGTGTTGCATCGTATACGTTGAAGCCATGCATGCGGATATGGTCTTGGAGTCTATGCTTGGAGTATATACACGTCTCGCTGTTCTAATTTGGCAATACACCAATTGAGGATTCTCCCCTTAACAGGTAAAAGGTATGGGTTGGGCATGAAGCTACAAACCCGCTTCATGCATGGGTTGTCAGAATTATTACTCCCTCCGGAAATTCAATGTTTAAAAATTAATTTATGAAATATGGACGGCACGTCAGCCCTTAAGAAGTGCCTCCCACCACCCTAAGAACCATTCCCCGCCCGTGGGTCGGTACCCACGGGCGGGGACCGAAAGGGCAAGGGGAGGCGCCTATTCAAACCAAAAAAAAAAGGCCCCAAATCCAAAGCGTAATATATACATAGATATATATTCCTTACAATTATATATATATAATTGTAAGGAAATAACATATACAACAGCTTTGGCAACTCTTGTGGAAACAAATACAATGTGATGAGAGAATAATGGTTGCGTCACTTAAATCAAAGTTCCCCAGAGCTGTCCTCCCTTTCTGAAATTTTTGCAAAGGTTGAAAATATGTCTCCACCGGGAATCGAACCCGGCCGGTATATATGTATATATATATATATATATAATGTGTGTGTGTGTGTGTGTCCGAGGACGAGTAACAATAGAGGAACAATAGTTGTCCTCGGAAGTAAAGCCATGTAAACGTGTGTGCGTGTGTATGTGTGTGTGTATACTAACGGTAAAAGGGCACCAAAAGCATTGATGACTTTTTTTTTGCTCGTCAGAACATTTTCCTGAATCCGCCGCTGCAAACAAACATAAAGACGAGAGAAGGAAAATTAGGATCCATTGGTCTTCATTTAAATAACCTTAGGTTTCCCTTTGTTTTTGTAACTCTTGTCACATCTTTACAGTGAATTTCAAGATGGTGGCTCTTTGAATGTTGCCTGTGTTCCAAAGATAACAAGTTCAAGCTCTATTTCTTTATCATGTTTGACTCTTGGCAATATTACAACGTAGGCTTCAGATTTCACAACTTGGCTCGATATTCGAAATCCGAAACTTAAACTTCCCTGGAAATCATTGATAATTTAATAATGAAATAACTGGTTTCAAATTTTATCATATCCAACGACATTTGTTTGTGTTTCAGGCAGAGACGTACACGGTTTATTGTAAAGTATACCTTTCCGGGGCTCAGAACATGGACAATTTCACATAAGACTTTCAATTAATTATTACAATATTAATGTTTATTTTTTTTATAAGTACTGTCTTCATCATAAAGAACAGAATTATAACCTGTCAATAACTTCTTTCACTGACGTGTTAGAACTTAACATAAATGTGTTTTGAAAGTTGAGATATTGTGGAATCGTTAATGTTCGATCGTTCAATGTGAAGAAATTGTATAATAACTGTTCAGTTTTGGATCACCTGGGCTCCCAAACAGGTTTGCAGTCGATTGCAAAATGGCAATGGCAAATCAGGATCATGGTTTCATGCACATATTGTTCAAAAGGCTGACCATTAACTATTCAGAATCGTTGTTTCAAAGTTACAAATGATTGCAAACCTTTGTGTTACGGGGGCCTGACCCTAAAGTGGATTTACCATCAGTGGGAACATAACACTAATCCAAGAGGTGTAAAAGTATCTGGCAAAAACGTTAAATACTTTCGTCAGCTAAGGATTGTAACCGAGATTTGTTTATCTTGTTCCTGCAGGTTTAAAGCATCTCACTTTCATCATTTTCTTCTAAAACAATGCCAAAACTTTAATTGCATCTAATTGCACTCATAACCACATCGAGGTAAGCCATAAAAATATCTATTATAAAGTATTACCATAGTGAACAAGCTTTGATCAGGGGAGCGTTTCATTTAGTGTTTTGTCAGTGATTTTTACCGACAACTGTTATAAGCTACTGAAATCATCTGATTGGCTGAGAGCAAATTTGTCGGTAAAAATCACTGACAAAAGACTGAATGAAACGCTCCCCATGTACCCATTGCAGAAGGTGATTCGTACTAATTTTATCGCTGTGCCCGTGGCCATGGTAGTAATGGACCAAGTACAGTTTTACGAAGGGACAGGGCTGAACGAAAATAATATACAAATTTAACGCCAGTAGTTAAATTGAGCTTTTGTATATTTATGTGTGTTAGTAAGCTGAATGTAAGGGGACACACATTGAAAGCACTTTTCTCATTTCGGGAAGGGCGAGGATTTTTCTAATGACTTCAGACAACCCATGCCTTTTAAAGCTTGTTTATTTAGAATAGAATTTTGTATCACCCTTCAAACATTTTGAAAATGTTTGAAGTGTGATACAAAATTGCAAGAATGTGCGTGATTACTATTCGCAAAATTTTCTTAGAGTAATACTTTACAAACTTGTGTTTTGGGGTTGATTTTGTTCTTTTTAATTCGACCATGAAAATGTTAATGACCTGTCGTAACCAATATACTTTATTTGTGGAGTAGTGTGGGTCGATATATTGGGGTACCATGATCAGTTGAAATACAAATTAACAAGGTCAATAATTAAGGAGAAGGTGGTCATAACGTCTTCTTTTCCCGTTCCCTCCCCCCCCCCTCTCTCTCTCTCTCTCTCACACACACTGCCCATTCTCTCTCCCTTTCTCCTGTTTCTTTCAATATTTCCTTTGTCATGTGACGGGGGGGGGGGGGGGGAGCACGTACACACTGTGCCCTGTAGCTACGCCACTTTAATTTATAAAGCATTCTGGCATGCTAGCATATGGACAGTCGTTTTTAATTTCACAAATTGGCATGATATCCCAAGACTTATGTGGTTTAAGCTGAACAATAACAAGATCCCTTCTTTTCATTAATGACAAGAGGTGCACTACTACCATGCTTTACGGCACTTTCTTATTTTCTGTTGCTTTTTTCTATATTGCTTACCTTTCAGCATTGTGCCTAAATATACAGTCCCTGAATAATGCGGTTTCCGACATTATTTTGATGTTTGAACCTTCAACGTGTAAGAAATTGTATTTTTTTAATTTTCCGAATATGATCTTGTATTACCTAACACTATTCCATGCATGCCATGCAAAGTGTAGCATACACATACAAAATTATACTATATGTGTGAATGTCCCACTGCTCTAACGGTATATTCACGGTCTCGTCCTCAAATATTTGATCACATCTTGCAAAATTGTTTGGTTTCGTGATATTTGGGAGGCAAGTCAGATGCCCCTTTGAAATAGCACTGCAATGTTCTTTGGTAAGGAATTGATATGCCACTCGTGCCCTATGTGTATATTATGTGGATAGTTGGTAGAATTATTTCTTTGATTTTGAAAGCACAGTGTTCTGATAGGGGTTAATGGAACTATTAGAACAGTATTTGATACTGACGAGGCTGAGTCCCTGGGTAAACAAAATTAGTTGTAGTAGTAGTAGTAGTAGTAATAGTAGTAGTAGTAGTAATAGTAGTAGTACAAGTAGTAGTAGTAGTAGTAGTAGTAGTAGTAGTAGTAGTAGTAGTAGTAGTAGTAGTGATAGCAGTAGTAAGAGTAGTAGTAGTAGTATAAGTAGTAGTAATAGACTACTTTTACTACTACTATTACTACTAGTAGTAGTAGTAATAGTAGTAGCGATAATAGTTGTAGTAGTAGTAATAATAATAGTAGTAGTAGCAGTGGCGGATCCAGGATTGAGTAACCGGGGGGGGGGGGGCACACACCAAAAAAAAAAAGGCTTTTCCCTCCAAAATTCTCTGACAAGCAAAAAAAAAAAGAAAAAAAAAAAAGGGTCCTCAGCATTTCAGAGACTCGCACTTTCAGTCCAAAATTCTCTGACAAGACAAAAAAAGGTCATCAGCCCCCTGTGCCCCCTGGATCCGCCACTGAGTAGTATTAGTAGTAATAAAAGTAGTAGTAGTAGTAATAGTAGTAATAGTAGTAATAATAGTAGTAGTAGTAGTAGTAGTAGTAGTAGTAGTAGTAGTAGTAATAATAATAGTAGTAGTAGTTCATGTTTAGTAGTTTGGAAGCGCGTAGAGACGAACGTCATACAAAAAAAATGAATATTATCAAAATAAAGAAATAGGTAACGAACCAAGGAAGTTATAATTATGTGAAGAATAAATAGATTAATTTTTGACAACAAGAAGAGGCATTAGTAAAAACTAATATTCCTGAATGACGTCTTCGGGAATTTATTACGAGATATCGTAGAAGTGCTGTGTATAAGTTTATGTAAACATGCTGAACCTTGCGTACAAGATGGGAGAGAGAATGAGGCATCATCAAGGATGGCCAATTTACTAATTATAATATGGGTTCATAGGACTGATAGTCAAGGATGAAATAAGTACCTGCATAATTGATACTGTTGTCTGTAAACGGTAGCAGAGTTGATGAGGGCTATGGCTTATATGATAACATTGTGGCGAAGTACATCATGAATATTAATTAGGATGACAGTTAGTGATGACCTACATACAGTGGTGTAGCATGGGTCCATCAATTCGGGTTGCACTGGAACCATGCATGGAGGTGGGGGGGGGGGGGGGGGCGGACATACAACATGTATTAGGTGCGCGTGGATAAAATACGAATTAGCAAGGCCATCGAGTGAGGGGGTGTAGAAGGGGGTCATTTCACGTTCCCTTATTGTTTTCTCTTTCCCCCATTCTTTGCGATTGGATTGAGGGAGCATATTATGCCCTGAACTCCCGTAAATACACCACTGCTATACCGCAATGAACTATTAAAACAAAGTGTTAATTCATTATGACTTCTAAACAAATATAGTCTTTGTATGCATGGTATAATTTAATTTAAATGCGCTATTTATATTCACTGTGATATTTTCTGCCAAATGTCTATCTATGCATATTGCTTTCCACATTATTTATCAATTTACTCATTCATTGCACCAACGCCCATCGTCGCAACCATCTTCACTAATCATTGTTATGAAAAGAGCATTAATTTTGCTAATCAATGTGTGTACTTTTTTATCCTCGACCATCATTCCTATCAAATCACAATCTAATTTGTAAAATTTGCCATCTTATTTCCCAAGATTCAGCATACTCGTATGGTGTTTACATAAACCTACATCACGTCTCAACCAGATCTTAATCCCAAAGACGTAAGCATGGCATGGGAGGGGTGTTCCCACTAGGCTGATCTTTTAGTGCCCGTACGTTGCAGATAAGGCTTCGATTGGTTATGTGCCAAAAGCCCGTACAGGCAATCAGCCCATAATATATACACGACATCATGTGTGTATTGTTCAATTGGCGATCGATCATTTTTGTACGATCATGACAATGTCATTATGGTGCGTCAAAGACCTATGTATTTCCTAAGAAGAGAGAGACTAATCCCTATTTGCATATAGGAAGGTATGTGCAGGTTGAATGACCACAGGTGTGTTGCAAGGGTGAGAATTGAATCGTCATTTACTTTGTTCGATTCTTCAGCGGCGGACGTTGTTAAATCTGCTCCGTGTGAAATTAACCTTAATGGGTTGGGGTGGGGGGGGGGGGGGGGGGAGGGTAATTTTCTCACGCCTAGTACACTCTAAAAACTCAAATGTTAAATCTACATTTAAAAGGTTGGAGCAGTGACAACATTTTCAAAATGGTAAATTAACACTTTTGACATGCTGCATCCAACCTTTAAACTATTAGATCCAGCATGTTAAAAGTGTCAATTTACCATTTTAAAAATGTTCGTATATGAAACGTACTCAGAAAACAACAATAGGGCACATTCAGACACTCACATAGACCGCATATGCTTTTATCTTAATTTTTTTAATTGTGTTTTTTATGCGCATTGTTGCTCAATTTTCCCACTTATTTGTTCTAAATTAATTTCTTTACGTCACACTTAGAGCAAAAAATGTCATCGACCAAGAGCAGAAGGCAAAGTAAATGCATGCGTGTTATACATTGTTGTGAGGTATTCGCGGCAATGGAAATGCACCAATCACGATTGACCAGTGTACTTGTAGTACATTTTAAGATCATTCTCACTGCGGGATTATTACCGGCTTGTGAACATGGTGAAAGCACCGTGTAACACTATCCAACCATTGTGTTCATATACATTCATCACTGTCTATACGATGCACGATATCATCTGACACTTCGTGTATTGTTTCAGTTTAAGTTCATTTATATCTATCTCCTAAAGCATACAAAATATGACAGTACCATGGGCAGTATACATACAATTTTACAAATAAATGAGAGTTTGGATAGTGACTTCCTTATAAACAGCTATCCCTACGAATGTATGGAAATTAAGGTGCTCCGACATTTTCTGCGGGCTTCATTTGGGTTCTAGGTTAGGTTTAGGGTTAGGGTTAGGTACAGTGTTTGGTCCGCGGTTAAAGTTTAGGATTGAAGCGGGGCAATTTTGGCCAGAGTATGTGTTGCATGGGATTCAAATGAAACTCGATTAAAATGTCGTGGGGAAAGATTTTTTATTTTTATTTTTTTTTTAATTTATTTATTTATTTATTTATTTATTTATCTTTTTTTTTTAGGGGGGGGGGGGGGAGACATTTTGTCTCAGTACTTGTTATTATTGTTGCTGATAAAGTGATATGTCCAACTCCCACCCCACCCCCGAAAATAATATCTTGCAGTAAAAACGCATAAAGTAAAGTAAAATAAAGTAAAGTCAGTGAAGCTTCCGATAAAAAACAAGATGACAAAGTTTCATATTATATTTGGTTATTGACCTTATGTTTCGTCAAAAAACTGTTTCAAAAGTTTCTGCTTGTCTTTGCGATCCTATTTTGAAAGAAAATGTTATAGCATCTATTACGCTAAGGATTTGGGGCCTTTCTTTTGTTCGAATAGGCGCCTCCCCTGGCTCTTTCTGTCCCCACCTTTTGGTACCCACGGGCGGGGAATGGTTCTTAGAGTGGTGGGAGGCACTTTTTAAGGGCTGACGTGTCGTCCATATTTCATAAATTCATTTTTAAACATTGAATTTCCGGAGGTAGTAATAATTCTGCCAACCCATGAAGCTGGTGTGTAGCTTCATGCCCAACCCATACCCTTTACCTGTGAAGGGGAGAAACCCCAATTGGTGTATTGCCAAAGAACAGCGTGACGTGTATGTACTCCAAGGCCGTATCCGCATGTATGGCTTCAATGTATACAACGCAACACACGTGTTATTCGTTCGCACAACGCACAAGCACATGTACAGGTACGGTACTATGTTTCACGCATAGTATACACACAGTTTAGTGTGTATGTAACTTTATTTTTTCACGGTGGTCGCCAGGGGGGGGGGGGGGGGGGGGGTCTCATTGAGGCCGGTACATCAACAACGTGCAAACGGATAAAGAGGGTACCTTTTCAGCAATAGCGCATAACCCGGGTAACGAATTTAGGGTATAAAAAATATAGGATGTAAAATACCAAGCAAGATATAAAATCGCCGTTAACGGTATAGAAATCAGAGATAGACGGGTTTCCCTTTTTAGGGCATCAAAATTCCGTAAAGCCCGTAAACTTTTCTGCCCTTCATTTGTGAAAATTCGACTCCTTTGGAACTTTCATTTATGTAAGCATTCCATTACTTTCTAAATTGAACTTTCAACAGGTTTTTAATTTTTTTTTTAATCTATTAATTTTTTTAAATTAATTTATTTATTCATTTATCTTTGGGGGTGAAGGGCAGGAACATAATTATAACTGTTATATGTAAAAAAAAAAAAAAAAAAAAGAGGAGGGGGATTTCGGCCACTTCATTTTTTAGGACTCTTTATAATCAATTTGATTTATTTCTACTTTTTACTTATATCATGGAAGCATATACTAGGGTAAACTTCCTTTTACGACAGCCACCCAAAATGAAAACAATGCACAGGGTTAGGGTTGGGGTGAGGGTTTAGGGTTTAGGGTTAGGGTTTAGTGTTTACGTAACCGCACATTTGGGTGGCTGTCGCATAAGTCATTATATTACCAACAACGACAGTGACATGAAAGGGGAAAATGCCCCTCATACGTACCAGTGGCGTATTTAGGTATTCTGGCGCCCGGGGCAAACTATCAAATCTGCGCCCCTCCCCCCACCATGCCCAAACTCAGATTAATGATCGTTTTAAATTTAGAAATGATGACACTACGTGAAAGTGAGTTTTGATGCACATAACCCGGGGTTGTTAGCCCAAATTTAATGATTTATTGTATAAGAGAGGGAGCAACGCGACCGATAGGCAGACCCCCCTAATTTCCACCCTTCAAATTGAAATATCTTATGTATTCTACCTTTACACACAAAAAAATCCAAGCGACCTAGCAATAGATATTTTTGTTGAAATTTTGAACATTCCTATATTGGGGACGCAAAATAAATGGAATCCCTGAAGAAATACATTTGAGGAATTTAGTAAGGCAATTGCAAGGCAAATTTATGATTTCTTTCGAATGTTCTATATGCCTACCTTGAAAGTGCTTTTTATGCACTTATATCGCATCTGGGGGTGCAAAATTTAACGAGCTCCTGCCTAATGCGGGGTACGGGGGGGGGGGGGGGGGGCAAAGCAACTAGAGTCAACTGGAATGTGAACGTAATTATGCGAGGGAGCGAAGCGACCGAGATTTAGAACGTTTTCGCATTACAAAACACAATTTCTTAGGCATTTTGTCCTTGACTGGGGCGCAAATAACCCTGGAAGACCATAACATTTATTGTAAAACTCCCCTTTTCTTTCTCTCTTTTGCGTTTTTTGCGCCCCCTCCCCTAGTGCCACTCGGGACACGTGCCCCCTCTGCCCCCGTAAATACGCCTCTGCCTCATACTGTTGGAAACATGTTATTGTGTATATCGCCTCAAATGGCTTTTGCTAAACAGTCGGGTAACGTCGCGTCGCGTTGGTAGAAATTTTCGAACATTTTTCAGGAAGGTGTCTTCAAGGGGACAAATTGAAAAAGAGTCCATCTCAGTATGAGTTTTCCCGTTTTCAGGCTAAAAACGACAAACAAGGGAATAAAGAAAACAATAGAAGGATAATGTAAAGAAAAACATGAACTATAAAGAGAGAATTCCCAAAACGAACGCATCTACACTATGTACAAATTGTTCTCATATTTTGGGTTAATGTATGCCGACATCTTTGACTCGTGTCTTGAAGATGTCGATCGATGGTAGTCAGTAGAAGTAAGTAAAGGTAACAAAACTAGATTAAATTAATTGAAGCTACTAACAGACTAATATAATGCTTACCTGTCACCATCTTCCCCTGACTCTGAGGCTGAGCTTGAACTTTACGCACTTTACGCATGAAAAGATATGCAGTGTAGACCAGAGCATGACTAGCCTACACGTACCGTACGTGTATAGGCAGGCTAGGCCTAGTCTGCAAGCACAGACCCTAATTTGACACTTTATCAGAAAATCATTGTGACTTGACAGAAGCCTAATTCAGCTACCTTCTGGTCGGAAGGATCAGCTATAGTACATGGCCTATAGTTGTCTAACAGTGCAGGCACTCTTTTACGACTGACCAGGGTTTGTGCCTGCAAACTAGGCTAGGCTAGGCCATGCGCAGCTCAGGCCATTCCACGAATCCGGAAAACGTAAACACAGCTAAAATTATTAAAATTATTAAACATCTCTGTGTTTTCAATCCAAAGTTCAATAAAACAGTGATTAATTGAATAATTAATTAAATAATCCAACAATCGATTTATTCATGGCATAAGAAATCAAATAATTAATTCATCCTTCCATCAGGCTTTTGCTAAAAGGGAAGATGGTGACAGGTAAGCATTATCTTAGTCTGTTAGTAGCTTCAATTAATTTAATCTAGTTTTGTTACCTTTACTTACGTCTACTGACTACCATCGATCGACATCTTCAAGACACGAGTCAAAGATGTCGGCATACATTAACCCAAAGTATGAGAACAATTTGTATATAGTGTAGATGCGTTCGTTTTGGGAATTCTCTCTTTATAGTTCATGTTTTTCTTTGCATTATCCTTCTATTGTTTTCTTTATTCCCTTGTTCGTCGTTTTTAGCCTGAAAACGGGAAAAATCATACTGAGATGGACTCTTTTTCAATTTGTCCCCTTGAAGACACCTTCCCGAAAAATGTTCGAAAATTTCTACCAACGCGACGCGACGTTACCCGACTGTTTAGCAAAAGCCCCTCAAATATATCATTGATTCCCTTATGACAGACTAAACCGATCTGTAGACATCATTCGGGGAAGGGAGGTGTAGGAGATCACGTCACTTAGGAATATCGGTTGCCACGAAGGAGCCCCCCCCCCCCACACCAAAATTTCCTTCGAAAATATATCTGCTATGATATGAATACGTATAGGATACTACTCCCGTCTCCCCTCGCGCTGGGGTGACGGGAGGCCGGGGGGGGGGGGGTGGTAGTAGGGAAAAGTCAATCCGTCGGTCCTCCCAAGACCCATATAAGGGGGCAGTAATCCCCCTGAAAAGACAAGGCATTAGTGATGATGTGTCTCGCCCACATGCGATAACTAGAAATATCGTGATCTCTGTTGCCAGGCAACAGGTCCCCCAAGTGTATAAATCTGCATAAGTTATGCTTGCATATATCTACATTACTGTTTTGAAAGTGACGTTTACAAAAGTCATAAGAGAGTGTTGCGGGTAAACTATAATGTTTGACCTGAAATGACCTTTGACCTTACCATGTGACCTCTGATGGCAGCATAACATGCAGGTCCCCCAAGTGCTTCTAAAACCCAAGTTTGGTTGAAAAGTGTGTGATGGTTGCAAAGTTATCTGTCATAAGAGAGTCTTGCAGGTAAACTTTAACGTATGACCTTTGACCTTATCATGTGACCTCCAACGGCACCATAACATGCAGGTCCCCTTAGTGCATCTACAACCCAAGTTTGGTTGAAAGGTGAGTGACGGTTGCAAAGTTATCTGTCATAAGAGAGTCTTGCAGGTAAAATTTAACGTATGACCTCAAATGACCTTTGACCCTATCATGTGACCTCCAACGGCACCATAACATGCAGGTCCCCTTAGTGCATCTACAACCCAAGTTTGGTTGAATATTGAGTGACGGTTGCAAAGTTATCTGTCATTACGTTTGTGACGGACGGGCGGACGACGGACGGACGACGGACGGACGCCATTTGGATCCCTTAGGCTCCCCTTCACCTCCGGTGGGCGAGACAAAAATGACAATAAATTCATTTTTCTCATTTTTGTATCCTTTAAAGGGGACGTACCGCTAAACGGCGCTAATTATGCATGTTATGTTTTCATGGCCTTAATTTCTCTTGAGTATTAAACCACAGAAACATGGCAAGTTCAAATCGCTTCCTCTAGCTCTGTGCATGGATATACTCACTGGCGTAGACAGGGGGTACAGGGGAGCCATGGCCCCTCCTATTCAGCCACTAAAAAAAAGAGACAAAAAGCAAGAGCGAAAAAGCGGGGGTAGAGGGAATCTCCCCCTCCCTGCACCCATCCATGTTACAGTGCAGTATTACGTCCAAATAACTAAAAAGCAGTCCGGATGTTGAAATAACTTTCCTCCTTAAAAAAAGTGCTACGAGCAGTTATTTTTCTCTAAAATTTGCTATAAAACGTCAGAGCTTTCGCGCTTCCCACGATCACCACCAATTTCGCACTCTTTGCGTGCTCATGCACACCCCCCCCCCCCCCTATTGAAAAATCCTGGCTACGTCTGTGGCTATACTATGGATATACTATTTTAATTATATCCATGATCTATGTGCGAGAATCCCGCCCGGGTGTAAATGAGATCGTGTGTCATCCACAGGCCACAGGGCCGGCGTAACATAAATAAAATCATTATTAAGTCATTCATAAATTAAAACAATCGTCATTTAGTCTTCATCAAGATGAAAATGTATTTTCTCCAGACCTCATGTAAGATTTGGATACTACACATATTAATATGTTGTAAATAAAAAAATAACACATTACCCGACTTTTCTTTTTATTCACTTTGTTGTGACAAATATACGGTACGGTGATTAATCATAAACACAGCTAGCGCCCGTGAATGTCAACGGGCTGCTTCTGCTAGTTAGATATAAACCGTTAAACACATAAAATATGTTTGATTGGGGTTTTGAATAGTTACATAGATAGTAAACTAAAAATTACGACCTATTACGAGCATTCTAGGAAATGTCAAATCGGATTTGAATCGTAGTGACGTCAGAGCGGTCCTGAGATTGTCTACGATTTGAAACTGATTTGGCCCTTATTCCGGATATGAGGCTGACATCGCACCAAATTCCTATGTTAGTATTCATATCATTGTCCAGTACCTGAATTAGGTAGCTTTCACTTGTTAAAATGCCTATATTTAATGATATTGCGATTTATTGCCAAAATCCGGTCGTAGTCGATCGTGTGTGGGGTGGGCTTTACATTTTTCACGCTCAAATCCCCTCTATGCATGGGCGTACTACCTTGGCCATTTTTGTAGGGAATGTGTAAAGAATAAAGCTTTGATGTTGTTAAATGTTTTGGTATGCCTTTATGTTAGATGCCAACTGCCTATACACTGATTGCTCGTCTCCTGATACACACTAGCTCACAATTTAATATTATGCAGTTGAAATTCTTGAATTAACTTCTTTGTTCCCATTTGCGTCCTTATATACTTTAGATTGTTTATACTCATTAATGAAATGTCATTGATCCTAATGTCCTTGTCTGGCATACTGTTAGTGTTACAACGAAGGGTGTCTAAACCCTATTTTGATGTCGTACACAGTTAGCGATTACATTCCTCAGAAGCAATTATTATGGACCACTCGGTTATTGTTATTGTTATTTGTATTATTTTACTTGATAAGAACCTCTTTGTGGTACATAGTTCACATAAAAGTAGCCAAAGTTCGGCGAACTACATGGGTCACACATTTTTACATTGATTGACCCATGGTTACTCGACCTTGTGTGCCCAAGGAGGTGCTGGGCAAGCTTGCCTAGTACCTCCTTGGTATGCCTATGGCCCGTCTTGCTGGCATGCTGGAGTCGGTTTTGAGCCTGCAATCGATTATAAGATCGATTTTAACCAATCATTATTTTTGGTTTGTTTTAAGAATCTTTCATACTTCCTTTTTCAAAATAACATAATCTTTTCAAAATAACAAAATAATCATAATCAAATATTTCGATAGATAATAATCGATTTCAGGCTTCACATCGATTGTATGTCTTTAGTAGGGCGGGCCTCTGATCTCTGATAGTTGGTTGTTGCAATGTTTTTTTTTTTTTTTTTTTCTTTCTTCTTCTTATAATAATTGACCGGTGCAGATACTGGTAATCTATTCTGATGTATGATATATATTGTTTGTATACAGTTATCAATAGTCATTTTAAGCCAATTTAAGCTTTTCTCAACAATTTTTTACGATAATTTTTGTTGTATAATTATTATTGTGTTGTGATCAAGTATTATTTTAGTTTATTTAACTTTTTGAAGAATATACAAAATTACTACTCAATTGTTACAATTTCGGTGCCATTCTGTATTATGATTATTTATTGTTTTGAACCAAAACAAATGATGGTCCAAATGTTAATTAATAAGAGTAGCACCACTGACAATTTATGTTATTAATTAACATTCATGAGTTATTATATAATCGCAACCCGTTCGGTAATTTTTCTGTTAATATTATATAATTTAATCGCCAATTCTCGTGCAAATCATGGATTTGTTTTTTGCAATTTGAGCTAGCTAGTTTGTTTGAAACTCTAATTATGTGTTCTATATCTTCCACAATCTTTATTATCTCTTCGCCCCTAGTCACATTCACACACATGTACACACACACAACTCGACACATCACTACATGCACCTCTCTGCACTTGCACGCACCAAGCACTCCAGATTCATTATATTGTACTGCATACCAATTTGTTCTTCATTCATGGATATGGATGATATATTAAATGATGAACTATTTAATAATAAATAATGATAAACAACAAACCAAAATGGTAAACGAAATTTTTTCAGCGTAATACACATAAATATCCGAAGTTTGCAAAAGAACTTTGATACTTTCAATGAATTTTTATCTATATTAAATTCATTTCCTTTTTCTGTAATAGCTTTGACAGAGACATGGTTACACTCAACGGTTCGGTGTAAAAATGCCAGAGGTAAAAATGCCAGTGGTAAAAATGCCAGAGGTAAAAATGCCAGTGGTAAAAATGCCAGAGGTAAAAATGCCAGAGGTAAAAATGCCAGTGGTAAAAATGCCAGAGGTAAAAATGCCAGTGGTAAAAATGCCAGAGGAAAAAATGCCAGAGGTAAAAATGCCAGTGGTAAAAATGCCAGAGGTAAAAATGCCAGTGGTAAAAATGCCAGAGGAAAAAATGCCAGAGGTAAAAATGCCAGAGGTAAAAATGCTAGTGGTAAATGTAAAAGGAAAAAGTTGTCAGAAAAGAAAATCTGAGATGAAATTTGAGCTAATATTGAGTAAATTGTGTGATTTTTATTCTTGTACATAGGCTACATGGGTGGAAATCCTGAGGGCGGGGGCGTGTCCTTTCTAAGCTTTGGGAAGCAAAATGTTAAATATGTTTGCCCCTCCTCGAAACTATTAATTGTGGAGGACGGGAGGCATAACCTAATATCGGCATAACGTAGAAAATGTTACTTTTTTTCTATTCACAGACCCGAAGCGTCCCCAAATTTGTTGACATTGTACCATCCCCAGCATTTTCAAATGGAGTTCCGTCCATGTCTCTTTGATTGTAAAGTGCAAATAAATGAACATTCCCTTTCACTTTATTTTCATCATGTGAAGATAACAAAGGGGTTCACATCTGAAAAGAAATAGTTCAATTTCTAAATTAATGTGAATACGAAAGTGCATTAAAGGAGATGTCTCGTGTAGTTTTTCTTATTGATACTCTTTCTTAGTAGTTTAGTATTATTTCATAATGAATTCTTAGATTACGTCTCGTTATAATTGCAATCTGAATGATTATCATAAACTGGATGCCTAACCTACGCAACTTCAATTCTATTTTTCTGTATAGGCCTATTTACTCGCTTTATTAGCTCCAGATGGAACTCAAGGATCATGCAGTTTCAATAGATTCCCGCGATTGCATTCTCCTTGATGTGTCCCCAAATAATAACGATAGCGAGAAAACAATGAATAAAGAACTGGACACATTGTCTATTCATATTTACGCAGGTTGGCCTCAAATCACGTAGGTCTTCTTAAACAAAATGCAGTTATTTAGTTTCCTACTTTTTAATTTGAATATAGGTCTCTATCTACGGTATATGATGTGGACAAAGGATACTTGTTTTTTAAAATTTTTGATGAGTTTTCTGTCGTATCATGAGTGCACTTAATTTCAAATCCGTGAATTTGTTATGAGAACCCCCCCCCCCCCCCCCGCCCCGGATAGCATGCATGTATTGTTTGCCACTCGCTTTCAGTTGACGACCCTTTTTAGCTCACCTGAGCCTAAGGCTCGAGTGAGCTATTGCGATGGAAATTTGTCCGTCGTCCGTCGTCCGTCGTGCGTCGTCCGTTAACTTTTTACATTTTCATCTTCTTCTCCAAAACCCATGATCGAAATTCAACCAAACTTGGTAGGAATCATCCTTAGGGGTAGGGGACCCAAAGTTGCTAAAATGGTACATGTGGCCCCCAGGGGGGCCAGGGGGAGGGCCCCCAGTTGTAAAAGCTATGTAAATTTCAAACATCTTCTTCTCCAGAACCAGGCATAGCTCAGACTTGGTATTGTGTATGGAGATACCTCTATAGACGAAAAATGAAAGCTGTTCATGATTTTTTCTGGGTGGCCCTATAGGGGGTCTGTGGGGGTAACATACTGGAGGGGTGGGGGGGGGGGGGGGATTATGTTAATTTCTAACATCATCTCATGTACATCCTCCTAGTTGTTTCAATGTCTAACATATCTCCTGGTGGTGCTGGAGAGAACATGCACCAGATGTGAATTGATCCACCTCAGGTGAGCGTCGTGCCCCTGGGGCTCTTGTTTGTTAAACACTTCAATATAATATTTTTTTTTCTTCACTTATAATTCAGTTTGAATATATCTGCATCTTGTTTATAACTTAACGTGACGAGGCTGTAATGCTCGATGTTTGTGTGACGGCCTGTACATTTGCTGAAGAAGGGAGAACTGAAAAGAAAAAAAGTGCAGGTACAAGTACTAAAGCAAACTAGTCAAGATCATTTGGTACAAGTTATTTTACTACAGATACAGGTATTGTGTCCTTAAGTTATACAGTTAGTATCATGATGCGGGGGCATCTCGTTTTTCCGAAGGTTCGTAACATTAATTTTCCATGCCTGGGGGTTCAAAGTTCCGAACATTTGTTGCATTATTCCAAAGGTTCGTTATTCGGAAGGTTCCAAAGGTTCATAATTCCGAAAAGGTTCATATTTACCCACAAAAGGACTGTCCCAGTCCCACATTAGGGTGATGTCATTTTTGCATACCTCCTTTCCCTTCTCTAAACCTAAAATTCAGTTGCAAACTTCCTTCTCGTTCCAAATTCTATTCGGGATAATGAAATCGCACGTCGATTAAAAAAAGCCGGGTCTAGGATCTGGAGTCCAGAGTCCAACAGAAAAACGCGGTCAAACCAAATAGTTTAAAAAGTAAAATACAAGCAGATGTCAGGTCTGCTTTATATTCTTTATATTTCACCTCTTGATTTTTCACCTATATTCTCCTAGTATGCAGCTGGCATATTTTGCCTCTTTACTTTTTGTTCCTGACATCACCCATCGCGTGTTTATCTCTGCCATTTTACCTCCGGCATTTTTATCTCTGGCATTTTTTGCTCTGGCATTTTTTGCTCTGGCATCTTTACCTCTGGCAATTTTTACCTCTGGCATTTTTTCCTCTGGCATTTTTACCTCTGGCATATTTACCTCTGGCATTTTTACCTCTGGCATTTTTACCTCTGGCATTTTTTCCTCTGGCATTTTTTCCTCTGGCATTTTTTCCTCTGGCATTTTTACCTCTGGCAATTTTACCTCTGGCATTTTTTCCTCTGGCATTTTTACCTCTGGCATTTTTACCTAGCACCCACTCAACGACCCCTCCCATATTTGATATCGAGAATTACACATTTAACCATATAGATCGCAAAAATGGTAAGGGAGGCGGTGTGGCGTTTTATATTCACAATAATCTGCATTATAAAGTGAGGCATGATATTATAATTAACGGCGTAAAAACCCTATTCATAGAAATTATTGACGATAACTATAAAAATAAAATAGTCGGTGTAATTTATAGACCACCAAACAACATAGCTGATATATTTTTAGATAAATTAGAATCATGTCTTGAAATCGTATCTCGAGAAAACAAAGACATTTACCTCATGGGTGATTTTAATATAGATCTCTCTCTGCCTTACACTGCCCTTGGGCAACAGTTTACTAATTTATTATTATCATTTTCTTTCAAACCTCTTATTGACAAACCTACGAGGATTACAAATACAACACATACAATAATTGACAACATTTTCTCAAACGTACTGAGTACAGATGGTAATGGAATAATATATTACGATATCTCAGACCATCTACCGATTTTCACGATATGTTCATATAATAAACGCTTACATCAACATTCAAATAAAGAACACATTACTCGACGAAAAGAAACCAAACGCAACATAGAGTCCCTAAAAACAGATTTGAGTACAGGAAGTTGGCAAGATGTTTTTCATGAGACAAAGGCTAATAATTCATATGAAATATTTATAAACAAACTTCTTAATTATTATGATAAAAATGTGCCTCTGACAAGAATAACTTCCAGCAAAAAGAAGAATAAACAACCGTGGATCACTCAAGGAATAATAAAATCAATATTTACTCGTAATAGTTTATATAAAATATCACTTAAATCACCTACTTTGGCACATCAAAACAAATATAAAAAATACCGTAATAAGCTAACTTCTATTATCCGTTTAGCACGAAAATCAAATTTTTCTGACAAAATTCAAAGCAATAAAGACAATAACAAAACATTGTGGCATACAATTAATGAAATGTTAGGTAAAAAAAGAGAAAATGTACAAAATGTTGAATTATTAGAGAATGGAAATTACATTAAATACAATGGTCTTATTGCTGATGCATTTAATACATATTTTACCAATGTTGGCCTCAAAGATTGGTACTAATGATAATGATTTTTCACAATATCTAAATAATCATACCGAGCACTCATTATTTTTTAATCCGACGAATGTTCATGAAATTTTAGAAATTGTTCGATCTCTAAGTGTTTCTAAATCTAGTGGCCATGATGGAATAAGTGTACATCTATTAAAACAAATTATTCATTTCCTGGCTTCCCCGCTGGCACATATTTTCAATCTATCTCTTTCCCAGGGAATTTTTCCTGATTCACTAAAACTTGCCAAAATAATTCCAGTATTTAAAAAAGATGACCCATGCCTTATTGCAAATTATCGCCCAATCTCGTTGTTACCAAGCTTTTCTAAAATACTTGAAAAAATTGTTTACAAACGTTTATACTCTTTTTTGGATATGAATAAACTATTAATTCCCAACTAATATGGCTTCAGAAAAAATCATTCCACTGACCACGCAATTTTACAACTTTTTACGACAAAATAACTGATTCATTTAAAAAAAAACTAGCACACTGTTAGGGTTTTCATGGATTTATCGAAGGCATTCGATACAATGGATCATGCTATATTATTATGTAAATTGAAGACATATGGCATCAGAGGGATCGTACTTTCCTGGTTTAAGGACTACTTAGATAATAGACGTCAATATGTTAATTTCAAATCCAAATCATCTAATATATGTACTGTGAAATGTGGAGTACCACAGGGCTCAATCTTAGGGCCCTTACTGTTTTTAATATATATGAATGATATTGTCAATGCATCACCTTTACTAACATACGTTTTATTTGCAGATGATACTAACATATTTTATTCACACCAAAATTTAAACATGCTTGTTACAACTCTGAATCTAGAACTAAAGAAATTATCATTGTGGTTTAAATCCAATAAACTCTCCCTCAATATAAACAAAACAAACTTCACGTACTTTAAACACATTAATTCTACACATGTATTTCGCAATAATATTTTCATTGATGACATGCCCATTACTGAAAAACAAGAAACAAAATTTCTAGGTATATTGATCGACTCAAATGTAACTTGGAATAGTCACGTTCGTAACATTAGCATGTTGGTAGCAAGAGGCATAGGTATTTTATATAAATTGAAATATTATCTTTCTCAAAGATCACTATTAATGCTCTACAACTCATTTATTTTGTCACATATATCGTACTGTAACATAGTATGGGGAAATAGTAACAAAATGAATATAGACACTATGTTGCGTCTTCAAAAGAAAGCACTCCGTACACACTAAGAAATAGGGGTTCAAATTTGAACCCCTAGGGGTTGGTACAATAGCAGCACCCCAAGGGGTTCAAAATTTGCACCCCGGTATGGGGTTCAAAATTGCACCCAATATAGGGGGCGTTTTTGCACCCTCTGGGTTCATATCTGCACCCTAATGGGTGCAACGTCGATGACAATCGATCACCATTCTCGCCTCTTCACAGCTTGGCGGCAGACCATTTAAAGTTGCCGTTATTTCATATTTCACGCACATAGAACACAGACAGTACAATACACGCCATGAGGGGACCTCGCTGAAATCTATCACGCCACGCCCGGGGGCTTCTACACTCTTAAAATAGATGGGCAAAAAAATGCCCAATTTTTAACCAACACTGGGCAACATGGTGTCCACACAACTATTGGTTAAAATCTGCCCAACTGATGTTGGGTAATCAGTTTGCTATGTGGTTGGGCAAATTAAATTGCCCATCAGGTGGTGACCGATCAGATATTACCCCATTCTACAATTGCCAAACGGTTGGTTATATTCTCAGTTGGGTAATTATTTGCCCAACCAATTTTACCCAATAGGATTGCCCAACCCTCTTTGTCCAGCTGTTGGGTAATAAATATTATGTGGTTGGGCAAATTCAGTTGCCCAGTTGTTTCCTTTTTCCTCCAACCTAGAAAAAAAAATAAACCTGCTTGTTATGTCTTTCTGGGTTTTAACTTATCAATCCTAACCTATCCTACTTTAAACTATCCTATCATAACTTAACCTATTCTATCCTAGTCCTATCCTAGTCCTATCCTATCTAGTTTGTACATGTATTATGTATGTATGTAATTGGGTTTTTACAGACGTGTATCAATCAGATATGATTATTTACGTCTGGGACCGACCTTTAACGTCACCATCCGAAAGACGAACAATCTAGTGCAAGCTCTTATATACCCCTTATATTTTTTGTTATGCATTTGGTGACAGTTAGTAAAATCGGGCCACCCCAAACCATACGCTACTAAAAATCATGAATATTCATATCAGTGTTTTCCCCAATATTGGGGGGGGGGGGGGGGGGGGAATGCGAATTTCTAACCAACCATCAGTTACCCAACAAAATTTACCCAACTGGCAAAGGGAATGTGACAAAATTACACAACTACAGGGCAACAAGTACCCAACCCATATTTACCAAACACTGATGGTAAATATATGCCCATAAAATATAATATATTTAGGTAAAAATTATTGACCAATATTTGTTACACCACTCGTGTGTCCAGTTGGTTAATAATAGCCCCAAATTGGGCATATTTTTAACCAACCAGCAGTTACCCAACTAAATTTAACCAACATTTTAAGAGTGTACAGTCTCATATTTAGGATTACTTATTCAACTTTTAAGTTGCAGTGTATAGTCTACTATCTATTCCTATAACAAATCAGTGTAACTGTTAGTAAAACTAGCACTTTCCCTTAAAATGATATAATCCCGACTGAATTATCAAATGTAAACACGTATTCTTATTTCAATAACTTTTTTTATAAAGAAACTATCAAAATGAGCCGTGATAAAATCCCATATAATTTAAAAATGCGAATTATGCAAATTTTCCTGCCTTAATCCCTACGAGTAGCGATACGTTGGTTGATGTCAACTTGCAAGCCGGTTACTGTTAGTCTTTGCGCGATTACTCTTTTGAAACACGTCACTACGGAGATGTTCAATTTAAGCAAATTTACGACACAAGCTGATCGAAATGGATTTATTATTTCTTTTTCTAATTAATTTCATTTCTATGCTTTTGAATAATAAGTCTTATACTTCATGATATATTGTGACATAAGTGTCAACAATGCTAGTGTGGGTATTCATGTAAGACTAATACTTCTGCTCGAAGGGTGCAGAATTCAACCTTACACAATTTTGAACCCCGGTTTCCGCAAAGCGCACCCCTAGAGGTGCAGAATTCCACCCGAGTAGATATACGGGTGCTCCGCCAAAATTTGCACCCTAAAGTGAACCCTAATTTATATTGTGTGTATCTGTTCTCATTCTCATTATTTAGCCCACACCGATCCTATATATCATAAGTTTAAAACATTGAAAATTAACGATATTCACACCTACCAAACTGCTATATTTATGTATAAATTTTCCACCAACGCTACACCAATATCCTTTCATAATATTTTTATCTACAATAGAGATGTCCATTCCTACCCGACACGACATTCATCAGATCTTCATTTAACAAATCCAAAATTAATAATAGCTCAAAAAACGATAAGATATCACGGTCCAGATGTTTGGAACAATTTACCTCATGATATTAAACACGCCGTATCTCTTTTTTCTTTTAAAGCTTCGTTAAAGAAGTATTTGCTATCCACTTATTTGTAAACTTCTCACTTGCACACTTTTCACTTCAATCCCTTTCCTTCCCCCTTTCCCCTTCTTTTTGTAGTAAGAAATAATTTTTTTCAGTTAGTGACATCGCTCTTATGATATAGACATTTTATATTAATTATGCTTTCCATGTAACCCTTTCCACTGGCTGCTGTTCATTCAAGCATTTTGCTTAAGATAGCTGGCCCCTGTATTTCTGCCATTTCTACTTGTTCATTTCGATTTATAATCATGTCTTTATTCTGTTGTCATTGTTATTTAACTGTCACATTTGTAATTTGAACAATTATGGTGTATATTTATTACTATAATTGTTTGTAAATTTGTTATTTGATTTGATAATAAATGCAGAAAATCCTGCTTTGCAGGTTGTTATAAAAAAAAATTCATGTTTTCAGAAATTTTGTATTTTTACATCCTTTCCTTTACAATATTTTCAGTTAGAGATGAAATTCCAAAATTTGACTTTATAATGTAATTTGTTATCTTTTTATCTTGTTTTCTCTCCTTTATTTTTCAATTCGATAGGGGCACGTGCCTTCCTGCAGTTACGCCCGCTGATAATCTATTCACATATCAAAATAATGACCGTATGACATTGTTTGTCGCATATTCGATTTTTAAATGCCCAGTACCTCCATAGGCACTAAGAATACTTATGTGCATCCAAGGATAACTTTCTTACATTCAGATTAAAAGGAACATTCGCTTCAAAGAGAAACAACTTCTTTCTCCTCAATATCGTTTTTTTTTGTCCCCCCCCCCCCCCCCCCCTCCCCTTATATTTTGCAGACAAAAGTAAGGAGAAATGTTAAAGAAGCAGCTGACGTAAAGATCGTGTCCGGGCTATTGTATATCCGTTAAATTGCAAAATATTATAATGTATTATGTCCATCAAGTTCTTGTGACTGTGTTACCAAGGTGGGGGTGGAGGTGTGGTTATGTTGCCGTGGGGGGGGGGGGGGGATACTCCCTCCCTCATACTTCCCACCCAATCAGCTTCACGAGCCGTCATTTGCTGACGTTAAGACCGCGTCAGTGACTGGTCCGTTCTTTTGCACGTCGTGAAAGATTGATATCGTATAAAAAGTGATTGAAACACACAGTATACTTTTTAATAACTGGCATATGAGTTAATTGCACTTGCAGGCTCGATTAGCACAGGTAATGACACAATTGAAATGAGGCCTCTTTCACCCCCTATACCCCTTACAGCTTCCAAGTTGTATTAAGTTCACTTTAACTTTTTATTGTAGACTTTCACTATAGGAATAATGAAAATGTTTGAATTTGTGCGTAAATATGATCGCAAAAATAAATCATGAATTGTCAAATACTAGCAAGCAGGGAGCTTTAAAGGTAAAATTATCATAGGCTGTGTTTTAAAATAGAAGTTTTCTTGTTTATTTATATTTCTCTCCATAATTATTATATTTTCGTTAGATTTTAGCTGCACACTTCACATTTCCGCGTTGTCACATCAAGATTCACAAACATAATTTTATTTCCGAATAAATCAAGTGTTTGCTGAAATCAATGTTAACATATTTAATGAAAGAGGCAAAATTTATACGTTGAGCACAATGCGTAGGTTGGGGACGCCAAAACAAGACATTTAACACGCTGTTGGCTAATGAGCCTGTTATGTCATTTTCAGCATATTAGCTTATGCTGCAGCCTACCCCCCCCCCCCCCAATCTCCCCGAGAATGTGGAAATCTTCTGGCTACGCTTTAACTTTAAAAATGTTGGTTTTACAAATGTTCTTGTTCACTGTGTGACGTCTTTTGCCCTTGTTTCTGTTTAAGAGAGGGGGGGGGGGGGGACATTTGGCAGTTTTCTATCATTGATTAACAAAATTAACCAGAATACCAGATGGTTCCCTGCATCTGCGTGATGGATTTATGAGATTTATGAGAACATAGTAAAAACAGATTGCCTCAGCCACATGACTTGTATTGCTTTTTATTCCCCATTGTCAGCCTGCTTCTCACGGCAAATTTATTACACCGGCCATCATAGGCATATGGGCACATTTTTCTGCTTGGAAGACTGACGCCTCTTGTCCGAATATTAATTCTCTAGTTTCTAAATTTTTGATAGCGAGCGAGCAAAAGGAGCAGGAAAAGGGACATTTTAGTATAGAAAATTCATTATTTCGTCATCAATATAATTATACACTTATAGAAGAAATAATGATATATGCGGGCACCTTGCTGCCCGAATATGAGGTAATAGTTGCGCGAATATTGGTATTTTCAAATTTCTGAGAGGGGGGAGGGTGCAGTCGACAAATGCTTACGAACGACTATTATGTTGGCCATTTGAGAACATTTTAATAAAGTAATCCATTGGCGGCATAAACGAGACACTTATTGAAGGGGACATATTTAGGTTAGCTCTTATTTAAAAACTCAACAATAGACCATATTTCCACAAGACGCAGATGACCGAGTTCGTGTAGATTTTTCAAAGCGCTGCGACATGTCTCTGTCATGATGATGTATGACCGTACGTGCAGAAAGTCGGAGAAAAGCCTTTGGTATAAGAGCAAGTCGGGCGTACCGTAATTTTAATTGATCATTAGCTAAAACAAGCGTTACAAACACGATGATAATCAACTGAATGAATCAATAGACTATATCTCTTTTGTTTTACAGTTATCTCTAAATTTTACTGATGTAATGTGACGCGTAATACTAGTTAGGCCTATAATAAATACTAACGTCACTAGTTCGGTAATCTGCAACAGTTCTCATTATCAGCAATGCATACATGCAGACTTTCGTAGTTTTGTGAATACATATAATCGGGAAGCTATCATAGAGTTTACCCGAAGTATGAATGCTTTTCTGATATAGAGAAGTAGGACAGTGTATACATCATGTATGCGACTGCTCTTACGCAAGCAATTTACGTATGAACAGAATTCATGTCAAAAGTTCACGAAATTTGAGTTCGAGAAACAAAACTGTTCACTTATAAATTAGCTATGTATATTATATTAAAAATTAGAATTTCGTGAAGAAAAGTTCAGGAAGCTCCTTTTTTCTCCTTTCATGTTCTACTAAATTGTTTTCAAGAATCGTGCATGTCGTCTCGAATTTTCTAAGGCACTATATGATTAATTTTAAAATGTCTACATTGCCCTTACACCTCTGCGAATCCAAATGAAATTGTATTGATGTACTGGGGATAGTTATACAATACAATACAATACAATAAGCATTTAGTACGCCCTTCCCGTAAGGCTTGGAGCGTTTAGTTGATGGGGAGGAGAAAGGGGTGGGGTGGGAGGTCATTGTCAGGGGTGATAGTCCGGAGGTAGTCTTCTACATAATATTGCAATCAAAATTCAGCGTTCACCCTTTTAAAATTCAAAATCATAATCGATGAGACGTTACCAAAGAGGTACATCATGCAGGAAATCCTTGATTATAACTTTCACGATCTGTGTACGTGACATTCAGCCAATATACATGGTACATGCCCATGGTGCATCAATGGCGTAGTCTTGGGGGCCAACGGTCTTACACAAAGTGGACGGAATACGACGGATTATAAGAAATGGGTTTAATCGGATACGATTATGTTAATGTTCTTTTTCACTCCCTCTCTTTTGTTCTCCTCTCCCCCCTTCCCTTTTTACCACTGTGTCCCCGTACCACGTGGCTACGCCATTGTTTTGTATATACATTTATCTGTTCCTCTCGTTTTGTAATTGTATATTCAGGTGCCACTATATGCTACCATGATTGCCCAATCAGGATACACCAAACTTCCGTTATCTCAATCAGTTGATCATAATATCAAATACGTCACAAAGATCATATTCCACCGATAAAATAATGCCTAATTGGACGAGAAAGACAGGAGAGCTTATCATTGGTTCCGCTTCAATCATTCTCCGTTCCTAGTCACATGTCGATAAAGATTGACGATATAAGGTGTGATCATTACAATCAGGACTTCCTTAACCGAAATCGATCTGTGTTGAGGAAAAATAAATAAACAGTTGGGTTATAATACACCTTCCTTCTGTCGCAGCGAGCACATAAGTTTACATATTGATCAGGTCTAGACTGACACTGGTTAACAGCTCCCATTTCGTAGTTCGTTAGTATGAATATTCTGCGGTTTAGCATGTCAGCAGAAGGGATATATCATTGAGGTTTGTTAACCTTCTTTCCTCATGGAGTTTGTTTTAATTCTTGGTTGAAGGAAATGTTAGAGTTAGTCAGTTAGAGAGTACCGCTACTTAGCAATTGGTTTTCAAGCTTTATATTCTGTTGTTGTTTTTTCTTCTCAGTTGCTCTATACAGTACTTTACATGTAATATTATGGTTATTGTTATTTGCGTGAATACTGTCGTAATTCTACGTACAGTTTGAGCCAGGGTATTGTTGTTAGTATCGGACAAAATTTGCTAACAAGGGTACAAAACCCTAAAAATTCGACAATATACAGCATGCAAGTGTGGATATGTGGTTACTAATTTTTAATAAAAATAGTGGATTTGAAATACTCAGTTGCAATCATAAAAATATGAGAAAAAAAACTGTCATCAAAATCATTTTAATTTATACTCAACAAACTAAATTACCAATTTCGATCTTACTGAAGTTTTATTCTCACGTTGTCTTCGATTTTTACAAGAAATTACAATTTGTCATCTTTGTCCAACAATGTAGCGTTCTACTTGTAGGAAAAAGATAAACCTAAATTCTTTATATAATCCTGCCTCGCATTATTGTCAATATAATTTCCCTCGATCTCATCCTTCTATATCCGCTGCAGGTTGATTTTAGATGACGAAGAAAAGACCCAAAACATACACTAGTCGTGACAGAAGAGGAATTTCATCAGAGACTGACTTCTAATTTGAACAAGCCTGATCAAACCGTGCTTCGACTTCCATCCCAGCGATGTCCGCCCGTATAGTTTTCGTTGTCCGTCAGAAAAGCCAAGAACAAAATTGACACTTCGCCCATAAGAGGGAGAAGCTGTGTAAACTCGACGACAGCTAATCCCGCCCAAACTTCAGGGGTATAGGCAAGCCGCCGGGGTCCGTTCTGTTTGTTCGGCCAACAACGGATGAATGTGGGAGGAAAAACGGAAGGAGACGCAGTTAAATAGATTTGGATGAATCCATGAATGAAATCACTTTGGATGGTTATCTAAATTGATCGGGACACCAAAAAACGAGAAGGAAAAACAGGCCGGGGAGGTAAGTTAGTACAAATTTTGTTCGTTGTAGTAGGCTATTTATTTACATTGTCACGTTGTTCCTTATACGCTGCCCCCTATACCCACTCCCCTAATTCTCCCTGTGTCTGTCTGTCTGTCTGTCTGTCTGTCTCTCTTTCTCTCGCTCTCTCTCTCTCTCTCCCTGCCCTCCCCTCTCTATTTCTTGCAAACTAAAATGTCAAAGGCGGAATTTTCGATAGAAAATTGAAAAATTGCCTTTCGAATACCGTATAATGGATAATTCAAGAAGAACAGTAAGTGAATATTGTTTAGTTGTTAAATGGTTAGACATTCTAGTCCCCACTGCATCTTTGATAGGCTAGCTAGGAATGAATGGGGGGGGGGGGGCGGGTCTGAACAAATTTTCTGATCGACAGTTTTTCCCCGAATTTTTCAACAAGTCCATGAAAAACATAAGTTTTCAGAGTTTACATTTTACGGACAAGATTGAAAAGAAACACATTTGTAAACAACTACAGATTTGCATGCTGGCAAATATAATATAAATGGGGATGTCAGACCCCCCCCCCCCTACTCATCATCTACGCCCTTATGTTAGACTATTGTTGACAATCCGAGGGGAAACTTGATATTTGTATATTTCTGCTGGTAATGAGCTTAACAGAGCATTATGTTGGTGATTATATTCATGTGAGTGAGATAGTCTCTCTATTTTTTTTGTTCTGTATGTAACTGTGTCAAACCGAAAGGCCACTCGTGCCATATCCCCAGATATTTTTTATTTAAATCCGATTTTGTTTATTTAAATCCGATTTTTTAAATTTTTATTATTTTTTAAAACTTTCATCAGAAATTATGTTCAATTAGAAAGAAATCTTAGCGTAATAATAGCATCACTCCTATTCTTATCATAAATTTTACCCCTAGCATTTTTCTTAACAGTTTACTTTGTAATTTAGCCCAGTTAAAAAATATTACATAACCAATTACAATTTTTGAAAAAAATTCCTCCAGAGGCACCAAATGTGTACATATATTTCAAATATGAAATTGCCTATAAAGAATTTTTATTCCATCATTATTTCCTCACACATATTAGTTATCAAAGTTGATTAAAATTGGTGCTTTAAGAAAATGAAATCTGTGTATTACATTTGAATCACATGATTTTTATGTAATCAACTTTTTAAAAATTCTCTCGAAAAGAAGCAAAAATTGTCTTCCTATTTCAAAATTGCCTTTGTGCCTCCACTGTAAAGGAGCGGGGGACATTTTTGGGCTGTGCATTCAAAGTTCCATCCTTGAGTGCATCTCTCTGTCTGTCTGTTTGTCTGTTTGTTATATTCTTGTTATCACATTAACTTCCGGACCACTTGATTGGATTTTAATTAAACTTGGGTCAAGTAGGTACTCTTAGGCAGCAATGATGTGAATAGACTTCAGAGTTGTCAAGTACTGTGATGCAAGGATAAGCCGGTTAGATTTCAGAGTTAAAGTTTTGAAGAGTTTCAGAGTTCCTTGCAAAAATGTTAATTACTAGTAGTATTGTTACAAATTTCAACTGAGCAATTTAACTGCATCACAGCCAATATTTATGCCTCCACACTCCAATGATATTTTAAGTTCTTTGTAACAGGCTAAAACCTTGCATTTAAATATGAATGTCTCTTGTATGATCAGCAATAACGACAATGCAGTAACAAGGTTAAATCAGACATGTACAAGGCCCTTACACTGTAACTTTTGAACTTCAAAGTCTACCGGTAATCAGTTTATTGGTACATATTTGACCCGAAGTTTCATTAAAAACCAATCAACAGCTCTGAAGTTCTAGCAGTAATAAGAAATAACATATGGACGTATACAAACGCACAGTATGCATGCAAGGATATACGCTTGGACACCTGCATGGACAAACCGCCAAAAACATGAAAAAATGAAAACAAAGATGCCAATGGATTATAACAATGCCACATCCAGCATACTTGAACAAATTTTAGTAATACTATCAGCCCTGTTACCCAACCATAAATATGATTTATTTTCTTACCTCTATTTTGACATAATATGGAAACATTTTCTCATAGTACAAAATTGTCTGTGAAAGAGATTTAAATCAGTGAGTGATAAATGATTGTGAATGAACGAAAATGAGAATATGTTTTGGCCATAGACCTGTATTGGCTGAATAATTAAAGTTAATTTGTAAGTAGTCTTTTCACCTTAAAGGTTAAACATTGTAAGTTTTCCTTGTAAGATTTCACATAATAAAGTTAAATCTTGTTTCATAGCAAAATAAAATCACATCACAAACATTATTCTCAAAGCCTAAAGTTTTTGGAAGTGAAGTGAATTAGTGATAAACATTCGCAAAAAATCCGGGTTAATTCTCTTTTCCATTTAAGATTTGTCTGAACAGTAGGATTTTGTTGGGTTTGTAGGGGTACAAATGGCATTATGAAACCATTGGTCAGCATTGTTGTGCCTTTCAATGCCTAAATTTGCAAATTTGCCATTATTTTAATTTGAAAACTCATTTTTAAAACATAATCATTGTATATAATACACAAGTCTATGGGGATGATTTAATTCAGTGATTTTTTTTTAATCGAGGTGATTTAAATCGCGATTTAAATCCGCCAACCCTGCATATCCCTTCTGGATTGATGTGAACAGAGTATTGGTTTTAATTTAGGATTGAATATGTTTGTCTAGTGGTTTCACCATCCTTATCATTATCCTCGTCACCATTATCATCCATTATCATCATCACCATCATCATTATCACCACCACCATCATCATCACATCATCCATTATAAACGTATTCAACAGCAGTAACATAATTATCTTCATAATCATCATCACCCACCATAGAAATAATCATCATCATCACCAGCACCATCGTCATCGGCTCCATCATCATCATCATCGGCTTCATCATCATCATCATCACCAGCACCATCCTCCTCCTCCTCCTCACCATCAACTCATGTGTCCTCTCAAGGTGGCGGGAAGGGGAGGGGGTTAAGTGCATTTTGTCCCCACCCTCGATATCGTTCTATTATCCGCCACCTTCAAGATCGACATCATGATATCGGTTTGAACTCCGCTAAGCTGTTCGTTTAACACAAACTTCTGGTATAATGCTTGAGACCAATACTGCAAATTGCGCCCAATCATAATATCATTATTTCATTAAATTCAGTGGTATTTCAGTTCATGATGCGACAACAGGACTCTATCACAATGCTTATAATCCCTTGTCGTTTTCTTAACAATTGGTATCGTCAAAAAAAATCTCTAGCATTTTCTCTTGGCCAAACATTTACCAATCAAGATTGTATTTTCTCGTGCTTATCTGTTTACCTACCCCACCTCCTCCTCCCACCCCCCCTCTCTCTCTCTCCTCCCCTCTCTTTCTCTCCCTCCCTTTATCCTCATTCTATCTGCCGTGATCATGTGTTATTTCTCTCTCCTATTTCTGGCTCTCTGTCTCTGTTCCCTCTCTTTCTTTCTCCCCCTATCTCTCTCTCGGAGTCTCTCCCTATTGTTATGTGATTCTTTCTTCGATAAACATGTATGCTTTGCAAAATGGATGTTTCAGAATCATCTTTATGTAAAACAAGCATTTATTCTTCTATGGCAGCATCTACTGTTTTATACTACCGTGTCATTTCCCCATGTTCCCCGTGAAGCTAGGCTCAAATTCATACTAATTCCATTCATTTCCACTCTTTTCACGCTTGTTTCCGTTACAGGTGCGTATACTCTCTGCAAATCAAGACGTCGGCAGTCTCGGCAAAACTCTCATCTCCGACACCTCGCAAGCATCTTTTAATTTTCTTCAGGGGAGCTTGATCACAGTCAACGGCGTCTTTAAATAACCTGAGTGGTCCTTGCCATGACCATGGCTTTGATTTACAAAGGTGCCGTTATCTGATACCCTTTTCATCTCTGCTATAAAAATCTTGATACTTTAGTTCGCTTCAAGATTCAAGATTCACGATTCACGATTAAGCTTTCAAGAGTTTTATTGCCCAGATAATATTAATACAGAAATTTAACTCTCATCGGGGGCCAACAGATAGCCAAAAGGCGGTCGCCACTGTGCAGCCCTCACAATTTGTCGAGTAAACTTGATACATGATACGACACAAATCTTGATGAAGGTGCTAATAAGATATTAAAGAGATAATAATTATGTGTTAGACTAGTGGCAAGACCAGTGATACAATTTAGATAAAATCATTATTTTAGATGGTCTTTGGTAAGGACTTTATAATGGAGAACTATACGGAAGTAATGACTGACACAATGAACGTCGTCACGATGTCGGATATACCAATGACGACGATGAATTCGACCATGACACCGGGAGGCGGTGGTCAAGGATGGGGCGTGGGCAGGATCGAGAACAACATCGCCATCCGCACGGTGTACGGCATCATCGCGATGACGGGCATTCTCGGAAACTTTCTCGTCTGCTTCGCGCTCTCCAGGAACGCCACACTGCGCATGCGCACCAGCTACTTCATCATCCATCTTGCCTTCACTGACCTATTGACCTGTACCTGGACCATTCCATTCCACCTGTTTCCCGATCCACCGGGGGTGGCCGATAACACAAATGGCGAGATCGTCTGTCGTCTCTACATCTCGAAATTCCCGCTTTGGTGCACCATCTTCGCCTCCGTGTACAGCCTTGTTAACGTCACACTCGAGCGATACTTCGCCGTCGTCCACCCCGTCAAGTACAAAATCCTCTTCTCGAAGAAGTGGAGCGCGATGATGATGGCAGCAACGTGGGTTATCGGCTTCCTCTCCAACATCTACTTCTTCTGGTTATACGATGCTAAGGAAGGGACGTGTGAATTCATTGGGTACCCGTCGATAGAGTCTCAACGCATTGTGGGTGTGTATACATTCGCCGTAGTCTACGTCATCCCCGTAGTGGCTACACTCTACTGCCATCATAAGATGATTACGTCACTCAAGAAACAACTAGAGTCCCTCAGACAAGAAAGGCGGGAGAAAAGAGCGACAGGTAAGGTGTAGTGTGGGAGCATTGTGATATATTGCTGAAAGCTCTTGACTCTGGGAGGTCCTGGGTTCGATCCTTACTCGGTACTTACATCCTTGGATAAATATTGTTTCATCCATATTTTCCCCTCTTTACCCAGGTGTATGTGTACCTGGTAATGCTGGGGTATTAACTGTAGGCCCCAAAGCAAGAGCAGTATACTCATGTAGCCCTTGGTAAATAAAATCAATTGATTTTAATCATAATTAATCAGATCAAATTATATTAATGAGAGGGTATCAACCCCCTGACACCCCTATATTATAAATTGTGTGCCCCCCCCCCACAAAAAAAGGAAAAGGAAACAAGAAAACAAGAACAAACAAACAAACCAAACTGATTTTAACGCCCCGACTATACGACTAGATTCTGAACGATATTGGATTAGCTGTACATAAAACTTCAAATTGTAAATTCGTCTTGATCATGTAGGTCCAAATGTAGGTACAAAATGAAGAGAGGCAAAAGGGGGAATAAATATAGAAATGAAGGGAAAAAACATGTATAACTGAATTAGTTTACCAAATACAATAAAGAAATGCTGCCTCTATAAAGTGACTTCTGAAAATGTAAAATGGTATAGTTTCAGAGTGAAAAAGAAAATCAAAATTAGCGACGGTAACCTCCCGAATACATGACATGTGAAATGGAGTGTTGAAGGTTTGAAATCAGTCATGCACATTTGTCTGATCAAAGTGCTTTTTTATGTGCTCCTAACTTAATTGAATATTCCCAAGTACGAAAATGAACCACTGATTTTATAAAAGATGAGGAAATTCGTTCATATGAATGCCTCTTATATGAAATCGGCTGACGGTATGGGGACAATGGCCGAGAAACCCTAAATTTTAAATCATTTTCACTCAGGCTATGTTACATGGTTACCAAACGAGAGGAGATCTCGGTTTAGAAACCATCAGAGAGACATCTTCCCTCGAATAGGAAGAATAATGTTTAACATTGTCCTTCCAGTATGACCTGGATACCAAGACAACTTGAATCAGTGACATACACACATTATTTTCTACACATTTTTTTGTTTACATTTTGCAAAATATTAAAACTTATAGAATGTATACAGAGTATACCTCAAACAGCACGCATGGTAATACAAAGACGAGTTTTTCATTTTAACAAAGCAATCATATACATAAATCCCAGGTAAAGTTTTACCGCTGAATTATAATGAAAGCTATATATACACCAATGGAAATTGAGGTTTGATTTGTGCATGTACTGTTTCACGTTTGTGCATAACTGCATATATTTTCTTCCACGTCGAATTTCATACTGGCTAAATTTACTTAAACTCGCCTTGTTTATCGTAGTACAAGAATATACTATATTTCTTTTCAATGAAAGCTGCACATGATAGGTTGTCTGCATTGAATTGATAGATAAAATAACTCTTATTAATTTCATTTTCCCCGGACCAGGCAATGTTGCTGGGAGAGCTATTCTGAGAATCGTACAAGAACGCAGTACATTCATTTCCCCGAAAGTTGCTCATTGCTGCCACAGGCGTAGCCAGGAGGGGGGGGGGGGGGGGGGGGAGTTAGGCAGACGTGAAGGATCCAACCGCATAGCCAGGATATCATTTTAGGGAGCGGTTGTGGGGCACGCGAACAGGGGGCCTCAACTCCACTTCTGCATCCGGCTTTCCATGGGGGCATTTCCGGCGGGTCAAAAGTGCACACTGCTCCCACTTTTCATGTATTAGCCTATGAAGCCGAATTTTTTTTTCAGTGTACCAGCGAAAATCAGATTTTGGCCTGCGTGCAGCGCGTAAAGTTATTGAAATTCAAAATTTGAATATTCATGAGCTTTTATAACTAATTAACATAAAATTGAACTGTAATATGCTTGTACTGTACTTGTGCAGCCAAAATGAGCAGAAGATGCAGAAAAACAAGAAAAAAGAAGAGGAAGAGGAAGAAGAAGAAAAAGAAAAAGAAGAAGATGAAGAAAAATGAAGCGGAAGAGGAAGGGGAAAAGGGGAAGAAGATGAAGAAGAAAAAGGAGATGAAGAGGAAAAGGAAGTGGAAGAGGAAGAAAAGGAAGAGGAAGAAGAAAAAAAAAGAACAAGAAAAAAAGAAGAGGAAGAGGAGGAGGAGAACAAGAAGAACATAAAGAACAAGAAGATGAAAAAGCAAAATAATAAGAAGAAGAAGATGAAGAAAATGAAGAGGAAGAGGAAGGGGAAAAAGGGGAAGAAGATGAAGAAGAAAAAGGAGATGAAGAGGAAAAGGAAGTGGAAGAGGAAGAAAAGGAAGAGGAAGAAGAAAAAAAAAGAACAAGAAAAAAAGAAGAGGAAGAGGAAGAGGAGGAGGAGAACAAGAGGAAGAGGAGGAGGAGGAGAAGATGAAACTACCGAGCCCCTGATTCGTCTGCCTAGAAACATGCATGACGCCCCACCGCACAATGATTGCACAGATCTTTGTGTTTGAAGAAATATAATCATACCTATCTCAGGATAGCTTCATTGAACTGCATGATGAAAGGGATAATAACTTCAGACAAGGTTGAAGACCAAATAAAATATGATGATTAGATCTGAATGCCCGACTTATGCTTATGCTTACAATTGCAAACACAGGTTGTATTAAAGCTGATTAAACAAAATCATATTTCACAATCTTTTTCTAAATTACATTGGAATTAAAAGGAGAATTATTTGATTTAAAATATTAATTGGTTATATATGTATTTAGTATTTAGAATTTTAAACTGCATTATCCTGAGGTGACATGATAATTGACTGTGCCTACATATTAAGTATTTGTTGAAATGTGAAAAGAATTTTGGATTATACTTAGTCACTTTTTCATAATCATGTTTTAAATGGGCAAATCATACCAACTATAATTTTTTTATTACATATACATGGTCATGGACATGTAGACCTACAAAAGGGAAATCAGTGGTGGTAAAAGTCTCTGCTTTTTAAAAAAAATACAAATTTGTGGGTGAATATATAATGGGTCTAAGAGTGAAATGTCAAGTGATTACAATAAGGGCCATTGAATAGCCTTGATACAACCCCCCCCCAAAAAAGTCAGATTTATTGGTCTACTTGGACACACACCCAAAGTTACAAATCTGTTTCCCCTTGAAAAAGTATGTTGAGCTCTTTCCAATTTACAAATATTTTGACATTCAGTATCCAGCTCAAAAATATATGCATTCCTGAGAATTATGTAAATAAGCAATAAATCTCTCTTTAAAACATCATTTAAAACTTGAAATAATAATAAAGATCAGGAATAATTTGATCCTTTTATTCCCTTTGCTCTCACTTCCCCCGCTTTTTCGCTCTCACTCTCTTTTTTTTCTTCTTTTTTTTAGTGGCTGAATAGGGCAGACAAAAAAAATGCTTAGCAATAATGTGTAGTTAAACTCTGTATTAAGTATTGATTTAAAGTTACTGGCATCTGTGTGGCTTCACATTACAAGCTGAATGAGGAACTTGATTTCCTTTTTTCCAGGACTAATTAAATGCCATCAGTATATGAGGAAATGACACATTCACTGATAATAATGCACGTATAAATTATGCGAGATGTTTTTGATATTGTCATGGTGTTTTTGACAAGGGTTTCGTTTTCTAAATATATAGGGCATATCAAATCATGGCTGGTTTTAAAAATACATCACTTAACATGCGGGTGATTGATATCTAAATAAAACCACAATCTTCATCTGATTTGTTATAAATAAAAATGATGCTTTTCATATTTAAAACTAAAGATTATTGGTATTGAACCATTACATATACACTGACAGATATCATTATCATGAAAATTATCCGAGTAATGCCGATCGAAATGACAATCAAAAGCTCTTCCCGAGGATTTATAATTTTAGTGGAGCATTTTCATAGCTCTAAATCATTTGAAATAATTAGCATGATAAAAATCCTAAAATCTAAACTGTAACCCTGGTAACATTTAGAATGCCTTTGCTTATTGATCACATTCTGGATTTAAAAAAAAAAGATAAAGTTGTGAAAGAAATAGTCTTAAAGCAATTGTGAAAGGGTGATCATGTCTATATCAGAATCGGTGTATACTTTGAGGTTTTGGAATCATCAAAATGATAAGAAATAATATCTCGCGAAAGGTATTATTACACTGCACACATAAATGGGTATATGGGACCCCAAACACATGTGGCATTAACTAATTCTCGTCATATTTCGAATACGAGTTCATTTGGAAAGCAATCAATTTCAGGGGACATTTCTGTTATGTTCTTTCAAACTAACATAAACGGAATGAGAAAGCTCATAACTTATTTTCATCTTTCCCAGCACTCTACCTTCTCTCGAGAAGAAGCCTAAACTCACATTTTGATAGAGGCATATTAAAGAGGAGATTGAGTTGTGGGAAAGGTGAAAAATAATTTGTGAACATTCTCACTCCTTTTATGTCAGTTTGGAAGAAGATCATAGTGGAAATGTCCCCTGAAAAGGATTGCTCTTCATATGCCCTCATATTGGAAATATAACAAGAAATAGCTGAAATGTTCAGGCCGAACATTCATGTCACATGAGTGCATTCCCATCCATTTCTGAGTGCAGTGCATGTGCTTTTCAGCGAGATTGCGTCAATGTCTTATGATTTTGATGATTCCCAAACCTCACAGTATACACCAATTCTTATGTAGACATGATCACTTTCCTTATTGCATTGAAACAGTGTAATTGCATGACCAGAACTCAACTTTATATTTTAACTTTTACATAATTATTTGGGCCTGTCGACCAGATTAATTATAGATTATTCATTTCTTTTATCACAGTATACAATGGACCGACTGGTGATTTTAAAATCTAGGCCAATTCAATTAACATACATCCTCATGATGGAAAGTGTATTATGCCGTGCATGCACAATAATTAGTCTGACAATAAATCTTGTAAGTTCACTTTTAACATCGCGAAGACGTGGTGTAGCAAGGGGATGGGTGGGGAGGCGGTGTTATAATAATTTTCTGTTCACAGAAGCTTCATATGGATTAGATTTTGTACAAGTATGATTTTGTCACAGTGATTTTCCCCCCCCCCCCCCCAGAGCTTTCCCCCTTCAGTTTTCAGAACCAAATCACGCGTCACTCCTGACGATTGCCACCCCCCCCCCCCACATCGCTGAAAATAAAAAAATGGGAAAGGAATAGAAAATGGGAGTAAGAGGACGTAAAATGATGAAACGGCTCCCCCAATCCCCTGACCTCACTCAATGACTTTGTTCTCAAGCAGTATTTATATCCACACACTAAAGTCAGTGAGACTGTTACCCCCTTTCCTTACACCTTTGTCTTGGTCAATGGTTGGACCCATGCACACTACGCTGTCGTGTTTGTTTATTCACATATTTCACTGTTTATTCACAAAAATGTCTTTCAGAAATATATGTTTGTACACATTCTTCTCTTTTAAGCCTGGGTCACATTATTTTGTCCGATAATGAATGGTTGATAGTAGTAATGTATACGTACGTTGTAAAATTATTATTAGTTTTATTACTGTGAGGTAGAAGGTATGACAGTTAATGGAGGAGTGAGTTCTAGTCGTGCTGTTTTTTAACCATTGTACTTTTAATGTTTAATATTTGTATTTGTATATGGGATTGTACAATATCTTTCTATCTTTCTACATTACCTATGAGGGTTCGCATGCCTCTGGGTAACAGAGAAGTATTTCACTTTTGCGAACCCTGGCCCATAGGTAACCATTTCTTTCCTTGTTGCTCATTTCCTTCTCTTTCTCTATTATTTCTATTTTATATTTATTATGTTGACTTTGTATATGCTATGAATTTCTGATTTTTATGGCCAAATAAATAATAATAATAATAATAACGATAGCGTGATTTTTCATTAAAGGTACAAAAGGCCTAGAGCTGCCAGACTATTAACAGACACGAGCATACTCACACATTCGGATGTGTACCTTTGATTGAAGATATCGTTATCGTTTTTGTTATTGGTCAAAATGTGACCCAGGCTTTAATCTCAAAGTATTCCCAAATGGTTGCTATCTTCATTAGATGTTAAGTTGCCGTTTTGATGATGATTGAAGATTTACAGAGCCACACTGTCGCAACATTACAAGAAACCTCGTACTATGGTCAATTTTAATACTTTTCACCGTTAGCATTAAAAATGATTGTATCAGTAGGGCTATTTTCAATAGGCATGATAGGCGATCGATGAACCTGGTATTGTCATTAACGAATATCGGGGATAAGTTTGCGACGACAAACATGTTATTTTATTTTTTGCCAGTGAATGAGTATACATTCACTTTTGAAATGGTTTATGTACTTCTAAAATACATTCTTAACCAATGTCATCCAATATTGCCATTGACAGGTCAGAAGCCTAAGAAGGATGCCAACGCTTGGCAACTGAAGGCAGCCCATGAAATCCAAAAAACTCTTTTGGTTGTCATCATCACCTACATGATCTGCTGGGCTCCTAATCAATTCATCTTCTTTGCCTTCAACATGGGGGCCCCGGTAGACTTCACCCAGCCCTACTACCACGTCTCAGTCGTGTTCGCCCTCTTCAATTCATGTCTCAATCCTTTTATATACGTCTACAAGAACAAATATTTCAGACGAGGGCTATTGGAGACACTGGGCTTCCCTGAGGGAATGCTCACTTTCCTCAACCGGATCGGACCGGCCAGTACCGGTACAGCTGAAGGGGAAACCCCGACGAACACATTGGACAATAACATTGCTGCCGGTGTTGGTGGACGGGCCTCGGCACGTACGAGTACTAATGATTCCTTGGTTTGATATTGAACGAACATTATCATGGTCATTACGTGATTGTCACTTTGGAACATAATCATGTTACTGGACGCCATATTACTTTTCTTTAAAAAGTGTTAACTTTTCAAATACAAGTGAATTATGCTACTTTGTATTTATGACAACTCAGACGATAAATGTTTTTTTTTGTGGTGTATAATACACTGCATATTTAGCACTGAATGTAAGTACAATCATACGGTGCACTTAATTACATGTAAATTATACTACAATATATGTATGAGAACTCGGACGATAAAAATATTTGTTGTGGTGTATAATATACTAAATAGCACTTAGTGTATAACATATAATCATAGTCAAATTTCTATGTAAAGGCCCATCCAAGGGAAGACAGGTGGTCATTCTAAACAGGTTCCACAACTCATCTTCATCATAGAGAGACTATATAAGTGCTCACTGCAGACAGATGGCTTTACTATTACATGTAAAGATTACTCAGATAGTAACTATGACATGTCTGATTTTATATTAAATATTTCTTCTGATCATACATGCCATCAAACGTGTAATGCAGAAATGTAAATACGCCCTTGAAACGCAAGCCTGAAACCCGACACCCTGGTTGATTTTTTTGTCTTTCACCTATGTATGTTTTTTTTTTTGGGGGGGGGATTGTTCCACCCTGGAAATTTTGGAACCCCCCCCCAAAAAAAAAAAAAACCCAACTATGTATAGCAAAACAATGACTAAAGGCTACCATACACTGCTTAGGCTCTAAAGGGCTGTAGAATGCAAAGTTACTTTTCAAAAACAATGAAACCTTTTTCGCTCAGTCACTACGCTTCTCGGAGTTTATATTT